>JACYXH010000414.1:320000-332500 GCA_026745465.1 Lota lota | reverse complement strand
CCTGCTACGGTGGCCTGTAAGGCGCCAGGAGGGACTTCCGCAAGGATGTCATCGAGCAGCCGAGTGTCAAGAGATGATCGATTTATAATCTTTATTTTGTAAAAAAAACACATTAACTAACGTTAATTGTGTCCGTAAATCTACAAATAGATTGTGATTGTTTTACAAAAAAGGCGTCCTCTCCAGAGCCGTTTGTCCGTTCTGGGCTACTGTAGAAACATGGTAGTGCAACATGGCGGCCTCCGTGGAAGAGGACCCGCTCCCTATGCAGATATAAAGGCCTCATTCTAAGGTCACGGAAACGCAATGATTCATATTGATGCTGTGTTTTTCACTTGCTCACTGTAACCTATGTCTGGTACATTGCACATCCCACACAAATGACCCAGTAAAACTTTGCCTCAAAGGTTGGTAACCACTGCTCTGCATGATCTTCCACTATTAAAAGCCCCTGTCAGCGTTGCGTTTGAACTAGTTGTTAATGTTTTCTTTATCAAAACCCTGCTGCTATAATTTCAACATTTCAATGTCCTCCCTGGGACACCTATTTCCTGCTTTCTGAGAGAGACAGGAAAGAAGCCTCCCTCCTAGTCACATGGGATTACTGTAGATCAAACAGGAACCATCACACGCGCAGGCTGACCATGCACGAGCACGCAATCTAGATCTCATTCTTGGACGTTACATTTGAACCAAAGATGTACCATTTCAACAAAGTAATGATTTAAAGGCAGCGTGTCGAGGAAGGTTCCAGGTTACTGTTTGATAACCGAAGCTACATTGGAACTCTCTTACTGATTCTGAAGTTCAGAACTGGCGAGCTTCATTAACGCCTTTGACCTGATTTCTCACCGCTCTGCTCCAGCCCGTCAGACCACACCGGCACCGGCCAATCACTGGGCTGGCTGGGGGCTGAGAGCAGTGATGTCACATTGATCTGCTGGACCTGCGTCACACCCAGCAGTGTGACTCTAGGCTGGCGGCTGGACCCCCTGCAGACACACAGATAAAGATGGGAACATGCGCAATGGGCCCAGCGGGGGTTATCAATACAAGAGAGAAAACAAGGTGGGGGGGGGGGGAGCACAGATGGGGAAATGTTTATGATACCATTATTTTTGAAATATTAAGTGCGAAAAAAAGTTGTTTGTGGTTATAAAGATCCACCCCTGGCATCTCAAACTGAAACTCAATCGTGTCTCTTGATCCAGTTGTTTTAGTCGATGTCACCGTCGTTTGTAGAGCGAGCGTCCACTCTTCAGCCAATCCCTTCTAGCCAATAGCAAACCATCATTGCATCAACCCGGGTTTGCCCAGGGACGCTGCTCAAACCCACTCGGAGCTGTGTTGTTTAGGGTGACGTGAGAGCCACAGACACTCAGCGCCATGAGCTCCTGTTTGATGGTGACCTTCGTGGGGTTCAGCCTGACCCCCTGCTGTTTGCTCACTGGCGTGCAGAGCGCTTGACGCTGCTAGGGGGCGGCTGTTTTTTTTTTTTTTGTGTTTTTTTTGTGGAGCCCCGTGCGAGTTTCAAACAAATCCACCCCAAGGAGACAATAGATATGTTTATACGCGTAGTTGCAGTTGCATGGCGTGTCCTCTGTGATAGAGGGAGCTCCTCCACTACTGGGGGTGGACTTTGTGATGTCGTGTAACATGAACAGGCCCTGGCAGGACCTGGCAGGCCCTGGCAGGACCTGGCAGGCCCTGGCAGGACCTGGCAGGACCTGGCAGGACCTGGCAGGACCTAGCAGGACCTGGCAGGACCTGGCAGGACCTGGCAGGCCCTGGCAGGACCTGGCAGGACCTGGCAGGACCTGGCAGGACCTAGCAGGACCTGGCAGGAGGGGGGAGTTCCAACACTGTGTTATGATGATCTTTGGCGCGACACACTCAACGGTGCGCCAAAGATCAGGGCGTAAACAGCTACATGATCTTTGGCTCACTCACACACACACACACACACACACACACTACGTACGTAGGCATGCAGGTGCACGCACACGCACACACACAACCACACAAAGTACACGGGACTATTTAGCGTGTGCCAACTGCTAGAGGCGTAGGACAGACGTGATTGGGTAACACAATAGAAATGAAATGACATTCGTACCTTCCGGAGGGCGACCAAACAAGATAATAATCCAACTGATAAACATTTTCATTTTACACTGTGGCTGTACTGGACTTCAATATCTTTTTTTACTACTTACTATTTCAGTAGAGTCTTTTGGTTTATAGACATTTTTCAACATTTCACAAACACAATGAGGACTCATGTGATCCAACACATATCTCCTGGTCCAGGAGACATAAGTCCTGGTATCAGATCTCTTCTGGAGAGGACTTTGGAGGTCCCTCCTGGTCTTAGAGGGATCAGCTGGACACGGCACAGCATGTTGTCACGGCAATGCGATTACCGACAGTGTGTCCACTACAAGCGTCCTGGCTCGCAGGTGTGTGTGCCAATGTGTGCGTGGTGCTTTCAAAACCCAATATGTGAGTCACTTCTACAAGGGTGTGAATGTGTGTGTGTGTCTGTGTGTGTGTGCACGCATGCGCACACATATGAGAATGCACCTGTGTGTGTGTGTGTGTGTGTGCGCGCGCGCACACACATGTGAGAATGCACCTGTGTGTGAGTGTGTGTGTGATAGAGTTTGCCAATGTGTGATAATATGTTTATGTGTGTATGTGTGTGTGCCAATGTGTGCGTGGTGCTTTCAAAACCCAATATGTGAGTCACTTCTACAAGGGTGTGAATGTGTGTGTGTGTGTGTGTGTGCACGCGTGCGCACACATATGAGAATGCACCTGTGTGTGTGTGTGTGTGTGTGTGTGTGTGTGTGTGTGTGTGTGTGCGCGCACACACATGTGAGAATGCACCTGTGTGTGAGTGTGTGAGTGTGCGTGTGATAGAGTTTGCCAATGTGTGATAATATGTTTATGTGTGTGTGCCACTGTGTGTGTGTGTGTGTGTGTGTGTGTGTGTGTGTGTGTTGGATTTGATCATCGGTGACAAGTCCCAGTGACACCAATCCAGGGTCCAGGAGAGAGAGAGGGGAGGGGTGGCCGCTGGCCAGCTGGAACCGGTTTTGACCGGCATCTTCCTTGGGAATTCAACAGAAAGAGGAACCACCAGGAAGTTCCTTTTGTTAAGCCCATTTTATTGCCCGGCAACCCACTGATAATGTTTCTGATTAGTTAAGCGCTATGGCGCACGCAAGCCCAGAAGCCTCCACCCTGCTGAGTTCTGGGTTAACAGGAAGTCGTTTGTGGGAATTGGGCCAATACCTGGGAGCGGCAGTTAAGAGTAATCTGCTGTTGATTTAATTTGTTTGTTCGCGAGTTAAACATTTTACGTGAATGCCGAGTCCGCAGTTCCCGGTACATGCGTTTTGTTTTTAACGAAACGGGTTAAGTGTGTGTGAGTTCACAAGGTTTGTTCGGGAAGTGAATTGTGTTTTTGTGTTTGGTAAGAGGCTGGTGGGCAGATGGAAAAATAAGTATGGACCAGTAGAGAACCTGTTTCATTAAGTATCTCAAAGACGCTTTATAGTGGAAAACCAGGAAGCCAAAAATAAACACATGAATGGCTTTCCTTACAAAGATGGCTATCACGGACTTCCCAGGGAGTGGGAAATTATTTGCTAGTTGTATGTGTATGTGTGAGTGTTTTTCGTGCCTCTGTCTGTCACAATAACAGTAAATGTTTACAGTTTGACTTCTGAGTATGGCTGATAGGAAGCTAAGCAAAAAAAAAAATAAATAACAGTTAAACGACAAGGACTCTCAACGGCTGGTTCCCAAGGGAACCACACTGTGCCACTGCCATATACGGGCATTCCCTTATGAGGCAAAACACGCCTCCAAGACCCTGGACACCCAGGAAGCAACTCGGTGACTCTTACAAGCTACTGTAGCTGTACTGGACTTCAATATATATATTTTTTACTACTCACTATTTCAGTAGAATCGTTTGTTTGACTCTTTTATCCTCACGTACTGCCAGCACTAGATAGTGTTGTGTTGATGAAGTTCTGAAAGAGGCAACTGTTTGAAATATTTCGCCCGAGCCTTACGCAGGTGTCGTGTCAACTGGAAGTGTGGAGGGCCTGTACCACAACAGGCCCCGTGGCGGGCTGTCATCAAAAATAGACGCGTGCATCTGGGCAACAGAAGTGGCTTTGTGCCCGTTCAGAAGAAGATTACCGCTACAAATTCAAACGGTTGGCGGCGTCAAAATGACCAGTAGTTGTGTGTTTGGTTGTAGGAATCGGTATCCTACCAGATGACATTCCCTTCGACGGAATCACGTCAGAATCACGACCGTTTGGGAGTTACCGGCGACGTCTTCAGGAATATTAGACGTTCGAATGATGCCAAGGACTCGCGCGTCAGATGCATCATGGGATTTTTCGTTGCCGATACTCCGCCATTTTGAGAGGACTCAAGAGAGCAGTAGAACTGTAAAATCCTAAATCAACGTAAACATACGGTAACCTAGGCTAATGAAAACCTTGTTCTGCCTTTCAAACACAATAATGTCTCCCCATAAAAACATATCATATCGCGATTAATCACTTAACAATAACCAAAAAACCATGTCTACATACACCATTACTAGCACTCCAATGCTCCTATGCTTCCAAAATGGAGGCGGTCATTGGATCATGACTTTCAACGCATGTTTTCTCTCGACAGTTTCTATCCTACTAATTCAATCTCATTGCCGTTTAATAAGTGGTCCCCAAAATTCCAAGGGCGTACGGTTTTCACAACCGTAAAAGGGTCTATTACAGGGCCGAATGATTTGGCAGGCTCATATCTAACTAGGCTAGACGCTCAGACAGGCTGGGAACAACTGCCCAAAACCCCCAGAAAAGGAAAAGCATTAAAGCAGAATCAGCTTTCTTGGTCAAGCGTGTGTAACGTTACACATCCAAGGAATTAGACGTTTCTTACTTTGCTGTCAGTGGACTCACATAGAATAGACGTACAGCTAAAAGAAGGTAAACATAAACATTTAACTACTATATATATATATAATAAAAACAATGTCGTCTTTTGCAAAGGTGCAGAGTGCGAAGACGCTGGCATAAATATGGGAAACAGGTTCATTTATATTCGCGAGCTAGGCGGACATGACAGTGAATCAATTATTTACTTGAATGTCTAAAATGTATTTTGTTGAATTCGTCATGATTCTATTCTCAACTGGGACTAAACGGTATCAAGATGTTGACCAGCCTTTTCATCGTGTTTAACCATCTGAACTACTGACCCAATGCTCTTTGCATAACAAGTTACAACACGCACCAGCCAAACCACAGCACCCTGCTGGCACTAGGCATCCGATGGCGAGCCAACCAGTTTGATCCAGTCCACACCAGTCTCTCTCTCCACCTTTCAGCCTATCAGTAGCCAGCAGCACCCTGGGGCCTTACATATCAGGTGGATCACATAAAGCCACTGACCTACTCGCTCCAACCATGGCTGGAGGGGTGTGTGTGTGTGTGTGTGTGTGTGTGTGTGTGTGTGTGTGTGTGTGTGTGTGTGTGTGTGTGTGTGTGTGTGTGTGTGTGTGTGTGTGTGTGTGTGTGGTTAGGGGGTTAAGCCATACCGGTTTGGACTGGGGTGGGTTTTCTGAAGTTCATGGTCGTTCTCCCGGTCATCCTAATCCCGGTCTAAACTACCTGTGAAAACAAACACTGTAAAAATCCCTCTCCACCCAGCCTGGATGTTTTGGTGCGGTCATTTGACCCTACGGATGTCTTGGGTACACAGCGTGCGCCAGACAGGTCATGTCATGGTACGAAGAGGGGTCGCGTCAGTGACTCTGTTCACCCAGCAGAATGCAGTTCAAAGGTCAAAGTGCAGAAGGGAGCCGCAGTAATGATGAAGACACAACGCAGCGAGCTCCCAGATCTTGATTCACACCCGTCCTGCCCCTATCAGATTGCAATTGTTGCAAAGCTAGTTTGACTGAACAAAGATTTGATAAGTTAGCCTTTTGGGAGCTTTGTTCAGCATTAGCACAGTAGTGTGGCGGCTTTTCTTTCGTAGGCCTGCTTTGGGTAGCGAGGTTAGCGTGAGCTACCCGATGTAGCGCAAAAGTATACTGAGAGAGAGAGAGGGAGAGAGAGAGAGAGAGAGAGAGAGAGAGAGAGAGAGAGAGAGAGAGAGAGAGAGAGAGAGATAGAGAGAGGGAGAGGGAGAGAGAGAGAGAGAGAGAGAGAGAGAGAGAGAGGGAGAGAGAGAGAGAGAGAGAGAGAGGGAGAGAGAGAGAGAGAGAGAGAGAGGGAGAGAGAGAGAGAGAGAGAGAGAGAGACACACGCTGTACATACACAGTTTCGTTTCTATTGTATTGTATTTTTAGACTCTTTAACAGTTTGAGTTTTTGTGCTTTGGCAATGTGGCATTTTCCACACCACTGCAGCCCTGCTGTGAATCCCGACCCTTGAAAGGGGAAGGGGAAGTTCAGGCCTGGGTAAACGGGTCAGCGCTGCTCCGCATCCATCGAGGGGGTGAGTCACTGTGTCCTGTTGCGCTAACAGCGGCCACGGTAACCATGGCGACCGGAGGGCCACCGTCAAACCGTAACGGGGCGGGGCTGAGGCCGCCACTGATAGGCTGGCGGACAGGAGCCGTGACAGCGGGGTTTGAACACACCGGGCGGAGACCTCCGGAGTGGAGAGACAATGGCGGGAGGGATTCTATTGTTTCAGAGATACCAGGGAAGGGGCTTGTTCTTAAGAAGGGGTTGCTAAGAAGGGGTTTCTAAGCAGGCTAAATGCTACTTTTACATTCACACGGACTTGGGTGGAAACGGTAGTCATGCTAAGCGACTGCGTCATGCCAAACCCTTCAATTCTCCCGGTCTTCTGCAGAATAGTTGCAGGCTACGGTTCACATCGAAAAAGGCTTCTTCAGAACGGTTCCACCAACATCAAAGGTCTACTTCAGAATGATGCCAGTCAGCTCAAAGCGTTTTCCATAAAAGAGAGCTCTTTAGAACAATTACACCATTGACGTCAAGAAGTGAACAATAGTTCCAAGAAGCTCATAAAAGCGAGGATGGTTCCTGTGAGAAATGTAAATGAATCTTAAGATTCCAGTCCCGTCCAATTCAGCTGGTTGGTGTTTTAGCGTGAAGGAACAGGGGTGTCCCCGGACTACACCATCCAGAGAACAGGGGTGTCCCCGGACTACACCATCCAGAGAACAGGGGTGTCCCTGGACTACACCACCCAGCGAACAGGGGTGTCCCTGGACTACACCACCCAGCGAACAGGGGTGTTCCTGGACTACACCACCCAGCGAACAGGGGTGTCACTGGACTACACCATCATGTGAACAGGGGTGTCCCTGGACTACATCATCATGCAAACAGGGGTGTCCCTGACTACACCATCCAGTGAACAGGGGTGTCCCTGGACTACACCATCATGTGAACAGGGGTGTCCCTGGACTACACCATCCATCGAACAGGGGTGGGTGTTGGCGGTGTGTTCCACCTGGTATCGTATCCATGGCGACCAGGTGAACCCCACACCTCACTACCATAGAGAACCACGGGGACGAGTTACGCTGTCAGATATTTGAAGATACTTATTTCATATTTTAATGGATGTCATTTGATATACGGCTTTAAATCGTTCTGGGCTCAATTGTGTAGCTGGGGAAATCCCCCAAGGCCGTTGTTTTCGATGGGTTCCCTGCGTGTTGTCTTCCTGCGGGCGCGTCGGGTGGAGGTGATGGAGTGTGGCGGCCTGCGGTAAACGTGACTCCGTCGCCTGCCAGGTTGTTCCACTGCGCTCCGGTCGGCCAAGGAAAACGCCACTTATGTGTGTGGGAGCGGCCACTAATTCATGTTTCTGGAAGGATAAATATAGACCAGACCAGAGGGGTACTGGCATCAGGAAAGTGTAGTTTCCTCTGCCCTCCTGGCTCCCCCCCCCCCCCCCCCCCCCCCCACCTCACCTGCAGGCCTCCTGAGACAACAACACCATGTTAATATGTGGCCGGGCCCTCGGACATCAGAGGTTTTATAGGGCGAATAAATCAGCAGGATTAGCGAGTATGAGGAAGTGTTTGCGCGCTCAGCAGGGGTTAATGTGCTTAGCGCTACGGATTACAGGAGGAGGCCAGAGCCCAGGTGACCGCCACCGCTTCAAACCGGTTCCCCCGCCACCAGGAATCAACCCTGCGACCGGTGGAGAAGATGGCACACAAAGGAGTGGGCAATAACCCCACCCCCTCACAGGACTTCAGGCCAACAGGGAACACGATTAACAATCAAGCTATGAGATAACTTTTGTTTGTGATATGAGAGAGAGAGAGAGAGAGAGGGAGAGAGAGAGAGAGAGAGAGAGAGAGAGAGAGAGAGAGAGAGAGAGAGAGAGAGAGAGAGAGAGAGAGAGAGAGAGAGAGAGAGAGAGAGAGAGAGAGAGAGAGAGAGAGAGAGGGGAGAGAGAGAGAGAGAGAGGGGGGGAGAGAGAGAGAGAGAGAGAGAGGGGGGGGAGAGAGAGAGAGGGGGGAGAGAGAGAGAGGGGAGAGAGAGAGAGCGAGAGCGAGAGAGAGAGAGAGAGAGGAGAGAGAGAGAGAGAGACAAAGTGAGATACACGTGATTCTTGTTTATTTGTGGGGCTTTCAGAGAAAGATAGGGAGGGAGAGGGAGAGGGAAAGAGAGGTAATATACTGTAGAAGAGAAGGAGGGGGGAGGGAGACAAAGAGATAGATAGAGAGAGTGAGAGAGAGGAGAAGAGAGGTCATATAGTAGAGAAGGAGGTGGGAGAGAGACAAAGAGAGAGAGAGAGAGAGAGAGAGAGAGAGAGAGAGAGAGAGTGAGAGAGAGAGAGGGGAAGAGAGGTCATGTAGTGGAGAAGGAGGTGGGAGAGAGACAAAGAGATAGAGAGAGTAAGAGAGAGAGGAAGAGAGGTCATGTAGTAGAGAAGGAGGTGGGAGAGAGACAAAGAGAGAGAGTGAGGGAGAAAATAGGTCAAAATCCGCATGAAGAGTGAAGCGTCAGAGCGGGAGGGATGTGCACATGACCTGTTCCTCCTTTCTTTCTATAAAAGAACGACTTGTTGGACAAAAAGAGCAGGGCAGAAAAGAGAGCGAGAGCACGGCGGTGTAACCTCACCCCCGCTATGCTGCGCGGCATGTGTCGTAAACAAGGAGCGTGCACGGCGAACAAGCACGTGCACGAGCGTGGAGTTCCGAGCAGCTAGCTGTTGACTCAGCGCTGGCTCGGAGCCGGGCCTGTTGAGAGCCATAACCGCGGCGCCGCGGGGGAGGACACGGAGCGCCGCGCCAAGCGCCCTTGACTCATGAACGCATATCTGAACATAAAGTTCCCTTTTTATTTATACTCCAGTGCTCGTTTATTTTAGTGATTGAGATAATTCCCAATACTGCCCACATATTGGATAGGGCAAAGTGTGCCACAAGAGAAGCTGGAAGCCTGACTTTGAATGGATTAATTTGGTTCTAGCGAGGCGTGGTTACAGCACACGTGTTGAGGTTTGGAGCCCATCTATATATTTTCATGGGGCCACAAAGGCCTCATGCCTCATATAGACTCCACACCCAGAGAAGACCGGGGGGGGGGGGCATATTGCTACGGCATATGCAAAATGGAAATGTGGAAAATGAAAATACATATATATATATTCTATTGCAATTCTTATTTGTATTAAAATCTATACTTTTCTATTTCAATTTATTTCAAAGTATAACATTGAATAAATACAACTGTTCTTATACTGTTAGCTGAACTGGCTTGTGAGAGATAAACGCATAGGCCTAGCAATAAATCTATAAAATATATTACTGTAATCTCTCCTCCACATGATCTGAACTCTAAATTACATATATTGTATATGTATTTGTATCCTTTTTTTCTTTTACACATAATTCAATTCTGACCTAAATTGAGACATCCTCAAAAGCAAACTCCATGCCCTGCTAGCGCCGAAACAACCAAACCCAGGCAGCGGTCTCTGGTCCCGGGAATGTGGGGAGAGAACGCCCCCTTGTGGTGACATCGGACGGTACAAGCGAGGTGACAAGTCCATGGTGCGTCGTTCAGCTAACAGTAAAAGACAAAAGAGCCTCCCTTGAAGAGGAATGCATGGGAAAAAAAGTAGGTATTTCTTTCAGAAAGGTGTTGAATAAAATTCAAATCTCCATGGAAGAGAATAGATAGACTTAAGGATATTCTAAAACACTGAACGGTTCAGTAGTCTAATAATGGTCAGGTTTGTTGATTTATTTCCATTCAACTTTTGAAATGTTTAATGGAGGCTACAACTAATGTTCTCGTTTGCCTACAATAGAAAACGATTAAATCAATGTTAATAAGTAATGTGTTCAATCATTGATTATAATGCAAACACGTGTTGAACTCATTGACCTGGATATCCTTTCTTAATTCTGGACCAGTGCTTTCATATCTGTTTTAAATGTAATTAAAAAACAAGTATCAATACAAGCATGTATATTTGCAGAAGTCCGTATCGTTTTCGTTGAACACTTCTTGTACATCGTTCGCTAGAAAGAGCTGGTAAAATAAATAACTTGGAAAATGGATTGTGTGATCCTTGCAGTGACCAGCAGGTGGCCCCATACTCCACTCTCTCGTTCAGGACTGGTCATAACAGAAACAAATCTTCGATATACTTTTTACCATCCCTGTCAGATATGTTATCTACTAAAGGTTGAAAGCAGGGGTTGAGAACCTTTTCAGTTCACAAAACCATAAAGAAATGAATGACTTGAAATTGTTCATAGTTAATTTAAATAATTATCATTCAACGTTTTTTAAGTGAAGATATTCAATTATTGCAAATTAGACATGGCCATTTAGGCTGTAAAGAATTCAACTCTTTCATCAGTGTGCGAAATACCCGTTGGCAATAGGGGAGTCTTCGTATCAGTGATACGAGTCTTACACAGACTTAATACCAGTAGCGGTTCCTGATTTGGCCACTTGGTGGCGCGAGGGAGCAGATTAATGCAGCGTCCACAGGGTGATGTTGTCCCTGTAACGAAAGTAAGACCGTAATTTAGAGAAAACAGGTGTCAATTCCTGTTTTGTGGCCCTCTGCTTCTACATGTCCTGGTGAGGCCCTCTGCTTCTACATGTCCTGGTGTGGCCCTCTGCTTCTACATGTCCTGGTGTGGCCCTCTGCTTCTACATGTCCTGGTGTGGCCCTCTGCTTCTACATGTCCTGGTGTGGCCCTCTGCTTCTACATGTCCTGGTGTGGCCCTCTGCTTCTACATGTCCTGGTGTGGCCCTCTGCTTCTACATGTGCTGGTGAGGCCCTCTGCTTCTACATGTCCTGGTGAGGCCCTCTGCTTCTACATGTGCTGGTGTGGCCCTCTGCTTCTATATGTCCTGGTGTGGCCCTCTGCTTCTACATGTGCTGGTGTGGCCCTCTGCTTCTACATGTCCTGGTGTGGCCCTCTGCTTCTACATGTGCTGGTGAGGCCCTCTGCTTCTACATGTCCTGGTGAGGCCCTCTGCTTCTACATGTGCTGGTGTGGCCCTCTGCTTCTACATGTCCTGGTGTGGCCCTCTGCTTCTATATGTCCTGGTGTGGCCCTCTGCTTCTACATGTGCTGGTGTGGCCCTCTGCTTCTACATGTCCTGGTGTGGCCCTCTGCTTCTACATGTGCTGGTGTGGCCCTCTGCTTCTACATGTCCTGGTGTGGTCCTCGGCCTAACACGTCCTGGTGAGGCCCTCTGCTTCTACATGTCCTGGTGTGGCCCTCGGCCTAACATGTCCTGGTGAGGCCCTCGCTCTGCTAACACATTGGGCTTTTGTGCTTCTCCGGCTGTTCTGGTCAGGGGGGCCGAGGCGCGGGGAGAGGGTCGGGGGGGGGGGGGGGGGTGGGGGGGGGGGGGGGTGCTTGTGGTGTTGGAGGGGAGAGGCGGGGTGCTCCTCAAGCTGCGACGACAGAGGAGGGAACAATTGCGCAACGTGTTGCAGTGTTGGAAGAAGAAGGCTTTCTGAATGGACAAACCGCAGACTTGTGTTGAACTTTCCGACTGCTGACTCCCTCAGTCGGCGTGCGAGCGGCCGCGAATTAGAGAAGCGATTCCTGGGAAGTGTGGTGCAGAGCTGGGGGAGGCTGGCCCCGGCCGACGGCTGCCTGCACCAAAAGCAGAAGGACAGCGGTCCGCTCTGCTGGAGGTCCGCTCCTCCTCCTCCTCCTGGCCTCTCCGGATCCGGGGGGATTTGGTGGTGTTCGGTCGTCCCTGGAGCGCTGCATCTCGTGGAATCTGCGCTGGAGGTTCTCAGACAACAAAGAAGGAAGAGAGAAAGTGGAGCGGCTGGTTTCGCCGTTGTAAATAGTCCTTTAGACGTCGCTGTAAGGAAGAGGAAGCTAACCTGCTGTTCTGCATTGGCGTCCCACTGCATTCCTGCAAGCGGCACAGTTGGGGGGGCGGGGGGGGGGGGGGGGGGGGGGGGGGCAAGCACAATCTTGT
>JACYXH010000414.1:285000-315000 GCA_026745465.1 Lota lota | reverse complement strand
AAACTGGGATGCAAATGGTTCGGCATTTTGCCAAATACACAAATATATACAAAGGCACCAATACAATAAAATAAATGGCCACGCGTAGAAAAACAAGACGCTGTCTAGTGTGTCAGACGGACCAGACGAACACTCCTGAGAACGCTGTGTGTATGTGTGTGTGTGTGTGCGTGCGTGTGTGTGTGTGTGTGCGTGTGCGTGCGTGCGTGCGTGCGTGCGTGCGTGCGTGTGTGTGTGTGTGTGTGTGTGTGTGTGTGTGTGTGTGCGCGTGCGTGTGTGCGTGCGTGCGTGCGTGTGTGTGCGTGTGTGCGTGTGTGTGTGTGCGTGCGTGCGTGCGTGCGCGTGCGTGCGTGTGTGTGTGTGCGTGTGTGTGCGTGCGTGTGTGTGTGTGCGTGCGTGCGTGTGTGCGTGTGTGTGTGTTGTTAGGGGCTACTTCCGGACGGCGGCGCAGCACTACCTCATCGAGCCCCTGCCGCCGAGCGAGGGGGACGACGAGGGCGACCACGCCGTCATGGCGCTGGGGGACCGGCCGGGCCCCACGCTGGGCTCCGGGCCCATGGTGTGCGGCGTCACCAACACCACCTGGGGAACCGAGTTCGAGCCCCCCACTGGACGCAGCCGCTCGCGGGCCGCCGTGAGTCCGACGCAACCTTAGCGACCGTCGTAACCGTGGTCACCACAGTAACTGTAGTAACCGTGGTCACCACAGTAACATAGTAACCACAGTAACTGTAGTAACCGTGGTCACCACAGTAACATAGTAACCACAGTAACCGTAGTCCCCACGGTAACCCTAGTAACCACAGTAACATAGTAACCGTGGTCACCATAGTAACCACAGTAACCAGAGCGTACAGCCGAGTCCCCGCGGTCTCAGCGGCGGTTGCGTACCTGACTCTAACGGGCGTTCTGTCTGTCCAGGGCCCGACTCTGTTCCAGAGGCAGAAGTACCTGGAGTTGATCCTGGTCGCTGACAACCGCGAGGTGAGACCTCCGACCGACCTCCGACCGACCTCCGACCGACCTCCGACCGACCTCCGACCTCCGACCGACCTCCGACAGACCTCCGACAGACCTCCGACCGACCGACCTCCGACCGACCTCCGACCACAGAACACTGAGCTTCAAGTCAGGTCGGATCAATCAACCCATACTGCAACTTGAACTCGACTTGACGTAACCGACAGCAGCTTAACCACCCGGGGGGGGGGGGGGGGGGGGGGGGGGGGGGGGTCAGAAACATTGCACTCATTCACAGAACGCTCCCAAGCAATACCAACGTGGTCTTCAACTGTTGTAAAGTCAGGAACCTTGATCTGCTCATTGTGCATATTTGTTACTGAAGATACAGATAAAGCTGTTGGTTAAGTTGAAGAGTAGCTTAGTTAAAAAGGTCCGGTTTGGCTTGGTCTAGGTCTACTCTTGTTGCTTGCGCATGAAATGTGACCCTATTGACCAACTGAGTGTGTCCTTACAGTTTGTACTGTAGTCTGTGAAACAGACGGCACACTGCAATGTAAAAATACAGTCAAATATATAAGTTGTGAAATGCAGTGAACAAGTTAAGAGTTTGACATGTTCTGAGAAGAGGGAACTTGTAAAATCCCTTGTTCCAAAGTGCCTCTCCAGAGAGTAGAAACACACCTCCAGAGAGTGTGGTCTGCCAGACAGAAGCTGCTTCACTCCTCTCAGATTACAGCCACACTATTACACCATGTGGGTGGGTGTGCGGGTGTCTTAACCTCGTATCAGTGAGCACATTAGGCAAATGTGTCAACACCAGCGGTGAGCCGAATGGTGGGAGGGAACAGGAAGTGGGCTCGTGTCTAATGGCCGGATGTGATGCATTTCAGTACCTGAAAATGAAGAAGGACCAGGTGGCGCTGAGGACCAGACTGTTCGAGGTGGTGAACTTCGTCAACATGGTGAGTTAATGGCTGCCGTTTTGGGAACTTCCTGTAGATGTCTTTAGGACGATGATGACACAGGAAGTGGCAACATGACTCTATAGCTAAATATACCAATGGCAGCATCGGTTATTTTATTGCTATGACCTTATCTATAAGCATTTTGTCCATTGTTGTGTAATTGAAAGATGACAAATGCTTTTTGCAGATGGCTCATTTGTAATGACTTAGAAAACAGTTTAAAACAGTCACTAAATCACCGACGAAGGATTTTGATTATTTTTATTTTAATTTTTATCATTTTTGAGTGCTCTCTTTAAACGCATTGTCTTTTGTGATTTGTTTGCATTTAGCGTACACGTTGTTTTATGTTTAGCCGTCTCCTACGTTTAGGATATGCCCTGCCGCTGCCTGGCTAGCCAGCGTGCTTTATACAAACACTGGTACTGCAGCAAGGGAGTGACACACAGCCAGGTCCTAGTTCACTGAGGAACTAGCAGACACTGACTGGATCAAGGTGGTGTTTGGGCCCCAGGAGTACAGTTGGGGGGTGATGAAACACAACATAAGAGACTGGAACCCTTCTCCTTCCTGCCACCCCCTCCTGCAGGTGTACAAGCCCATGAACACCTTCATAGCCCTGGTGGGTCTGGAGGTCTGGTCCGCCCAGGACCTGATCGCGGTCACCCCCCCCGCAGGGGCCACGCTGGACGCCTTCAACAACTGGAGGAACACGGAGCTGGTGAAGAATAAGAAGCACGACAACGCCCATCTCATCAGGTCTGTACGCGCGCACGCACACACACACACACACAGTGTCAACATACACGCACGCGCACACACACACACACATACACACAGTATCAACATACACGCACACACACACACACACACAGTATCAACATACACGCACACACACACAGTATCAACATACACGCACACAGTATCAACATACACGCACGCACACACACACAGTATCAACATACACGCACACACATGCGTGCACACACGCACACACGCACAGATAATTGCTGCATGGAAAAGTGATAATGATGAGAAGTCATAAATCAATATGAATAGATGTTTGGCTGATATTTGGTGTTTTCTCCAGCGGTATTGACTTTGAGGGAGCCACGGTGGGCCTGGCCTTCGTAGGGACAATGTGCTCCGGACACTCAGCTGGAGTGGTGCAGGTGAGTCTCGCCTGGTGGCCAGGGTGTTCGATGCCCGGCGTCTGGTCTACCTGTAGGCCTCCTAGAGCAAGATGACCCCTAACCCCTACCTGCTGCTTAATGACCTGTCTCTGTACTGTCTAACCCCTACCTGCTCCTTAATGACCTGTCTCTGTACTGTCTAACCCCTACCTGCTCCTTAATGACCTGTCTCTGTACTCTCTAACCCCTACCTGCTCCTTAATGACCTGTCTCTGTGCTGTCTAACCCCTACCTGCTCCTTAATGACCTGTCTCTGTACTGTCTAACCCCTACCTGCTCCTTAGTGACCTGTCTCTGTACTGTCTAACCCCTACCTGCTCCTTAATGACCTGTCTCTGTACTGTCTAACCCCTACCTGCTCCTTAATGACCTGTCTCTGTACTGTCTAACCCCTACCTGCTCCTTAATGACCTGTCTCTGTACTGTCTAACCCCTACCTGCTCCTTAGTGACCTGTCTCTGTACTGTCTAACCCCTACCTGCTCCTTAATGACCCGTCTCTGTACTGTCTAACCCCTACCTGCTCCTTAATGACCTGTCTCTGTACTGTCTAACCCCTACCTGCTCCTTAATGACCTGTCTGTACTGTCTAACCCCTACCTGCTCCTTAATGACCTGTCTCTGTACTGTCTAACCCCTACCTGCTCCTTAATGACCTGTTTCTGTACTGTCTAACCCCTACCTGCTCCTTAATGACCTGTCTCTGTACTGTCTAACCCCTACCTGCCTACCTATCATTATACACAAAAATATGACGACGTTATAAATGTTTTGATGTTATAAAGTTAGGATTCTTGAAGAATAAGGAAGTTTAGTCTAAACGGAACAAACAGCTTTAGAAAGTCAAAAAAGGAAGTTTATCGGTTTATAATAACAAAGCTCTGACAGAATATACGATTTAGAAAGTTTGTTTCAAGATATTAAAACAACATTGAATTATTATTATTAATTATTGAATTAAACGTGTGCTTGGACTGTGGGAGGAAGTAACCAAATACAGAACATTCCCCAAGCTCTAGCTTGCCTGTCAGACAATATGTTGCGTGAGATATGTGGTAAGGAGACAGCCAACGTTGGTCAACTGGTGGATTTACGTCTCGATGAGGGAGCAGGAAGCAGCTTTGAGGACAGCGTTTGAGCGACTCTGTGTATGGGTGCTTGCCCACTATAGTCTGTTCCAGTCTGTTTCATTTTCTGTACGTGCACAGTCGTACCCATTACATTTAACACATTGGAAATGTCTTGGTTTGGAACATTTCATTCGAAATAAGGCAAACGGTGCCGGGAACGTTTCATGGAGATTCAGATCGAAACCAAAACTTTTTAAATGCATCTCCGTTGACCTCCATCACCTTTTTCCGTTCCAGCGGTGAAGGCGTGAGGCATGAGGTGGGCGGGGCATAGCCACTCGATGGGTGCATTTTGAAATGGCTGACGAATCCCCATCCCACCTGGTGCTAAAATAGGGCCCCCTTAAGTGGGGTAACAACATTTGTGATGTCACTAGAGAGTAGTATTTGGGATGGCTAATGTTAAAGTAGGGGCCCCTTAAGGGGGCTAACGTACTGGGGTTAACGTCCGTCCCTCTGTCCTAGGACCACACGGACCGGGCCATCGCCGTGGGCGCCACGCTGGCCCACGAGATGGGCCACAACCTGGGCATGAACCACGACGACTCCAGCGCCTGCGCATGCTCAGGGAGCAGCTGCATCATGGCTGGGGCCCTCAGGTAACCAGGGGTCCGAGTAGTCTGGGGTAGTGTCTCCACGCCTGCAGGTAGGGACCCCGCTTGGGCTTCACTGGCGGTGAGGGCCACGGGAGATTGCAGAACCTCCTGCAGCCCCCCCCCCCCCCCCCCCCCCCTGCTCTGCCCTGCCCGCAGTCTGTCTGTCCGTCCGTCCGTCTCTCAGCGCCGGGTCATTCTGGACGAATGAACATTGGTCCACAACGTCTTAAAACTAGAATAGAATTGGAAACGCACGACGACCGTCGCCGCGGTGTAAAATATAACCGATCTGTCTGTGGGTCTCAGCTGGGACATCCCGAAGACCTTCAGCAGCTGCAGCACCTCCAGCTACGAGCAGTACCTGGACTCTCGCACCCCAGGGTGCCTGCTCGACAAGCCCAGTTACCAGAGAGTGGTGGCCCCGCCCGTGTGTGGGAACGGCTTCCTGGAGCTCGGGGAGGACTGCGACTGCGGCCCGGTGGAGGTAAAACACGCACCTGGAGCCGGCGCCCCGCTTGGCCGCGTAGAAGTGGACCCGGAGAACGGAACCAGCGCGAATGTTTTGTATTTCCGGAACGCTGTCCGTCCGAACGACAGCGGCATCAGCGTCGCTTCAGTTTGTACCGTCGGCAGGCCGACGCTGCTTTGAAGCGTTCCCATTTGGGAGAGTGTAGGTGAACATCCGGGAACGTTCCCATTTGGGAGAGTGTAGGTGAACATCCGGGAACGTTCCCATTTGGGAACGTTCACCTACATTTGTGTAGGTGAACATCCGTTGTTGGCGGATACAAGGCCGAAACGGAGAGATAAATAAAGGCGCGTTTCCCCATTAGTGGGTCACCTGAAAGGCTCAATAAAGCAGGTGAAGTGAACAGGAATTTCCACCTTGTTCTATTTATCTATCATAGCGGTGTTTTTAATGGCGCACAACGCTCATTCTTCATGCTGTTTATGGATTTATTGACCGACGCACGTATGTGAACATGACGTTGAGATTCAGACAGGTTGAGGTTAAACTCAGACGGCAGGCCTGTTTTAGCAGACCTGGGTGTTGCAACTCGGTGACTCAGGTCAATGCACCTGGAGGGGGACGTTTTGAAAGGTTGACACCAATAAATCCCCTGGCTGTTTCTCCGTTTTCTCAAGCTTAAGGGCTCAGTGTCTCTCATGTTAACCCCCACGTTTGGGCTCTGTGGAGATACTAATTCACCCAAGTCAATATTGATTTGAATGATTCAAGAGGAGCAGCAGTGAGTCTAGCAGAACCTGCACACAGTATTTACCTTCTGTTCATATTCAAAAGCATGACTCGTAGCCTGGAAAAGAGTGCATTCCAGCTATGTATCTGTCCAGACTTGTTCAGGTGGATAAGGAAAAGAATCCTCCGGCAGTAAAGATCTGGACTTGGTTGGTAGTAAACAACACTAGCAACCCTTCATAATCAGCTGTGTTCAGGTTATCAGTAGGTCTAGTGGTTATGGCCCATATAGACATAGCTAAATAGGTACGCGGTGTAGGCCTGTGTGGTGAAAGGTGTGATTGTACTTATTTATTTACACATAGGCCTATGGTGGGAGGGTGGGGGGGGGGGGGGGGGGGGGGGGGGGGGGGGGTAGGCCTGTATGTCATAATGTTTGTGAATATAGACTAGATGAAATCAGACCGAAACAGCAAATGTTAATCCTTGTGGTATCAACTAGTTATAATATAGAAAAACAAGGTAAACATGGAAAAAGTAAATGCGAATCGGTGAATTCAGACACATGTCGGAGGTGTTGGCACATGGGGGTTCGAACCTAGTACCTTTCGAATGGGACTCGCACCACCTAACCACGCACTTTCCACCACGGTACAGTTCACTCGTGTCGTACTAAGCGGTATTTCATAGCTGGCACAGCGTTACAGCTATGTCATTGATTTTAGGAATTCTGACGAAAGATGGAAGTGTTATTGTATCGCATGATTTGGCGCCTCCGTGAACAGCGTGCGTGTTGTGTGTTTCCGCAGGAGTGCACAAACCGTTGCTGTAACGCCACCACATGCACTCTCACCACGGGTTCGTTGTGCGCGTCTGGAGAATGCTGCGACGACTGCAAGGTGGGTCACTTTTAGGACGAAGAAGCGCGTCCATTTATTTGTCTCTGGGTCTGATGGCGTAATAACCTTTGCCCTGCAACCTCCTTGACGGTAGAGCTCTCTGGTGGTGAACTGGTGTACTGCAGTATGCGACATAGTGAATTTCTGCCGAATTCAATGGAGGATGATCATACGTTCAGACTTAAAATACATTTGATGTTGGAGATGAGAATAGGGTAATTTATATGATATCATGACCTTGACTTGAATGAACTGAAACCTCCACTTGGCTTCCCATCCTGTGATTCCACCACAGATTTTCTTTTATTTATTTACAGGTATTTATTAATTGTTGTAATACTTTCTACTAATTGGGTCCTCTATATTTGACTGTATGCATATGAAATGTGCATATGAAGGAAGGAACAACCCATATAACTGTGTTCGTTCCTCTCAGATCATGCCTCGATCCAGCGAGTGCCGTCGCAAGCAGGACGACTGCGACCTGCCGGAGTATTGCGACGGAACCAGCAACGTGTGCCCGGAGAACATGTTCTCAATGAACGGCCTGCCGTGCGACGCGGGCAACGGCTACTGCTACAACGGACAGTGTCCCCGCAAGGAAGACCAGTGTATGAAGATGTACGGGCCATGTAGGTGTCCGCAAATGAACCGATATAAACGGATTTACTCGCTGCGTCTACATGCGCAGTACGGGAAAGCAGGGTTACTGAAACAGGAGGCCTGTCATTTACTGTCCCACTTCACTAAGATTCAATATTCATATTATTATTTTTTTGTTTGAGGCGTAGTGTAATAAACAGTGGACGTTATTTGTTTAGTGTTTGTAGAAAGCTGTTTTTAATCTTGAATCTTTGTCCAAGGCAGGTTGTCCATGAATACTTGTTATTGAAAGTCTTTCTCTGGAAGTGGAGTCCTTTATTATCAAAGGTGGAAATTCCAGGCCTTTGTTTTTGCGAGGGCGTTCAGCCAAACATCTGTAGCTGATGAGGTTCACAACCCAGAGACCACCAGAGAGTAACAGGAGATGGCTCAACAACAGAGCGTCTTCTGTCTCGACCGCCCACCTCGAAGTCTCCGGGTTCAGCAAAGGAAATGGACCGAAGAAAGGCAGCAAAGCTCCAAGTGTAACATGTCTCCCCCCCCCCCCCCCCCCCCCCCCCCCCCCCCCCCCCCCCCCCCCCCCCCCCAGCTGCGGCGGTGGCCCGGCAGTACTGCTATGACGCAAACATGCGTGGGACGTACTACGCTTTCTGCAAGAGGACCGCCGACCAACACATCCCCTGCCAGTCCCAGTGAGTAGAAACCTGGCGTCCCCTGGTGCCCACCTAGGGTATTTGTAAAGATTTCGATTTATCTTATACCTACATAACAAACTAAATAAAGTTATAATACATACCTTGATTGATCAGCGACAATAAACGTAAGAACAGAAATTGATTTACACCTTAGCTTCTTCATTGTAAACACCTAGAAGCCAACTACAATATTACTAATGATGCTAAATGAAAAAGGTATAATATTTATTAAAAAGGGAGACATTTCTGGTTTGGGGCGATGCAGTATTTAAAAACACCTGGCTCTGTGTGTGTGTGTGTCTGTGTGTGTGTGTGTGTGTCTGTGTGTGTGTGTGTCTCTGTGTGTGTGTGTGTCTGTGTGTTTGTGTGTGTCTGTGTGTGTGTGCGTGTCTGTGTGTGTCTCTGTGTGTGTGTGTGTCTGTGTGTGCGTGTGTGTGTGTGTGTGTTTCTGTGTGTGTGTGTGTCTCTGTGTGTCTGTGTGTGTGTCTCTGTGTGTCTGTGTGTGTGTGTCTCTCTGTGTGTGTGTGTCTGTCTGTGTGTCTGTGTGTCTGTGTGTGCGTGTGTCTGTGTGTGTCTCTGTGTGTGTCTGTGTGTGTGTGTGTGTGCGTGTGCGTGGCAGAGATGTGCTGTGCGGTAAGCTCTTCTGCACGGGCGGCAATTCGGACCCAAACTACGGCCGCATGGTGTCCTTCTCAGACTGCAAGGCGGCGTTCTTCGGCGACGCCAGCGCCGACTACGGTCAGGTGGACACCGGCACCAAGTGTGGCGAGGGAAAGGTACGCCAAGGGTGTGCGTCCTTGCCAGTAGCAGGACACCTCTGCCTTCTACCGGGCCGACGTGGGTGTGCTACAGCTCCAGCATTGACAACGACGGTTGATCCAACTAGCAAAGCAACACGCACATTCTCGACGAGGGATTCTCCACTTCAGCTGATTAAGTGGATAAAAATCCCAACATGTTATAGATGACAGTAACTGTTGGTAACTGTGTTATGAGAGGAATAAACCACTCCAGGGAGTCCCGTTAAGAGATATTGCACGCCTACTTCAGCAGTGGCGATGATGCTGCTGCCTCTTATTCCCTTCATGTAATCATACATTTTAAATCTGGTTTTCACCTACTCAACTATATTTGGCACCGCATATTTGACATTTTATATTCCTCATCTTCTTGTGTATTGAATATCACCACTGTGTCTGTGTGGTACCCGACCCTCGCCTTGACGACGTAGTTGCTATGACAACAACGGTGCGCGAGTGTCCACATTTTTTAAGGCGACAACAATCCTAAATCCTTTACGGGATCGGTTTCCTTGGAGACAAACGTCCAAAAGCACAGCCCAGACCACCTAAAGACCACCTAAAGACCACCTAAAGACCACCTAAAGACCACCACCTGGGGAATCCCAGGTCTGCACAGGTCACATGGTCTTTAGGTGGTCTCTAGGTGATCTGGGCTGTGCTTTTGGACCGGTCTTGGTCCCGTGCAGATCTGGGCCTCCCCAGGCCCCATGGTCTTTCGGTGGTCTCTAGGTGATCTGGGCTGTGCTTTTGGACCGCTCTTGGTCCCGGACCAGCTCACAGGACTGTGGTTCTTATGGTCCTCCTCTGCAGGTGTGCAGCCTGAACCAGTGTGTGGACCTGCAAACCGCCTACAGCGACACCAACTGCTCAGCCAAGTGCCCGGGACACGGCGTGAGTCACCCACGCACCTGTACACCCTGTTATGGAGCGCTCTGAAGCGGACCAGAGAGCAGGCAGGGTTAACACACACACACAGGCTGCGTTCCAAACCCCTTCTCCTTGATCCCTGATTGGGACAGCTTAGCTGCTTCAGCGTCACCAGACTGTCGATGACCTGACCGATCACTGCCTTCACTCTGTCACCAATCGCGTTTGTTATATGTGGCCATAAGGCGGCGTGACGTCGATCAAAGTCAAACAACAGCTGAAACACTTCCTGTGGAAGGTTCGACGGCCGGTTGAGCTTCTTGTCGCGCAACAATACAAAGGCAATGCAAAGGCCAATCTGAATCCAGCCTACAGGCTCTCTTTAAACACCTGTTCCCTCAGGTGTGCAACCACCTGGCTAAGTGCCAGTGTGAGCCTGGCTGGATTCCCCCCCACTGCAGCTCCCAGGACCAGAGCTTCACCGGGCTCTCCAGTGGTAAGACCCGGAATATACCAAGTCCTTTGAGTAGAGGGGGGGCTCATTTAAGTGTGCACTCCCATATTTTAGATATATTTCACTATATATTTTATAAAATGTCTGTGTATATATCTTTCATATTTCTATATCCTGGGCTGTTTGTGAGATCCAGTACTTTTTAACCGGCACCTTCTATGCTCACCAAATCTCTGCAGAGGTCGTGACCGCCATCGTAGTGGTCGTGCTGCTGGTGGTGCTGGGGGGCGTTGCCGTGGCGATAGGGATTATCTACATGCGCAGGAGGAAACCCATGTTGCCGACGTGAGTTACTGGTTCTCTCATGTCTTTGGGAATTGGCACCGCAAACAAAGCCAAGCGAAGTGAAACCTTGTGCAGTCCAGCCGCCCCAATAAGCAAACCTCTCCCGTGCAAACAGAGTGATGACCCCGGGAAAGACGATCGCCGTGGACAACCCTGGGTACCGCGGGACCGTCGGTGTTCCAAGCCAGAGCCGTACTCCGCCGGTACGGTGACATCATCACCCCTTCCTTCCGGACGTCTCCGTCTTACGTCGCCGCAGCGTCGATGCTTACGGATACCCCCTTAACACTTCATCGTTGTTGTTGTTGTTTTTAGATGCAACTACACCGGCCCAAAGCAGCCCCCCCTCCACCCCCTCCCGCTGGGAACAGACCCAAACCCGCTCCCCCGAGCTACGTGGCCGCACGCCAGGTAACTTGTGCACTTTCAGCAACTTTTTGCCCTCACCTTTAGCGACTTGAGGGTAGTGCGCCTCGACAGGGCAACCTAACAACGCTTGCACCAGGATGCATACCATAATCGTTTTGCTAACTAGAACCCCGACTCTGTTCTTGTTTTCTGCTCTTTTCCTGTAGGCTCTGAGACCAGTACCGCCACCAAAACCATGATCGTGCTAGCTAGCACAATGCTACCAAACAGTGGTATGAAAACCAGTGCAATCCACACAGGCCTACTTGCAGGCCTGCTCACAGGGTGCCCAGTTGTTCAAGGAGCCCCCTTTTACCACCTGATGTGACATTCATTTGCCACTACAAGCCATTTCAAAATCTGCCCTCTAGTGACATCCCAAATGGCAGCGTCCACCCAGACGTATGCCCGGGTGGGACAAGGTGCGGATTATACTACACATTCAGGGGGCCCTCCAATTTATTTTCACCCTTTCCCATAAATATGACCTGTCACCGCAAGGGAACACAAGACATTTTCAAACAACAGACCACTATTCAAGGGTGTAGGAAGAATGATTAAGGTGTGTGTGTGTGTGTGTGTGTGTGTGTGTGTGTGTGTGTGTGTGTGTGTGTGTGTGTGTGTGTGTGTGTGTGTGTGTGTGTGTGTGTGTGTGTGTGTGTGTGGGGGGGGGGGGGGGGGGGGGGGGGAGCTAACAACGTGGGGTCTGAAAATAAATCACAATGCAAAATCATTTCCTGCATTTACTACTCTTCCGGGTACGTCTTACCTACTTCAGCAGGCCATGTTAGAGAATGACAAGTAAAATGTGCAATCTATTACAATTAGTTCTAATTATAATGCAATCATTCCAGAGCCCATTGAAAAACAATTGCGAAGATCGAGAGAAATGTTGTCCAATTATACAAATGTCCCTTTTACTAAATTTTACTACGTCTTTTTTTAAACCAAAGAATTTCAAGAATTTCTTAATGTCTTATCATAGCAGGCTATTGTTTATAGTAATTTCAAATGTTCGTGCAATGTGGGTCGGGGACCAATCATAGGAGAGGAAAAAATCTTAACTAATCGAACTATGTGCAATCAAACCGCTTGTTGGCGCCTCCTATGGGTTAAGGGACAAATGACAACTGCAGTGGGTAACAGCTCGGGGAAAAAAGGTATAGTCCACAATGGGGGTGGTTACATTTGTATCAATACTTGTTATAAACAATATTCTGAAGCAGAACAAGACACACATATTTAAAAATATTGAATATGTTTAAATATTCGAATGGGCTTCTCACATTAATCTGTTTATACAGAATGCTATGTTGGATGGATCAACCTACCAGCCTTCTCATTGGACTGTACCAACTGGAAGTATTGCAATGGCTAATCAACGTTACAAATAGGGGCCCTTCAAAGAAAAAGTCCTACATTTCAGGGATGGTGTTATGAACATTCATCTCTGCCTCAAGCACTAAACCAGAACGCTGAGCCAACTCGGCCAGTTTGGCGGGAGCCATGCATAAAGCACTTGTGTACCATTGGGTGAGGGTTAGGGTCAACTAGTTCAGCAGTTTTATTGTTACCGGGGAATAAAATTAAGCCAGTGGGAACACCGGTCCTAAATTTGAGCCATATTTTATACGTATTTATATCACACTGCCATAAGACTGAATATATTGCAAATGAACTGTATGTCCAAGTAGTTTTTTCAGTATTTTATGTGTAGCGTATATTTGAGTATATAAATGTGGATATTATTTTCAGTGATATGGTGTGAACAGGAACATGTGTGAATAGCGAAGAACAAAAGATGGCCATTTCGTGTTTTCACCACGTCAGTGGATTTGATATAACCTTCAGCTCAATGCAACAGAATTCCTTTTCGGCCATTTCTTTTTGTCTCAATTACATACGGGCCTGCTGTGCGATCACTGCATGATCAACTTGTGTTGTTTTTTTTACATTTCACATGAAAAGATTAAAAATGTGTACTGCATTCTGCACTCGAAGCTGGGACATTTGTGTTGCTTTGTGGCAGCAGAGTCTTCGGGGAAACCATACACACTAAGAAACGTGTCCAGGATGTCTAATGGAGCAGATGGCATGAACATATGATAGATCTATAGATATAGATATATCTATAGCTAGATAGAGATATAACCCTAACCCTTGCAGTGTTAATGCCTTGCTCTACCAGTTGAGGTAGACAGGGAATAGAACCCCTAACCCTGGCAGTGTTAATACCTTGCTCTACCAGTTGAGCTAGACTGGGAATAGAACCCCTTAACCCTGGCAGTGTTAATGCCTTGCTCTACCAGTTGAGCTAGACTGGGAATAGAACCCCTTAACCCTGGCAGTGTTAATGCCTTGCTCTACCAGTTGAGCTAGACAGGGAATAGAACCCCTTAACCCTGGCAGTGTTACTGCCTTGCTCTACCAGTTGAGGTAGACAGGCTTGGAGGCTTTAGGTGTGATGCAAGCAACCCCTGCTCTTACCCTGGAGGCAAACCATACATTAAGGGTTCACTTTAAAATGCTGTTAACCCTTAAGTCATGTAGCACACTTTTATCCAAAGCAACTTAGGGAGTTCTTAGATGTCATTTAGGAGGGGATAGGGGTTAAAGGTGACTACAGGTAGACTGCGGACATTAGGGTTTAAGCTTGGGCGTAAACACTAGATTATGCGACCCCCTCCTCCTACCCACTACTCTCCTACCCACTAGACTATCCTACCCCCTCACCACTACTCTCCTACCCACTAGACAATCCTACCCCCTCCTCCTACCCACTAGACTCTCCTACCCCCTCCTCCTACCCACTAGACTCTCCTACCCCCTCCTCCTACCCACTAGACTCTCCTACCCCCTCCTCCTACCCACTATAGACTCTCCTACCCCCTCCACTAGACTCTCCTACCCCCTCCTCCTACCCACTAGACTCTCCTACCCCCTCCTCCTACCCACTAGACTCTCCTACCCCCTCCTCCTACCCACTAGACTATCCTACCCCCTCATTCAACTTTAGAAACTCCACTCTGGGAAAGAAATAATAACAAGGAAGGGCAAAAAAAACAACTGCTGTATTTGAATTTTTGTTTTTCAAGTAATACATCTAGATAGAGATCATGGTCACTCTACATCATTCCCTTCTTCAGATGATTGACATTCAGAGATACTTAGACCCTCACCACAGGGATGCTCAGCCAACACGGCCGCCATCTTGATCAAATAAAAAACAAAACACATAAAAACCCAATGTTTTCAGTTCCAACGCAACTCAAAGCGCTTAAGATCTTAGCTTGTCTAAGAAGGTTACCAAACACAACGATAAACGGCTATATCTTAAGAAAACGTGTAAAGTTTAAAGTATGGCTGCAAGGTAGTGGACTGAAAGTACGTTTATTTAACCCCTCCGTTGTCTTGAATGACATCAACCCTTTCACAATTCACACACACACACACACACGCACACACACGCACTGGCATTTACACGTGTGGCCAAGGTGACATGGCACATGCCTTACATAAAAAGGTTCAATTCACAAAAGAATAGCAAATGTTAAAGCTTTTTTTTCTTATTTTCCCTTCTTTCCTGAGCAACAGAAAGACAACAGAATACAGTCAGGTGTGTCAAAGCACCAGGTGTGAGGGGTGGTCATGTGTTCAGCATCCCCGCTGGGACAAATCTTAAAGGGTCCAGAGGGGGGGGGGGGGGGGGGGGGGGGGGATTGGAGCAATTATCTATATCAGCTCCACCACCTGCTAGGTTAACAACTAGTTACACTTGGGAGTTTCCTGCCACCGAAGGATTGAGAAGACTGTGATAAGAAAACTGTAATGGTAGTAATAAATACATTACACAGTTCCCGGAAGTCTGCACCACGCAAGAAAAACAAAGATGGGACTAAATGTGGAAAGATAATATTTATATAATGGGCGTTTAAAAAACAATTTTATATATATATATATATATATATATATATATATAATTAATTGAAATCTACTATTGGTATATATCTATTTTTATATATATATATGTACATATATATAAACATATACATATATATACACATATATACATATACATATATATGTGTGTGTATATATACACACACACACACGATTGGTTACTGATCAAATTGTATTTTTTACAGTGTACTATGGATATGACCTCTAGGTGGCAGCAAACTCGCAGATGTAGTGCATGGCGTAGTTGCTCTTTAAAACGCCGTCTGGCATAATATACATCTTTACAGTACTGCGGAGGAGTTCCCATAGGCAGTTGGTAGCAATGGTACCTTTAAAAAATAAATTAAAAAATCCACAAATTGTGGATGACTCACACCAGGGTAAGGGTATGGCCATCAATAATAAACTAAAAGGAATTGGTTTCTGTTGTCCTTTGCGCATACAGTAGTCATCACAATAAAAAAATTAAAATAAAAAAAAAGGAAAATATGTCTGCACACAACCAAGAACAGATGGAGTTACTCGCACAGCTCTTAGTAAAGATGAACCAAAACGGCTAAGGAAGCAAGCCTTTTTAGTGTCCGACACAAAGCAACAATATCAAATCAAACTAAGACCCCCGCCTGGGTAGAATAGCCTACGCAGACTCTTTTTTTTCTTTTTCTTCTCCTAAACAAATAAACAAGAACTTCAGTCCAGTTTTCGCGGACAACACAGCAAGCGGTTTCTTCAGGTCAAAGGGAAGGCTGTGGTCCAACACCGTTATCCGAAGCGACCCCAAACAGGTCCCGGTCCGTCTCTGTGCTGGCCGTTCGCAGAGACGGCATGGGAGACGCAGAGCGGCCGTGCGTCCTGTCCCGAGGGGGTAGGACAGCACGGGATGTTTGGTTTCTTTTAAAAACGCACGCAGAACCACCCAAGACGCCACAAGGTCGGCCGTGTTGGAGGAAGAAGGCGGCGGCCATCGCGTCCCCACGTCTCAACATTTCAGGACTCGGTCGATGAGCAGTTGCAATCGAGAGGAGACGGATGTTACTCTTAAAGTGACACTGGTTGCCAAGCAAAGGAAACCGTTATATACACAATACACCTTCTGGTTACGGAGTAAATACTGAGCAAGAATTGGTGTTCTGGGATTCCCTTTTTTTCTTTTTGTTTGTTTGTTTGTGACCATTTTCTTTTGAATAAAACTATTAGAATACATCTTCATGAAACATCCACTGGAGGTATAAAATCATTATTTTTATATAATACTACAATGTATATTTCCCTTATAAACGTCATGCCCACCCAGCCCAATTCAATACCTCTCGGATTTCCCTCAAGCAACACACACATACAGAATATATATTTATATAGAAGCAAACGCTGACGATTTGAACCTTTGAAAGTCTTCTTGGACTTGGGAGATTATTAGTTTTTTTAACATGGCTTTTTTTTGTTTTGCGTATTCTTTTTGGTGAAGACGACGGTTACCCTTCCCAAACAAAAGAGTACTTCAAATTGACGCTCGCACCCCTCAATAAGAGAGTGTCGTGTCGTCCACTCGGTTTGACGAGGTACTCTCTTCGACCCAGCACCCTAAGAGGCTTGTACCACTAGAATTGACCTAAAGGTCACGACTTGGGCGGAGTGTACATTAGAACCGTGAAATGTCTTCATTCGTAGTTTTGTAGCTAGAACACAGAATATCTCTAGTATATCTCTTTTAATAAATAAAATAGCAATCTATTTTTTGATACCCCACCCTCTTTAAACCACGCGTTAATTTCGTCCAGCAATTAAAAACATCCTTCATTATTTTTGACCCCCCCTCAATACTACTACTGGGATCAACCCCAGTAGTCCCAGTAAAGGGACTGTCAGTCTTTACAGGACGAGAGAGAAGGAGAAGGAGACAGAGACAGGAGAGAGAACGAGACAGACAGGAGAGAGAGACAGAACGAGACAGACAGGGGAGAGAATGAGACAGAGACAGGAGAGAGAGAGAATGAGACAGAGACAGGAGAGAGAGAGAATGAGAGAGACAGGAGAGAGAGAGAATGAGACAGAGACAGGAGAGAGAGAATGAGACAGAGACAGGAGAGAGAGACAGAAAGAGACAGAGACAGGGGAGAGAGAGAGAACGAGACAGACAGGAGAGAGAATGAGACAGAGACAGGAGAGAGAGAGAATGAGACAGAGACAGGAGAGAGAGAATGAGACAGAGACAGGAGAGAGAGACAGAAAGAGACAGAGACAGGGGAGAGAGAGCGAGAACGAGACAGACAGGAGAGAGAATGAGACAGAGACAGGAGAGAGAGAGAATGAGACAGAGACAGGAGAGAGAGAATGAGACAGAGACAGGAGAGAGAGACAGAAAGAGACAGAGACAGGGGAGAGAGAGCGAGAACGAGACAGACAGGAGAGAGAGAGAGAACGAGACAGACAGGAGAGAGAATGAGACAGAGACAGGAGAGAGAGAGAATGAGACAGAGACAGGAGAGAACGAGAGACAGAGATATACAGAGGGGGAGAGCAGGTGAGAGAGAGGTGAGGGAGAGTTCACTGTGTGTGGGAGGAGGTGTAGGGGAGGCGGGGATGCGTGAGCGGTGGTTCTGGGGGGGGGGGGGGGGTTCGAGGCGGCGCCGCCCCCTCCTATCCGTCCGTGCCGTTCTTGTTGGCGACGGCTGCGTCGGGGGGCTGCTGGCCGTCCTTGCGGGGGGGCATGCGCTCGTTGATGCGGTCCAGTCCGCGCGCCTCCTCAAAGTTGCGGATCTTCCTGGTGGGCGAGAAGCCTTGGATGGCTGCAGGGAGCACACGACCACAGAGACCCAATTACAGACAGAAGGCCTCGTTTGTCCTGCCATGCTCATTAGGCTACATCACGTAGAAAGCACTATGCTAGGGTCAGTCCAAATCAAACTGCATTTATTAGGAATTTATAATAACGGCAGTTTTGTGTTTCGATGCAGGACGTGTTTCGATGCAGTGACACACAGCACAGCACGTTGAGCACAACACATGCACAGGAAACGGTGACACCTAGTGTGAGGGGGTGTGGGTGTGTGTGTGTGTGTGTGTGTGTGTGTGTGTGTGTGTGTGTGTGTGTGTGTGTGTGTGTGTGTGTGTGTGTGTGTGTGTGTGTGTGTGTGTGAACACTAAAAACACCAGGCGGGGGTTGACTTACGGTGGGGTCCCCCAACAGCCGAGGAAAACCCGACAAGAAAAGTGTGCGAATAGGAGACAAGACTTGTAAGTGAGGGCTATAAAGTGAGTTTATCAAACAATTACCATCATTAAGTAACACAACAACACCTAGGGGGAGCGAGAGCTACAGCTAGACAGGGAGAGAGAGGACAGAGAGAGAGAGGACAGAGAGGACAGAGAGAGGACAGAGAGAGAGGACAGAGAGAGAGAGGACAGAGACAGGGAGAGAGAGGACAGAGACAGGGAGAGAGAGGACAGAGAGAGAGAGGACAGAGACAGGGAGAGAGAGGACAGAGACAGGGAGAGAGAGGACAGAGAGAGAGGACAGAGACGGAAAGAGAGAGGACAGAGACAGGGAGAGAGAGGACAGAGAGAGAGGACAGAGACGGAAAGAGAGGACAGAGAGAAAGAGAGAGGACAGAGACAGAAAGAGGACAGAGAGAGAGGACAGAGACGGAAAGAGAGAGGACAGAGAGGACAGAGAGAGAGGACAGAGACAGAAAGAGAGGACAGAAAGAGGACAGAGAAAGAAATACAGAGAAAGAGAGAGGACAGAGAAAGAGACAGAGAGAGAGGACAGAGAGACAGACAGAGAGAGAGACAGATAACAAAGGGGACTCTTGCATCACCAGGGAAAGTAGGATAGTCTGGTGGTTGAGCTGTGTGACTCCAGAGCTAAAAGGTACTGGATGCCACAGCCCTACCTGGCTGTAGCCATCCTGATTAAGATGGTAGCCCTTCCTCACCTGTATCCGAAATAACCCTTTTTTATATTGTATCTGTATGAAAAACTAAAAGCACTGCTTTGTGTACAAAGTAGCCTCGGCCAAACGACTAAAGAGTCAAACGGTGGCGGCCTCCCCTCCATTATAAGCCCAGTGCTCCTGCACAGCTCCTGCACAGCAGGCCCGTCCACCAAGGGCCTTGAGACCGGACCCGGCCACCTCCAGGACCCCAACATCTTGGAGGTGGAAGTGGTGGTGGACGGCTCCAACAGGTGGGGGTGGCACACACCGAGACAGCAGAGCTGCCTAACAGGATTAGCCTCTGAAAATAGCGCAGGGCCTGAAGGTCCCTGACCTTATTCTGGTAGGCGCTGGCTTAGGGCTTTTCCCTCTGGGGGGGAGGGGGGGGGTGTCCCGGCCATGTGACCCGCTTGTCAACAAGGTTCTGCCCAGCACCCTGCTGTGTTTCTGGATCACCGGCACAGAGATATACGGCACCCCCCTACCCGTGCCACGCACCCTTCCTCCACCCGGCGGCCATGCCTGTTGCGTTTATGAGAGGATATTATAAACCTCGACCTTCTCTGAGTCTATTCTTAAGGGCCAACTGAAACCTGTACATCACAGCAGGAGGGACTCCAACTCGTACATCACTTATAGACGAGGCCATCACTCTGAATTGATTTTGTTGGCTTTGCTTGTGAGCGTTCGTACCTTGTGTAGCTACAACGCTAACCATACAACCTGTGTGTCACAGGGCTAAATAAAGACTGTACTAGCACTAGCATTCGAGGAGCAGGGATTGTTCCCATCAGCCGCTGGTGATGCAAGAGAGAACCACTTGATAGATCTAAACACACAGGAATACTGGACTGGGAAGCGCGCGCGCGCACACACACACACACACACACACACACACACACACACACACACACACACACACACACACACACACACACACACACACACACACACACACACACACACACACACACACACACACACACACACACACACACACACACACACACGGGGGATTACAATAAAACAAAATTACAAAACACGAACGTACAAGGTTGCTCTTAAAACGTGGCGGCAGTTTTTTGGGGGGGTTTCTTTTAACGGGGTGAACAAGACACACAGAAGAAGAAGCTAGCAGGGGGGCATAACCCAAGTTACTGCTCATACCTTTGGCCTCCACCGCCTCAATGGTGGCTATGTTAATAACAGTTGTTGGGGGGAGAGAAGGGGGAGGGGGGGGGGACAAGAAAGGGGTATCGTCAAAGGCAGCCAGAGATAGCAATGTAAAAACAGTCATATCACATTACCAGCAGCCCTGCGCTGGATAAAGGGCAGAAGGCACAAAATAGGGCAGCATCCATGGCACACACATACCCCCCCATGTTAAATATAAACCCGGGGGGGGGGGGGGGGGGGGGGGGGGGGGGGGGTGCCCGGCCGGGCGCAGGCCGGGGTTAACATCTTCCATGCCGCATTATTCCTGATTATTTTTGGTAAACACATCGAGGGCTCGACGAGATGTAACTGGTTGTATTTGTTTTATACTGACATATTTTGAGTCTTTGCGCACTTGTTTTTTATATTCAAACGCAAGATCAAATGGAAATATCAAATGGACTGTTGAAAATTGCTTTGATGAAACAATACTAATTTGGATTGGTTCCAGAATCCCAGATGGCATTAGTTGAGATGGATGAGCATGGATCCACGTTGTTTTCCAGAACAGAGTTGGCTCCATGGAAGTGTACTGTGTTAAGGGTGGAGGAGCTGGTGTGTGAGGGTGGAGGAGAGTTGTAGAGGCTTAGTTGTAGAGGTAGGGGATGGGGGAAGGAGAGGGGAGTGAAGGCGATGGAAACATACAGTTTCAGCACTAGGGTTCACGTTTGACAGGGGAAATTTCGTAATATTTCCACCTTATTATTCAGTTCGAATAATGGCAAATTCAATGAGAGCACACTATTTGAATAAGATCTAATTGCTGCAGGACGAGAGCATGTCACTTTTTGCATTTTGAGTCTGAATTCTGCGATTTGGCCAAAACGTAATTATAAAAAAAGACCCTCTCAGACGTCAGACCGGTTAATGATTTGAGTACGTGTTGTGCTGTGACCACAGCATGAAACGGTGTCTCAAGAGTGGAACTGACTGGGATGAGCACGGACCGACTCTTTCTCAGATTTGAGACCTGGTGCTAGTGAGAACACTGCCTTGCCCAGTGGCAGGGAGGGCTGGATGCATTTCTGATGGGGAAAAATAACGCACCAGCGATTGTCTTAAAGGGGAGTAGTCAGGCGCGGCTATTTTCGAACACCCAACTCGGTGATTCTTTTTTTATTTTTATTTTCACCATTGACGTCACTGGTCCAGGTCGGGCCAACGGAGAACGCAAATCCCGTACCAGTGCCATCGACGGTCCCACGTTTGCTCCCGATTCTCAGCGGGAACGGCGTTGCTCTCCTGTATTAGACAACAGCGGTCCGCCTGGACCCAACGATCCTTCTACAGAGGGCCAACTCTCCAGCGCCCCACGGTGGACCGCCACAGCAGAGAGGCTGGGGGTCGACCTTCAGATCAAGAGGGGCAGCAGGACAGGGGTTGCCCCGGGAGACGGGGGGTCTGACCCCCCCCCCGACTAGACAGCGCCCTTCAAAGGGCCTGCTCCGGTTATTACAGAATAGCTGATGAGCCCTGACCCGCTCTTTGTTTGGCCTTCTTCACCTAGCGGCCATCTTGGCTCTAAACACCAACTGAATGCGTCATTCAGTTCCCCCCCACACAGCTAGCGTTTAGAACCAAGTTGGAACCAAGATGGCCGCTGGGTGAATAAGGCCCACAGAGATGTGTTTCCTTGAAGATGACCGCTAAAACCCCATCCAAACAGCAACAAGGCGACATCACATCCTGACAACAACTTGCTTAACTTGTGTTTGAGTGTCTTGATGATGTAAAAGACAAATATACAGAAATTATATTGTTCCTACACTTACACAGCAAAGCTGATTTATGAGAATGAAAATAAATCTTCATGTCGATGTAGATTGTCAAGTTCCATACCGATTCCCTCCTGATTTTGTATTTATTTTCTGCTCTGGCAGAAGCCTTGTGGGATTGGTCGATCGATGGCTGGACCCAAAACAATGGTGTAACCAGTAACTCCCCTCTGCCTCTCGCCCTCCCAGCACCAGGGCAGCTTTTATGAGGCTCCTCCATGGCACAGCGCAGTACTGAGAGGTTCCGGTTCACATTGCATTCTCACCCCGACCCGGCCCAGTCCCCTGGTCCAACCACAGGGCCGGGGGCGGGAGTGGGAGGGCTGCTAGTCACTGATTCATGGGCATTTGGTTTTGTTTTGACGCAAGACATATTTTGTGTTAATGTTCTTTTTAAGAAATGCAGAGAGAATGAGAGAGAGTGAGAGAGATGCATTAGAGAGAATGGAAGGGCCAGAGAGACCACTGGTGTGGTGTGTTTTACATGTTAGCGTTTACTGCCACGATATGTTTCTAGTTTGACGGGATCCCAGTTTGTTTTACTGTTGTTTCTCCGGTCATGTGCCCCCCCCCCCCCCCCCCCCCCCCCCCCCCCCTTAGGTTTTACAACAGGGTTTTACTCCCCAATGCGGTTGTGGTTGAATGGGACCTTATTCACCCAGCGGCCATATTGGTTGGTTGCGTGGTTATACCGTCTGGAATCTTTGGAAATCATGATAATTCCCCTCCCAGGGTGCAAATTTAGAATGAATTTCCATGATTTTCCTTGGTTTCTAGAAGGTTTCCCCACCCAACTAACCAATATGGCTGCTGGTAGGAGAACTTTGACTACTGGTCTATTGACCAATCAAAAGTCATAGCAAGGTCACTTAGCTCCGCCCATCCCGCCTGGTTGCTACCCTTAGGTAGGTGTAGGCAGCAACGGCGAGTCGGGGGGTGGGGGGGAACACAAAGCATGCTCAGGGGATCCAGTTCATGGTACTTGGACAACCCCTCCATCAGTATCCATACCAGGGGAGATATCACGTGCATCACGGGAGTGATTCTATGTTAGAGGGTGAGGTGAGTGGAGGGTCAAAGGGCACAGAGGACACCTACCCGTCTCGATGGTCTGCTTGCCACCCGACAGGACCCCCACGGGGAGGGTGCCAGTGGGGGTCAGGCCCTTTAGGGTCAGGACGCTTTCGCTCTCCTCCCTGGAGGATAGAGAGAGAGAGAGAGACACACACACACACATTTGGTCCCTTGATACAGGATGTATTGTGAGTTCAATGGAGCCTCCCTGAATAGTTAAGAGTCTAGACACTTTCCTAGGGAGGGATAATGTTGTCAGTGTGTCTAGTGTCTGGTAAACCAGAGGCAGTATTCCAGACAGCGCCCATCGGGGATGAGACAGAGGGACGTGGTCTTCCACACAGGCCGGGAGTCTCCCGAGTTAATGTCATATAGATGACTAATGTTATTATGTGGGCCCAAACTAGCGTGACTCATCGCAACGATGGGGCTGTGCTTTTAAAAACATAACTTAGCATAGCGATGGTTTATTCAGAGACAGTTTGGTTCTGGGTTTCATGTTTCCGGGCGAAAGCGCGTCGTTGGAAAGAGGAAACGAGCAACGGCCGTACCTGAGAACGGAGAAGACGCGGGCCATCTTCCCCACGGCGCGGATCTTGTTTCGGATCACCTCCTTGCGCACCGCTGACGCCCCGCCTGGAACAGGTACACAGCGTTAGGGCCCCTCCCACGCTACCGCCAACACACCGGAGTCCAACCCGGACTCGGGGCAGCTACAGGGGCAGCTACAGGGGGAGCTACAGGGGGAGCTACAGGGGCAGCTACAGGGGCAGCTACAGGGGCAGCTACAGGGGCAGCTACAGGGGGAGCTACAGGGGCAGCTACAGGGGCAGCTACAGAGGCAGCTACAGGGGCAGCTACAGGGGCAGCTTCAGGGGCAGCTACAGGGGCAGCTTCAGGGGCAGCTACAGGGGCAGCTTCAGGGGCAGCTACAGGGGCAGCTACAGGGGCAGCTACAGGGGCAGCTTCAGGGGCTTTGAGCTGGCTCCCAATAGAAGATGCTTAGGACTGTGGATTCCTGTCCAGGTTTATTGATCATAGTGACACCTTGGCACGGCTGTATTTGTAGTATTTATGCAGTCGTCTTTCCATGTCTTTCTAGCCTTACGTGTACGACAATGGACTACCTCCTAGCCCTGCTGGGCGGACCCAGCCGGCCCTCACCTTCACACTGGTCATCTATCTCCGACATGAGTTCGTCGTCGGAGCAGATGTTGAGGACGTTCACCAGCATCTCCGTCACTGAAGGGGGAAGGGACACTTGAGGTTAGAAATGATGGTCATGTTCCAGGTATTTCGTTCACATGTGCAGCAGTGCATTTGCAACATTGAGTGATGCAGCTTTGGCCTTGGACTGAGCATAATCAACTGAACAGACAAAAACCTTTTACAGAGTTTTACGAACGAAGCACTGAGCGTGTGAAACTTCAAGAGACAACATAAGGGATTATCTTCAAATGATGTCCCATCATCTATATCCATATCGGCTATATCCCAACAAACATCATGTCTCTCTCGTCAAAGAGGAGCACAACACCAATGAGACTTAACCTAAATAAAACATCTCCATACCTTTCTCCCCCACGAAGGGCAGAGACCAGGTGAAGACGTCCATGAAGTTGGGCAGCCAGTAGGGATGAGGAGAGCAGTTGAACTGGCGGATGTTCATCACGTTGTTCTCATACTTTAACACGGCCGCTGGCAAGGGGACAACAAGCCAACACCACGACCCAGTTCAGCCCAGCAGAACACCATACAGACGAGACCATCGCTCACGGAGAGAAGGAACAAAACGCAGAGGGAGGGGCTCGGGGCAAACCTTTGTTGTTGTACACGTCCAGGTAATTTGGGGCCGAGAAGATGGTGATCAATGACGGGAAGCCCGTGGTCTGGCTCTTGCGGTACATGCGATACCTGGAAGAACCAGCTCGTTAGCCAGTTAGCTCGCTAGCCAGTTAGCTCGCTAGCCAGTGAGCCTGTTAGCCCGTTAGCCTCGAGGAAGCTACGGCATGACACCATGTGTGAGAGAGGGAAGCTTACCCAGCGTCTTGTGCTTCATGGGCTCGTATCACTGACAACAAGTTGTTGTTTACCAAAAAGTCGCACACTGCCGCATAACTGTGAGAGATAAAGAGGCAGAGGGAAAGAAAGAAAGAGAGCGAGAGAGAGCAAGAGCGAGAGCGAGAGCGAGAGACAGACACCCGTTACAGATACAGATCAAAGTCAACCATTGACCTCATAATGTGAACTTCTAGCTGGCCAGCGATGGAAAAAGATCCTCATCGCCATGGTTTCTTTAACCTGTGAAACCAAACCTCAGAAAGATTGCGTTTCTGGTGTAACACAGGCATATCACAACCCCATATTTCTGATTGGTTACAGTGTTCCACATGTTGGCACATTCCATATGAAAATAAATATGGGGAATAAAGTGAATACATTAATATAGAGCTTTTGTAGACACTCAAATATGCATAACAATGGCAATATGATACAAGAGGAAAAAACAAATATCAGTAAGTCACATGAAAACTAAAAAACGAATGAAGTAGCAACCCCGTGCCCAAGGGACACATCGTCTTGCCCTCTTGCTGGAGGTTTAACGAGGCTGCTACACAGGCTAATACAGGGGCTAATACAGAGGCTGCTACACAGGCTAATACAGGGGCTAATACAGAGGCTGCTACACAGGCTAATACAGGGGCTAATACAGAGGCTGCTACACAGGCTAATACAGGGGCTAATACAGAGGCTGCTACACAGGCTAATACAGGGGCTAATACAGAGGCTGCTACACAGGCTAATACAGGGGCTAATACAGAGGCTGCTACACAGGCTAATACAGGGGCTAATACAGAGGCTGCTACACAGGCTAATACAGGGGCTAATACAGAGGCTGCTACAAAGGCAGCTACAGAGGCTGCTACAGAGGCTGCTAAAGGCAGCTACAGGGGCTAATACAGAGGCAGCTACAGGGACTGCTACAGGGGCAGCTACAGAGGCAGCTACAGAGGCTGCTACAGAGGCTGCTAGAGGCAGCTACAGGGGCTAATACAGAGGCAGCTACAGGGGCAGCTACAGGGACTGCTACAGGGGCAGCTACAGGGGCAGCTACAGGGGCAGCTACAGGGGCAGCTACAGGGGCAGCTACAGGGGCTGCTACAGGGGCTGCTACAGGGGCTGCTACAGGGGCAGCTACAGGGGCAGCTACAGGGGCAGCTACAGGGGCAGCTACAGGGGCTGCTACAGGGGCTGCTACAGGGGCAGCTACAGAGTGTGTTTTGGGTAATTGTTTCGTCCTAACCCACACTCCTCCCTGGACAGAGAGAGAGAAGGTTGGGAGACGTTAGCGGACCATCTGTTTAATTAGATCAACACCGGAGCAAGATGCCCTTTCCTGGGGTTCAGCGCTGTCATGGAGACGCTGGGAAGGAGGGGCGTGGTCGTGGCAGAAGTGGACACACAGCGCTGCACCCCTCCTGCTGTTCATTTCAAGGAGGAGGGGGTACCTGAAGAGGAGGAGGAAAGGGGTAGGTACCTGAAGAAGAGGATGAGGAGGTACCTGAAGAGGAAGAGGAAAGGGGTTGGTACCTGAAGAGGAGGAGGAGGAGGAAGAGGAGGAAAGGGGTAGGTACCTGAAGAGGAGGAGGAAAGGGGTAGGTACCTGAAGAAGAGGATGAGGAGGTACCTGAAGAGGAAGAGGAAAGGGGTTGGTACCTGAAGAGGAGGAGGAGGAGGAAGAGGAGGAAAGGGGTAGGTACCTGAAGAAGAGGAGGAGGAGGTACCTGAAGAGGAAGCGGAAAGGGTAGGTACCTGAAGAAGTAGGAGCAGCCCCTGACGGAGTTGTGGTTGAAGTGCTCTGAGGTCTTCTCGCTGCCGTAGTCCTCTCCGGGGTCGGCCCAGATGAGGTCGCACATAGGGCCGAACGCAGGCGGCTCCTTGAATCTGTCTAACTGTGGAGACAAACAGCCCACAGGTTCATGCACAGCTAGGTTACCCGTGTACGGCAGGGAGCTAGGTGGAGCAAGGCAGGGAGCTAGGTGGAGCAAGGCAGGGAGCTAGGTGGAGCAAGGCAGGGAGCTAGGTGGAGCAAGGCAGGGAGCTTGGTGGAGCACGGCAGAGAGCTAGGTGGAGCTAGGTGGAGCAAGGCAGGGAGCTAGGTGGAGCAAGGCAGGGAGCTAGGTGGAGCAAGGCAGGGAGCTAGGTGGAGCAAGGCAGGGAGCTAGGTGGAGCAAGGCAGGGAGCTAGGTGGAGCAAGGCAGGGAGCTAGGTGGAGCAAGGCAGGGAGCTAGGTGGAGCAAGGCAGGGAGCTAGGTGGAGCAAGGCAGGGAGCTTGGTGGAGCACGGCAGAGAGCTAGGTGGAGCAAGGCAGGGAGCTAGGTGGAGCAAGGCAGGGAGCTAGGTGGAGCAAGGCAAGCCCAGTGTGTTTCTAGAGCACCCTTCCAGGCAGGAATTATTCTTAACTCTATGGGTTTGACTGCAATTTCTAAACATTTTTATTATCAACATTCCTATTTTATCTGGATTTATTTTTAATATATTCTCATTTTATTTGAGATTTTACACATATTATGCAGTTTTCCAATGCTTTGTCACAATAATTGAATAGTCCTGAATTACCCTGCGCTATACTGTAAATTTGTTTTTGTTTTTTAACACTTAAGCACATAAAATAACCCTCCAATGCTCCCCAAATGGAAAGCCCCTTCAGTGACTACAGAAACGTCAGTCTGTTAGGCATGGACTCTGACTGTCTCCGGGTAACTACGTCGAGGTGTGCGGTGAGGCCTGGGGGGGGGGGGGGGCGTACCTTTCTGATGTCGTCCAGGCAGTTGATCTCCGGGGAGAGGCCCCCGTGCACGCAGAGGAACTGCTGGTTGAGCAGCGCGGCGAGGGGCAGGCAGTCGAAGGCCTCCATGCAGGCGTCGTACACGCGCTCAGAGTACTTGATTTTACCTGCGACGCGACACACACACACACACACACACACACACACACACACACACACACACACACACACACACACACACACACACACACACACACACACACACACACACACACACACACACACACACACACACACACACACACACACACACACACACACACGTACGTTAGGGGGGAGGGTAAACAGGGCCATCTAGGTGGAAAAGTTAACCACGGATTTAGACTCTTCACTCATCCCTGGGGAGGGGAGATTTGGGGCGTAAACGCAGCAGGCAATGAATCCAAAAAATGAATTCACTAAAGATATATATGAGAGCAGTTGAATGGACCGTGTTATATGTACAATAACGATACATAAAATGCAGTGTGAAACAAACTGACAGCAAAAGGGATCGTTCAGCGGACACATATCTCACGAGCTCGTGTTTCATTTGCTCGGCAGATAGGTCTGGCCTCGCTCCCACGGCACGAAATAGACCGACCAATCACAGCCGTTTACCCAACGTGAGGCGGGGTAAATACGATGGCGGTGCAGAGGAGCACCGTAGAGGCGTTTCAAACAACAACCGAGACGGCCGCCGCTGATGCACAGGGGTCTGTTGATTACACTATCGTGACGGTACTACACCAACTGGACGGCATACCTTCACTAAAAGAAGAACAAACTAAGCTAAGATGTTGCTAGGTAACATGTCATTAATGAGCAGGTAGGAGTACATGTTGCAGGTACATGTTGCTAGGTAACATGTTATTAATGAGCAGGTAGGAGTACATGTTATTAGGTAACATGTCATTAATGAGCAGGTAGGAGTACATGTTGCTAGGTAACATGTCATTAATGAGCAGGTAGGAGTACATGTTGCTAGGTAACATGTCATTAATGAACAGGTAGGAGTACATGTTGCAGGTACATGTTGTTAGGTAGCAGGTAGTAGTACATGTTGCTAGGTAACATGTCATTAATGAGCAGGTAGTAGTTCCGTCATCTTGCTCAAGGAGGTTAACTTCATTGCAGTTATTGGGGATCGAACCAAGAACCTTTCAGCTGCGACTCAAACACCCTAACCACTAGACTATCACTCAGCATGTTTTGGCCATTTCTCGCACCTCACAAGGATGTGGTGTCAGAGCCCATCACACGGCCATCTCTGGTGTGAGATTTGTATTGGGCATGTTCTCTGTTAAACAAACAAATAAATCGACCCATCTTTTCTCCTTTGTAACATGCGTTTAGCTTCAGTGAAAGCAACTGTTGACTGCAGCTTGACCGGCGCAGTGGTTAGCAAAGCCGGTTTGTTTTTGGACACAACTAGTGACAACTCACCACGTGCCACAATCGACTTAGCATAACGTCACCGGCCAGATTACCGCCACAGGAAGGAACTCCTTATAAGGAGTGATGAGCCCCACCGTCAACATCGAGCCTTCCAGGGAAAGGTAGAATCGATGCTGGTGTTTAAGTATTCCCCAGGTGTGCCTAACATCCAATGGGAATGTTTCCAGTGGATAAGGTGAGGACTATGGACTCCAACCAAAGCAAATAAAGAAACAGTGACACTCAGGTTCTTGTAAAGGCCGTTTCGGATGCGCTTAAACAAATACATTAGATCGTATGACAGGTGACCTCTTGCCACCGACGTAAGCCAATCAGAAGCAGCCATTTAAATGCATTAGAAATCCAGCAGGCATTGTTATGCATTACATGTCTGCCATTTAATATGCTCAACAAAACAAACTCATGTGCCAGACTGGACGGAGCCAACAGGATATATTTGTGTGCTTCAATTTAATAACAATAATTTCCCAGGAATCTGGATATCAGTGTCATTTTAAGGTCTCTACGTCATTGCTGCCACACACTAAATAGATGCTCACAAACGCAAACCAGGGAATCTTGAATCTAGTTGAGTCTTTTTCATGCCCCATATGTCAAACGATGGCTCTACTTAATGCAAAGAGCTTTTTATCTACCC
>JACYXH010000414.1:255000-282500 GCA_026745465.1 Lota lota | reverse complement strand
TCCCTCTCCCTCTCCCTCTCCCTCTCTCCTATATTGCCAGGCGCGTAGGCGTTAGACGATAAGCAAATGGCCTTGCAGCTCCATGCGGCGGCAGAAGCGCTGGCTCTTCTCTGAACGCCACCCAGCCCCTACAACGCGTCAAGCCCAGTCATGTGCACTCCAGCTGGGGCCGGGAAAGCGAGACATCCCCGGCAGACGGGGGTGGCGGAATGGAGTCCGCCACCCCCACTGGAGGGAATATATTTTATTAATATTATTTTGAACCAAAGATCACGTGTGCATTTTGGAATTCCTGGCGCCACCAAAAGGTAAAACGCCCCCTTAAAACAGTCTGAGTCAATCTTTATGTTACCAAGGCAACCACACTGCCATCCATTTTCCTATAATCGCCCTTTGTGCTACTCTGGCATGCTCTGAGGTCTTATGAGTCACACCAGAAAGGGGCTCCCTCTGGAAAATCTCTCTCTTATGACCCCACCCCCCCCCCCACCCCGTACACCCTCCTCCCTTTTCCTATTAAACACCACCAAAAAAAAAAAGCTTCCCTCTTAACACCACCTGCTGGGTGGCGCTGCAGCGTGTTGTGGGTCCGGCACGCTCACCCCGCCCAGCACCGCCCAGCACCGCCCAGCCCGCCGGCCCTGGCTGAGGACGCGGTGCTGGGGGCCGCATCATCCCCTATGCCCTTTCACTTTCACCTGCTTTTTATCCCTGACATTTGAGCCACCTCCGCAAACCCGGCGATGCCCGGCGGCCATCAAAAGCCCCCCCCCAACCCCCCAACCCCCCCACCACCCCCCCTACGCACGGCTAGGCCTGCAGAGTGATGCGTTACGGGCTGTGGAGTCCAGCATCACCGTGCACAGGTGGGATAGACACTAACCCAAACACAACGCCATTATGTTCTATTGGAATGATTAGCTTCGTTAACGACTAAGGTTGGCTAATTATTGTTCAGGAGATGAAGTGAAAGACGCGGCACGGTAACGTCATATATCGTTCATAAATACTGCTTCTTTTCTATCAAATGATGTATATTAATGCATTATATTCATAATAATGCTTCTTCAATGAACCATGATTTTTCGCCGTGTTTGTGCAGCTTCTGATCGAGCGGCAGCTGTTGTAACAGACCGACATGTGTACGCACTAATGATGCCTTCTCTCCACCTCAAAACACCTGTCTTCTGCTAAAGTAATGGGGGGCTAAATCCAGACACACATGATTCTGATCAAAAATAGCTTAAAGCATCAAAGTGCAACAGTGCACAGTACCTTAGATAGCTTGGCGATGGAGTGATGTAATGTTTTCATTAATACTGCTTGGTTTGGGACCAGAAGATGTTAGTTTGAAGTTTAACACTCTGCTGGTTTCAAATGGTTCAGAAAGTTGTGGGGGGGGGGACGATTCCCTCTGTGGACTAGAAGCTCTCGGAGATGGACTATATTTCGCGCATGTGGAATGTCTTCCTCTAGTCCTAGTTTAGTGAAACTTTCCCTTCTAAAATCATCACCACTGCCATTGATGAGATAATAATGCCATGGCCCACATTGACATGTGCCTGAGGCCAAGGCAGTGCAGAGAGAGACTGTGACAGCGCATCAAGATGGCAGCCGATGTTCTCCTCTGGCCAAGTGCGCTGAAGAATAAGGGAGCGCACGTCCCCCTCCGAGGCTGCGTCTAAGGAGGTCCATTTATACACCATCAGTCAATCACGCTTGGACAGGTCTAACTCCAAGGACAAAGCCTTTCACGCACAGGAGCCCGGTGAAAAGCTCAGCGTGGAAGCATAAAAACACACGGCCATCATCTCGACAAATATTTGTGTTGGCCCCTCTGCTCTCGCACATAGCTCGCAGTCTTTGCAGTCAGCAGACAGTGAAGACCAAGAGGTTACCTCATGACTCTAGAATACCCGCCGGGCTGCCAGCAGGCCGGGCTGGCCAGTCCTCCACACCCAGAGCCACCAAGCGGCAGCTGTTTTCAGCGTAGCGACGGGAGTCCTTACCTCAATACTGAAGTATCCTCGGTCTACGTAGTCTCCAAGGAAGAGATAGCGCGTGTTGCTGGGGGACCCGCCCACTTCAAAGAGCTTCATAAGGTCAAAGAACTGGCCGTGGACGTCTCCGCATACTGTAAAGACAAATCCAATTCACCACGTTTAAAATAAACCACCACATCCATATTGAAACCGATATGCAAACATCATAGCTCGCTGTGTACAGTTATATAAAGGCCTAAATATAGGCTAGCAGACTTGTGGCAAATGGCGAAATGTTAATGAAACTTTTCAAGACAAAATATACTCAGTTATATTCATGCACATATACAACACAGGCCTTTATGGCTAAAAACGACAAAAATCCCATTTCAAATAGCACTTAAACTAGTTGGACAACGAAAGTGTCTTTCTGGGGAGAGAAGCCATTAAGAAGCTCTGCAGATCCGTAGCTTCCCCTGCCGCGTTTTACTCGTTTTGAACAAAGCTACGGGTACGACGTGTCACCTGGCCGAGGGCGCGCATATCTTTCACCGGAGGACAGCCTCCGGGACACCGCCATGGCGGCTCAGGCGGAGCTTCAGAGGGCCTCCGCCCACGACACACACAACCGGGATGGTGTGTGTGTGTGTGTGTGTGTGTGTGTGTGTGTGTGTGTGTGTGTGTGTGTGTGTGTGTGTGTGTGTGTGTGTGTGTGTGTGTGTGTGTGTGTGTGTGTGTGTGTGTGTGTGTGTGTGTGTGTGTGTGTGTGTGTGTGTGTCGCTAGGGGCATGGTTTTACGGCTGGACCGCTGCAGAGGGCTCAGTGAATCCTGCCTGCGTTGCGTCTCCTATTGAACGTGCAAGCTGTGGAATCCAGGCCATCTGGTGAGATGTTTTTCTGTTAAAGAGGAACTGAAGCGTTTTCCTCCCTTCACGCGCCATGTAGCGTAACTACATCTGCTGTAATTAGTTCACGTATACATCATGGATGTTGCTTCTATGGTCAAAATAAATGTGCTTATGTACAATATTGACTCCGTATCTTCCAGGTAGTTTGATGGGAATCAAACCCGTGGCCTTTCGGCTGGCAGTAGAACGCTCCGGCCTCTACACCATCAGATCCCTTCCAATATTTATTTGGTATTTAACCTTTATTTTTAAAAGATCTCGAAGATTCAAGTTTGCGTCTCTTTCCATTTTTCCCCAGAGATCTGAACATTGTCGCAGACGACACCCAGTTTATAACATTCATAATAGTGCAAATGCAAGGGCTTTCCTCAGTGGGCCATAGACCTAATCACTATTGAGTTACCTCATTCTAGATGGACAGCGACTAAACAGACATTTATTTACACGAAAACCTTTGAGATGGCCACTTTAATCAGGGAAAGGCCTTTTTCAAAGCTGCCCTGGCCCTGGCAGTCATCATCACAAGGGTTTTAGAGAGACCACAATCAACTGTATCAAATAAAACTGAGTTGAAAACATCTGATCTCACTGTGGTGTACGAAGGGAAACGTGTCTCTTTTCATCTTAACGAGGGAAGGGCCTCGAGTGGACTACAGGCAGAACCCCAAGCCCTGCTTCCCCGTGTCATCACCAGCGTTGCTTTCACGGCTCGGACTCCAGCATGATCAGATGTGAAGACTCTGCACTTATTCGTTTTCAGTGTGCGGGTTTATTGGTTTATTGGTAGAATTGTTCTCATGTGTCCCTACATCTTCATAAACACCATTCAGAAATGTGTGTCATCTTTGTTTCCGTGCACATTTATTCGCATTTAGATTCTGACGACTCGAGACCCCGCCCACAACAACACCGGCGGCCCCAGGAGGCCCCTGGAGGTCTACCTGTTATGGGCGCGTCCACCTCCAGCATGCACTTCTCCTGCCGCAAGATGTTGGCCCCGTCGTTGATGATCCGGAGGGCTGCGTCCTCCTCCACGCGGCCCTCCTTGACCAGGTGGTTCCGCAGGATCTCGGGGTTGGGCTTGCCATCCTCAAACAACTCCTTGATGGTCAACTTCTGCTGCGGTGGGTAGGGAACGGCTGTCCGGAGAGAGAGAGAGGAGAGAGGAGCGGGGAGAGGGGAGAGTGGGGAGAGGGGAGTGGGGAGAGGGGAGAGGGGAGAGTGGGGAAGAGGGGAGAGAGGGGAGAGAGAGGGGAGTGGGGAGAGAGGGGAGCGAGGAAAGAGGAGAGAGGGGAGAGGGGGGAGCGAGGAAAGAGGAAAGAGGGGAGAGAGGACAGAGGGAGGTCAACACAGCCCCATTAGAATAACTACATTAGTGATCATTACGACGCTTTCATTTGGGATCATGTTCCATCCACGTTTCCTGTCCTGCTGTGACCAAGGCGTGATTGGGAGGACAGTCTGCAAGCAGGGCGTTTCATGTGCAATGGGATGAACCCCAAAATGTAGTTACATGAACGGCGGACTACATGCACATGCTTACAGTCAAACAACGTTAGTTACCGTTTTTGGTTCTTGTGTTTTTTTTTGCAAGTTTCCTAAGCCTTTTCTACCACCAATAATCAATAATGCATATATAATGTTCGCTTTTTACTGAGAACAGTAATACTATTGCAGAAGTGCAACAGCCGCATCTTACTGGATGCATCCATGCACACCAAACATGTCAAACAGCACTACAACACATACAACACACACCTCACTCCTCTAACTGTACTCCCACAAAACACCTCACTATTCAAACTGTGTGTACACACACACACAAACACACACACACCCCTCAAACTGTCTACACACACACTCCACCTCACTCCTCTAACGGCATTCCCACAACACACACCCCTCACTCTTTAAACTGTCTACACACACTCCTCAAACTGTACTCCAACACACCTCACTACACTAACTTGCTCCTACATCCAACACCTCACTCGCACAATACAACTCCCTCCTCAAACTCTCTCCGCCAACCACACTCTCATTATACACTTCACTCCTCAAAATGCAACCAGCCCCCCCCCCCCCCCCCCCCCGGCCCACACGCACACACTAAGAGTGATGGTGTCTTTGGCTCAGCTCTGATGACATTATGGACAGACAGACAGACATGGTGAACATTAGCCTGCATGCTCGCAATACAGTTTAATATCATTAATCCTTTTCACCAAGGTGCTACAGTTACCTACCTACCTCTGCATATTTATAACTATAGGCGTTTCATCAATTCCTAACTAATTGATTACATTTGGCTTTGCCTGGAAACCTTGAAATGATGAAATATGGTCCATCCTTGGTCTGAAAAAGGGATGGCATCCTGACTTTGTATCATCTCACTACAATGGCAGGAGTCTCTGTATATATCAAAGTATGTAAGCATTTGATTTTCTAGACAAGCGTTCATCCGATCCACTCCACACTTGGCGGTGTGCTGCTGAGGACCCAGGGAAGAGCCGTGTCGAGTTGTTTGGATAAAACGGTTCTCGAGAAAGCTGCAAGCAGCAACACGGGAGGCCAAGCCATCGGCCCCGTTTAGGACAGGCCCGTTTTGAACGGGCACCGCACCGGTTTAAATAAACACACCAAAAAGTCACCTCACATGAACCCGGCGTGATTGTGCCCGGACACGGTTCCACAGCTGCGCGTGTCCTGATCGAAAAGCACTCAAGTGTGACAATGTCGTCTCGACGTCAGAAGGCAAACTACATCACGGCAGTTTTGAACAAACCTCCAACGGGCCTGCTTTCACGAATGTTTGAATAAATTAAACCAAGTATAAACAATTATCATCCACCGGTTTAAAAATAGACGGCGGTGTCATCCAATCTGAAATGCACCCAGACGGGATGATACAGAGATCAGCCTGACAGCCACAGCAAGCACCGAGAACAACGGAAGCATTTGTGAGCCTCTGAAGGAAGTGTTACTCCGCAGGACAGAACACATCTGCATCAACACATTACACCCATCACTGAGGAGGACCACGTCCTTTTCTTCAAATGACGGTGTTCCTTGTACGGCTTAAGTCAGGAACACCAACGTTCCCGACAGGGCGCGAGCTCCACCTGACAACAGATTAGCAGCAGTCACATTAATGCGTCGCAGTGACGGAAAAAGATGTTTTTATTAGGCCACGCAAGTCCACATTTCAAATGCCGCGTGGTGGTAAGAAACACAGCCCTAACACTTGCCTCGATTCAGACACGGCTGCATCCTAAACCAGCACAACTGCCCCTAGAGAACGTTGGTGCCCGTTCTCTTTTTTGAAGCCCCTGGTGTGACTGACAGCCACTCGCAGGATTTCGATTGCTACCAAATCTAGGCTACCCTGGGCCCTGAAAATGCCATTTGAAATGGCTACGTCTCAAGCAGAGATCAGGGCTACTTGTCTGATACGCAACACTTAAAGAGTCGAACAAGAGTAGAGAAAGAGAGTCGTGTTCCCAGGGAAGCTGTCAAACCCACACAGGCCAAATCAGGAGCGTACAGTGTGTGAGAACCAAGCGCTAATGAGCTTTAGTGTAGGTGTGTTGCCAATCAGCAACAAGACGTCTGATTGCAGAGTAGCCTTTATGCGATTCCAGCTCTTTGTCTTAACCGTCAGAGCTGGAGCTTGTGGAGAGGTGATAAAAAGGCGATGTACCGTGGTATTCAGCTTACGTAGTGTGGAGCGTGTATTCATGTTCCCAAACAGTTGATTGATGTGCTCATTAGACATGGGAAGGCTTGGGCCGAGGCAAACGCGTAAACAAACTATTTTGCTATTTAGCCATTCGGCAGACGCTGCCATCTAACTCGACTTATCCAGAGGGAATTCAGATGCATGGCATTAGTGAGCAGACCCGTTTAAGGATGTCTAGTCAGACTGCGTACACCGGGTTATCACACCCAGATCCTTTGCCTAGGAGTCCAACACCCTAGTCTCTCCACTATCCGACCCCATAACTAAGAGGCAGAGAAAAGCATTTCTTAGCAAATAATGTCAACAAACATCAGGTCCGCTTCTGGGGCCTCGGTTTTTTGTGGTTTGGCCCCCATGACACCTTTTGATAGCACGGCTACATAGAATGATTTGTAAAACGTCCAATAAATATTGATTAGCGCAGAACTGTTCTATTGGCCAGGACAATATAGCATGATAAATAATACTCGCTGGCTCACCCCCATGACGTGTTCATTGTCGAAGGTGGTGATAGAAATCATACAGATCTTAAATCTAGCTGTATAAAAAGCAATAAATAGGATTGATTTCAATGACTTGCACCCAATATCAAAAGGCCTTTCATCCTCGTACTAAAACAGTCTCTTGCAAAGTGCAGATGGCTGGTGAAACCCTTTCACCAACATATTTAGCATGTGCCACCTTTGTCCTTCAGACATATTTGTTTTAACCAATATTCCCAACTATACAGTGTGTGCTGTCAAGATGGCAGAACGAGCCTAGATTCTGTTCAAATCCAAACCCTAGCCATGAGCACAAACCCCTCAGGTCATGCATGGCAAGCGTAGGAGTGTGTTTGGTCGCCATGTGGGGGAAGGCATTGGGTTTGTTACAACACAACCTGCGCCTGGTTGGTGTGTCGCGGGGATGGAGAGGGGAGCCCAGCTCCAAGTTGGCCACTTTATGATCAGAACAAGCTGTCATGCTTGCAGGAGGGGGGTATAAATAAACCGTAAGTGCTCCCAGACCTATGAGACACAGCCTCCAAGCTGACTGTAAGCTGAGGTACCGGCCTTAAGAACAGATTAGACAAAGCCTCTGTTAGCTTCAGCTTTCATCTTCAACACACTATTTATGTAAAAAGCTAGCCTCGCCGTAGGACTGCCATGGATTCCCGGTGATGGGAGGAGAGATGATGCCCGCGATGAAGACCCTGGGAGAAGACATCCTCTAGTGGCTTCAGTGTTGGTGGATACCAATTTGCGAAAGCCGGACTCATCGTGCTTACAGCCTGACCCATATTGGTAGCACACACACACACACACACACACACACACACACACACACACACACACACACACACACACACACACACACACACACACACACACACACACACACACACACACACACACACACACACACACACACACACACACACACACACACACACACACACACACCTCAGGGGAATGGACCTGATTTAGAGTTCTGTTAAAACACAGCATAACACATCATATGTGACAGTTGCCTGACTCAGTCTCTCTGCACACCTACAGACATCAAGACTCAGTAGCCAGCAAAGACAACGATCGCTGCAGTGGTTACACTGGTTATGTAAAACAACCCTGATGAATCCGTTCTCTCGCCAGCCAATCATAATAATGTAATCAGCACGTGGGTTTTGATACAGCTTTAATAAGACACTTCGGCCGAAGCCGTGATATCCCATCACCAATACTGGCCTGGCACAACAACAAACACGGCAAAGAAAACAAAAGGCCATCCACGCTCCGGCGTTCTGCGGGCGGATGCTAACGTTTCAGATAATGATATGAGCAAGCGTCTAGAATCCATTTCCTATTGTATCAAAATCCACACAATGGAGTGGATTGAATTACAAAGATGTGGCTGGTTGGCCCTGAATGAAGCGGGCTGATGCCAGATGAACCACGAGGTCCACTTCACAGTGTCCTCATTATCACAGGGTGATGCTGGCAACCCTGCTACCCCCCCCCCCCCCCCCCCCCCCCCCCCCCCACACTCAACCTCCTCCCATCCTAACGGGGCAGGCCTGACCTGATTGGTTGTCCCCGTCCCTCCATCTCATGTGGGAAGGCAGTAGACGTTCCCCACTGGGTTCTGTCTGTTTATTTCTGGAGCTCGGGAGCGGGCGAGGATGTGTGTGCACACACACACGGAGGCGTTCAAGTTCAGTTCACATCAACCCGCTGACAGACCGCGGGCACATCAGCATGACAGGCTGAATATGAACCAATGATGGCACCCTTAAAATAAATAAATATATATATATATATATATATATATATATATATATATATATATATATATATATATATATATATATATATATATAACACAGCCGGAGAATTTGATCTGGCTATGTACACAATGTCCAACCACCGGTGCTGGGGGAGACGCAGCAGCCAGAACGGACGTGGTAACAGAGGCTGTCGCTCTGTTATTTGTTGTGCTAGTTTATTGTGGGAAAGCATTAGGAACAGCTACGGAGCTGGCCTCCTTAATTACCCAGCCAGTGATACTGGGATGTCTACTCCTGCATCTCGGTCCCACCCACCCCTTCACTGCCACCACACCACCCTGCTCTCAACTCCTCGTGTGTGACGTCACCGGGTTGATTCTTTCCGCAATTAACTCACACCCGCTCACTACTGGCCCACACTTTAGCATTCCTAACCCCTGCCACTGGTCTCCCACTCCCTGGTTCTTTGTTCCCTCTCTCTGGCTCGGACAGGCCCAGTGCACTTACAGTGCAAACCTGCCCTTCAAGAGAGACAGGGCTGCGGGCGGGGTTGGCCCCAGGTGACACTCCCCGGGGGTTATTGCCCTGACAACACGTCCCGCTGAACCATAACAAACCACCGTGTGTGCGGGAATCCACCTAGCCCGGCTAATTACAACAAACGCTGGCCTATCGGCAGCTTTGTTTGGTGACACATAGAGAAGATTGTCAAACGTCCCTTTCCCCAGATGTTCAAACTGCTATTTACATTTACCGGAATGGGGCTTAAAGGAATAGGTCATTCAACTTGACTACCGTCCCAAGTATCGGGAACAAAGTGAGACATTTGGAATACCAATAACACATTATACAATACATTTGGTTTGTTTTTTGTATCGTCAGCATGCATATGTTGGAACTGCTAAACGTGTGGATGGGACTGGGTTCAGGAATCAGTCGATGCACATCTGTATTAACGGCCCCCAGATTGTGGAAGAGCCAGACCCCTCCATCTCGTTCAGGACATCACCACGCAATGAAACGCACGGCGAAAGACGCCCATTCAAACACAGAACAGTTCGTTCAAAACCATTATCACGAACGCATTTTGAAAACGGCTGGGCCATCAAATGTACTAGCCACAGGTGGTTTTCCATTTAAAAATAAATAAATAATCCAACTAGTACTAGGTGTGAATGAAGACCCCTTTGGACAATGGCTGCGCGCAACACCGTGACCGCCTACCTTTGACGAGCCGCTCCGTCGTGGACTGCTTCTCCGGTTTATCCTTGTCTTTATCTTTCCCTGACATGACGCCTCGCCGCGGGCAATTGTTTCTAATCCAAAACGCGTGGATCTAGTTGGAAGACGAGCGGGCACCGAGGTGGGACCGTGGGCTCCGAGATGGGACCGTGGGCACCGAGAGGGGACCGTGGGCTCCGAGATGGGACCGTGGGCACCGAGAGGGGACCGTAGGCTCCGAGCGGGGACCGTGGGCTCCGAGATGGGACCGTGGGCTCCGTGTTGCCGACGGGTCGACTGAGCGCAGTGACGATGATGGTCCCGGTATCACTGACACGCTACAACGCCAGCACTTTCGCCCTCCCAACTCGGCAGCAGCCAGATAAATGGGTGCTATGCTACTGCAAAATACACAGCCTGTTAGCTATTTGGTCAGCAACATTCACGACAACCTAACACTTGACCAAGGCATACAAATAAAAAGGAGAGACGTATGCAAAAAAATATTTAAAAAAATGATCCAAAGTGTTAAATCAGTAGCTCGTAGCCCCGGGTATTGTAGCCCGTTTGCGACTAATCGGATTCCTCTCTGTTTCAGCTAGTTAGCCTGGTAGCTAGGTAGGCTAGCATGCTAACATCACAAACCAGTGTAAAAACAAGACCTGTGGACTACGACAGTCTCTCCTCCTGCTGCTCACTCACTGCTGCCCTTTCTGCATGTGAAAATGATAGAGAGCTGGCATGCTCATGGTCTTCCTCGCCGCGTGCCCCCGGGATTAAACTCGCTAATCTGACCGCGCACGCGCAGGCGGGGTTTCCTACAACATGGAGGCTCCGCTGTGACGTAGCTATGGAACTGTGACCCCGCATGGTGCGGGGGCGTAATAGGTTAACAAATCAGTAATAACTAATACTGATTGGTTAGTTATAGTAGTTGATTATGGGAAAAGTGTCATTGTATCAGACACACACATGTAGCATGTGTCTATTATTCTTTTTCTGGGGCCGCTGTGACATATTACAATAGCAACGTGTGAACGCTAGGTGGAACTAGTTTAATCTCTTAACCACTGCTTCACAAGGCAAAAGATTTTAACTTTTTATCGATTTGTGGCTTTTGTGAGCTCATAACAAAGTGCGCCTGTGTGTGTGTGTGTGTGTGTGTGTGTGTGTGTGTGTGTGTGTGTGTGTGTGTGTGTGTGTGTGTGTGTGTGTGTGTGTGTGTGTGTGTGTGTGTGTGTGTGTGTGTGTGTGTGTGTGTGTGTGTGTGTGTGTGTGTGTGTGTGTGTGTGTGTGTGTTCTCAGAACAAAAAGGAAGAAATAATGTATACAAAAAACATGATTTATTGAATTTGAAAACATCCTTGAAAGTAAATACCTACATAAAGAGAATGACAGGTTCACCAACCACATATAAAACTATGAATACAGAGGATCGCTTCCAACTGAAGAAGCTCAACAAGTACAAACAAATAAAATGAACAATAACTATTAAAAGAGGGATCTTCACAATTAAAATAGCAAAGGCCATGCACACAACAATTATTAATGTTAGTTGTTAGAAATGCTGGTTCCTTGAAACATTTTTACTGTAGCATCTATCATTTCTGCAAATGACAACTCTAAAAGGAAATTATATTCCAGTCCTCATCGATATGACACATCCCAAGGCAGACTATAGAATAGTATAATCTTTTTTTCTTTCCTCCTGACTCTGAAACCCATGCACAAGAGTGCATGCTACAGAGCATCCATACGAAGCAGAGGTAAACGAACATCGCTAGACACGCGTTTGGCCAGCGAGGATCAACTCTGATGAAGAGACAGAGGGAATGATATGGAGGGAGGGAGAGAAACCGAGCAGGAGAGATAAAGACAGGGAGACGGAGATGGCACGAAAGAAAGAAACAGAAAGACGGAGAGCGGAAGAGAGGCCGAGACAGATCAAGAGAGGGCTAGAGACAAAGTGATAGATAGGGACAGAGTGACTGACAGATGGAGTAATGATAGACAGAGAGACAGAGGGTGATAAAGAGACAGCGTGATAGAGAGAGACAGAGGGACAGTGTGATAGAGAGGGACAGAGTGATAGAGAGAGACAGTGGGTGCATAACAGACAGTGCCATGCGAGGTACTGGTCTCGGGTTGGGGGGGGGGGGGGGGGGGGGGGGGCGCTAGGTTTAAGGGCACTTCTGCTAGCAGTGCCAGATGACATTGGGTCAGAGTGAAGGGGGTTGGGTCCTGAGGTCTGTGACCAGCATATGGGAGTGTGTATTCTGCTATAAAAAAATGCCGGTCCTCCTCGAGATTATAATCCACAACATCAGTTCAAGTAGGCACTCTTGGTTCTTGAACAGTGTGTGTGTGTGTGTGTGTGTGTGTGTGTGTGTGTGTGTGTGTGTGTGTGTGTGTGTGTGTGTGTGTGTGTGTGTGTGTGTGTGTGTGTGTGTGTGTGTGTGTGTGTGTGTGTGTGTGTGTGTGTGTGTGTGTGTGCTGTAGGTTGTGTTCACATGGAGGAGTGTTACTAAACTAAATTGGCCTGGTTGCGTTTAGGACAGCAGTTATGAAGCAGACTGTGGAGCCTGCCGTGACTGTTCTCCTTATGGACTAGACACCATGCTAGAGAATAACCAGCACTTCTGAAAATCAAAAAATGCATATTCAGCCACAGACAATAGACGCTCCGCTGACAAGTTCCTAACGTAGGTGGTCTTACAAACGTTGGCAAAACTTCACACGTCGCAGACGAAGGATGTAAACATCCTCTCAACTCAGGTGTTGTGTCACACACGGGGGGGGAGGTACTCTCTATGGCTGCACACAAATCCTTCATTTAAGGAGTTTCTGTTCAAATAAAATCGACATAAGATCATCATACCGCCATAAGACCCTCTACTCCAACAACGTGTTTCCCCTGACATAACGCCCAGCCTGTATATTGAGGAAGGCGCTGCACCCAAACAATGATATTCAGTCTATACCAGTGATTAACAAAACACCATTAGTTACACACGTTATAAATTGCGTTTAAATGAGCTAAATATTTCTATGTACCCTATGGATTGGATTTTTCCCGAGCGTATCCGTGGGAATGAACGAGAACCTAAAAAGTCGCACAGTATGTACGGTCTCTTTGCTTGCATGTGAATTACCAGTCATTTAGCGACACACTCCACAACCTCTCCATTCTGCATAATAATAATAATAATAATTATGATGTTAGTCCTCCTTTCAAGAACGGCTGGCGTGCACCGTCTCCATGTAGGGAAGGAGACAAGGGAAGGAGACAAGGGAAGGAGACACCGGCACGGCCCGAGGCCACCGTCGGAGGACCAAAAAGGTACTGAGGAGGAGATGGCTCTGGAGTGGTGGGGTGGCCAGTGGTCAGTGGCCAGTGGTCAGTGGTCAGTGGCCAGTGGTCAGTGGTCTGGCGCCTCGTTTCAGACGCGCCAGACTGCAAGCCCTTTATCGCCTCGGGGGATTCTGGCCCGTCTAGTCGGGGTTTTCTCTTTGCTTGCAGTTGTAGTTGCCACCAACCACATTGACCGGAGTGTCAGACCAAAAAAAAAGAAATCCACCGCGAAAATGAACAGATTACTTTGGACTCGGTGTTTCCAGGCCCGCCGCGCGCTCCACTTCGTGTTTTGGTCTTCTCCGCGTTTGTGCGCTGCGGGGTGCGCGCAAGGAGGCACGGCGCAACGCAAGAAAGTAATCCCAGAGGAGTACAGGTGGAGGGGTCCGCCTGGCTGACTCGAGGCCCCTCCCCCGGCGGGCCCCTTACTGCATGATGAAGCCAGGCTGGTGGGCCAGGCGGCCCTGGGGCCTCTGGGGCAGGGCGGGCACGTACTGGGCCGGGTACTGGGCCGGGTACTGGGACAGGTAGTGGTTGGGGAAGCCGGCAGGGATGTTTGGGAACTGCTGGCCGGACCTGGGAGGGATGGGGGGGTAGGGCGAGGAGGTGTAGAAGACAGAAGGCTGGGCAGGCGGTGGGGTGGCGGCGGCGGCGGTCGTGGGTGGAGCCGGCCCGGGGCTGGGGAGGGACTGCAGCGGGGGCAGGGGCGGTTTCCTCCGGGGCTGGGCCATGGGGGAGGCCTCAGCCTGGAGGGCCATGGGCATCGCCGATGACAACGCAGAGCTGGCGGCCGGAGCCTTGGGGAGCCGCTGGCCGGTGAGCAGCATCTCCTGCAGCTTCTCGATCTTCACACGGCGCAGGTGGGCCAGCTTCCTGTTGCTCTGGTAGGCGTCGATGAACGTGTCCAGGGTGACGTCGCCGTCCAGGAAGGAGTCCGCCATGTTCTGCAAAAACACAAGATGACAGGAGGAGAGAGTTAGAAGGAGGAACATTCGAGAGAGGGAGAGACCATTTGAAGGAGAGACCGGGAGAGAGCGAGTGAGCGCAAGAGAGGAAGTCAGAAGGAGAAACATGGAGAGAGAAAGAGGCAGACGTAGAGAATAAGCAACATGGGAGGGAGGGAGGGAGGGAGGGAGGGAGGGAGGGAGGGAGGGAGGGAGGGAGGGAGGGAGGGAGGGAGGGAGGGAGGGAGGGAGGGAGGGACAGAGATGGAGAGGCCATGTTATTGTGGTGAACAAGAGGATTCATTAACACAGGAGTAATGAATCCTCGGTTGCCATGGAACCACTATGGCGGGAATGGTACCCAACCTTTCCCACCGAGATTAGCGTCTTAGCGATGGCAGCACAACATGAACCAGTGAGAAGGTAATGGTCCCCCTGGGAGACGACTGTGGGCCAGGCTGGAGGAGAAGCTACAGGAGGTGCTGCTTACCTCCGTCTCCTCCTCTATCTTGGCTCCCTCGGCCTGCAGCAGCGCCAGCAGGGTGTCCAGGGACGGGTTTCCAGATGTGTGGTCTGAGAAGGAAAAGGAGAAGAGCAGCGATGTTAACATAAGACACCAGACAAAAAGTAACGTTTGTTCATTTCAAAATACAATCATTGGGAGATGTGGAGCGACAGTTCTGCTTTTCTGATGGTTGTGTCCATGGCATGTGACTGAAAAATAGCTGAGTCTGTGGTTCAACACTTGTGCCTCACTTGTCATCATGATGCAGGGTTTTTCTTCAAAGTGTGGTAGTTATTAACAGCAGTCACAAGTCTATTCGCTGTGGCGCGTCTGCGGTGTTGAGTGAACCAAACGAGAACTCTCTCTCTCTCTCTGTGTAAAGGGCCTTGAGGGTTTAGTTTGTGTTGATAAAGCAACAGAAGCTGGATTTGGGATTCAACAGAGATAATATTGTTACAGGAGAGGTATGCCGGCGCCCGTCCTTGAATCCACACGGCGATGTGCAGATTCACCCAAGTTTGACCAGATCGAGCAACTACATGCTGTAGAGTCTACGTTTCAAGTTTGAGAAACGACATCCAAATAGTGCACATTATTGAAATAAACCATACAGGGCCAAATAGTTCATAGGAGGATACAAAGAGTCATTATATTTGGATCTTGGATGCAGAGTTGATCTACTCAGTCCTTTCTTCTGCAACACCGTCACAGCCCCCACCAAGAGATCAATGAAGGGCCATCTTCTAGTATTTCCCTTCATCTTCACTCTTCATAATCATAATGATGAAGAGTTTATATTCGCCGGCTTTGACAAAGACGCAACTGAGCCAGTGTTCATGCAGCCAGACAGTTTGATTGTGTAACCATGTCCTCCTTAGTCTGTTATTCTGAAGATCAGACAGTTTCTGCTTCCATCACTAAAACCTGTCTGGTTAAGATGAAGGGCGCAACTAAAAAGCCGATAGGAGGGTCACACAGGATGCAGGGAGACATTAGAGGCGACGTAGCCAGAGGCCAGAGTCGTGCAGGGAGAGGTGGCCCTATGGCCAGGGAAATAGTGGACTCCAGCGCGTGGTCAGATAAACGAGAGGCTTAATCTAGCAAGCTTTCCCCTGCGGGCTGATGTAAGGTGTGCTACTGGACCGCTCTTGATCAAGCCTTACAGATGGGTCTGGACAAGCTGAGACACACTCTGTAGCTCAACTGGCAGGCCCCACATATATAATAATTCGTACCGATATGTGGGTTTCCTGGTGACAGAGCTAGACAGACGGGTTATTTATACAATATCAGAGGCTTCATTCATTAGTCATATAGAGGAACAGGCTCATTGTTAGATTGGGCCAGCCATGATCAAATCTTTATATATTTGTCATTATAAATATTAGATTCGTTAGATGTGTTTTATTGTACACATGTAGAGAATAAACTGCAACACAAAATACTAATAATTAAAAAAAACTACTAATTAATCGGAATGGTGGAGCAATATAACTGCCTCACGGTCACCGTGGTTACGATGGGCGGATATGTGCCGTCCAAAGTCCCACGCGCGGCGAGTGAAACTTGATGAAGGGAGGGGAGATGGCAGCTTCGAAGTCCATTGATCTTTATTCAGCACCTGCAGCTCCTCCACACACACACACACACACACACACACACACACACACACACACACACACACACACACACACACACACACACACACACACACACACACACACACACACACACACACACACACACACACACACACACACACACACACACACAAAGACACTCACAAAACTAATCCCTGGCTAGAGATCACACCCCTCCAGCCGAGAGCAGAGAACACGTATCGTTCTTTGCTCATGGATCACAAGACACCTCTTTTTGGAAATGGATTCATGCCGGTGTCCTTTGAGAATGTGCGTGCGTGTGGCCTTCACTCTCCCCCAGCCAGGAAAATGGGGGGATGGTCCAGCAACAAAGGCCCAGTGTGGGCTCTCCTCTTTTGGGACAGGGTGGTGTGGCTGGTGGGTGGGCGGGGGTCTACCCTACCATCCCTTAGACTCCATGGCTTTTCAAAATGGTCAAATGACAAACCAGCGTTTGTGGTGACTCACTGTTGGCCAACCACGAGAGGGAGCAGAGGACCAGCAGTAAAGAAAGCCGCCATATGTCAAGCTAGCCCCCATCCGTCAAGCTAGTCACCATCTGTCAAGCTAGTCACCATCCGTAAAGCTAGCCCCCATCCGTCAAGCTAACCGCCATATGTAAAACTAGCCACCATTGGTAAGGCTAGCCCCCATCTGTAAAGTTTCCCTTCATACGTAAAAGGTAGCATTAATTTGTAAAGCTATTCACCACCCTTAAATCTAGCTGGCATACTAAAACCTAGGCATCACCCGTAAAGCTAACCGCCATCGGTAGCGCTGGCTACCATCGGGTACATTAGCGCCATCGGGAACTTTTGCATCGGTAATGCTAGCATCATCGGCAATGTTAATAATAGTATTAGATACCCTCAACCTCCGTTCCGCTGTGTGGCCATTAGCTTAATCAGATCACAACAGGGAGATTACTGCACTGTGGAAAAAGATAATATCTCACAACTAACGTGATACCAACGTTATATTGGGAGGGGTAAAGAACAAATGCCGGAAGGTGGTTCAAGAGGTCAATTTAAGAGCATGAAGCACGTGGGCCATACAGCATAAAGTACGTACACTGTATGCACGTATGCTAGCGCTCACAGCACATCTACAACTAGGGCAGCAGATAGCATGCATGTGGGTTGGGGGGGGGGGGGGGGGGGGGGGGGGGGTAACCTACATTTGACAAAACCCATCCCTCCAGTCAAAAGCAGACAACTGTCGCTGGATGTGTGTGTGTGTGAAGTTGAAATTAAGGCTCCAACGAATCACGCGAACTATGTGGTGAATCACTACGAACACAAATTATTTCACGGCTTTATGCAAAACGTTTGCTTCATATGGGTAAATATGTACGCAAGGTGTCTCGACTCACAACATGGGGTGTGATTGTGTACTTTGGAAAGGTCCCACTTATAAACTCAACTAGAAGTGTACATTGTACTTGTATACAGCCGGTCATATACACAACACAAAGAGAATACATCTGGCTCCACTTTGTGTATCTTAGATGGACAGCCTTAGAACATTTCTCCACAAGTAGTCACCAGACTCCAATCTCTTTGCAGATAAAGGCCTATTTGGTCCTTTCTGCCTTTACGACAAACTGCATGTTAAAAGTAGCATGGAGCTACTCAATATCACCAGCTCCCTAGAGACAGACAGTGGTACCCCAGAAGAGGGCATTAATAGCAACAATTTAAACATGGATGATGGGGTGCAGTGTGCTCATCCGTCCTTCCCCTATGTCCAATATCTACCCTCTACTGTGCCTTGTCTCTCACTGCCTCCCTCTCCCCATTTCTCTGGTTTCTCTGTAAATTAGTTCACTAGCTAGCATACCTGCTGTACTTTTGCATAACAGTTCACAGGGCCATGTCAAAGAGATTCACCAGGTTACGTAAAGGTTAATACAAAAAGAAAAACAAGTCATCACTTTCACACATCAGAGACGGCAGACAACAGCGGGTTGGCAAAATGAAGGGACAATACAGGCACACCAGATAGACACAAACCAACAATAACTAGATGCTCATAACCGTTACAACATTCACACAACACGTTTGTGCTCACGTTAAAAAACAGGAAACATAAAACGCTTCGCTTCTGTACAGTCGTTTGGTCGCAACATATTGTGAGCTATGGTCATCTTTTGTGTGGAATTCTGTAATAAACACCCCTCACGTGGTATACTTCTGCTGGCTGCGCTCATATTTGACACCGAGTTGATACAACTTTTGCAGTGTTACCTAGCCTGTTCCGTAGGCGCCCGTACAACTGAAAGCATCTTTCCTTTGTCAATTCACTAATGTTAAAGAGCTTTATGAAAGGCATCTTTCATTACCGTAAAAAGGTTCGGATCAACCAAAAAGACTACTTTGAAACATACATTAAGGAATACAAAGAGTATAATAGATTGAGAGTCGGAGAGAGAGAGAGAAACTGAGGGAGAGAGACAGACATCTTAGAGACCCTGAACATAGACAACTGCCACAAGAATAAAGCAAAGTGGAACTTTCTTCTTAATCAGTTGAACAGTAGTTAGAAGTCATACAGCATTAGTTGTTGACTGAGAGGCTCAGCAACCATTAGGTCATCAAGGACACACACACACACACACACACACTCACACACACACACACACACGCACACACACACACGCCCAGCGGCTGCTAAATTTAACAGGGAACCCAGAAAGTGGAGGAACCGGTCTGCTCGACAGAACAAACAGGAGAAAAAGCCAGAAGCATGAGGGCGCAATAACGTTGCGCAATGTTTCACTAGTCATGACTTCCCAGTCAGACACACAACACAGCACGAGACAAGCGAGGGTTTTTGTTGTACTAAGGGCACGGTTTTGGTTTGTCTTGAAGGTTTTGTCACTTGGTTCGAGTTTAGTCTTCCGAAGATGGACAGGGTTTCAAAGACTTGGTGACCGGTCAGCTTCGGCTCATGATTCGGCCTCTGCTGGTGTGTACATGTACATTTTGTGTACATGTCTCAGGTTTGTTTGTTAGTCGTAAAACACGCGGTTGTCCATTGTGATTGCTTTTAGGTTAAACAAATTGGATTCTCTGGTTTCCCACTATGCAACACCTTCTCCCACCCTAGGATTTAAAAAGGCATTTTCACATCATGCCTGTCCCAAACATACTAAGTCAATCAAAACTAGTAAAACGATAAATAAAAACGTGCACGTGTACGAAAAAGAAAGGAGTAACGTTTATAAGCGCAGAGTGTCAGAGTGTTAACACAGGTCGTCAGGCTCAGTGGTTGACCGTTATGAATATCACATCTGGTTGTCCAACAGGCGCCGTCCCACGCTAGTCAAGCGTTAGCCTACCTAGGGTGGACTTGCGGAACTGGTAGGTCTCGAAGCTCTCCTGCAGGGAGCTGTAGTGGGTGGAGAGCTTCTCCTTCCTCTGCTCCAGTTGGGGCTGCAGCGCCAAGTTGAGCTCTGCCAGGCTCCGGTTGCTGGCCAGCGTCATGTCTTTGCTCTGCTGGACGCCCTGCACCTGGGGAACAAACACACAGCAGGAGGAGGTGGTGATGTCATCGAGCTGGGAGGATGGTGACGGGCAGGGCGGTCGACTCACAGCCGAAAGGTTCTACGTTCGATCGCAAGATCCGCTAGGTGCCAAACCTAACTCGTGCTTTGTGGCCCGTCTCTGAATTCACCTGCACTTTGGATAAAAGTGTCTAACTGTAAATGAGGTGGAAGTACCAGACTGGCACACCTTGCCGTCGTTTTGTCAAGGTTTTATTTATTTTTTTAATGGGAGACATTGCCACCAGTACAACGAACAAGTGAGAAACCGTATCCGTTGTGAAGCGTTCAGGTCATTATCAATATCCAAGATATAAAACAAATTCAATTAAGGACTACAAAATGGCCTCCAGCTGTTTTCTATATGAAACTGAAAAAAGAAAATATAGTCAAATAACCAACCTTCTAAACAATGTTTGGGTGAATGATGGTTTAATGTTGTTGTTTTACAGAGAACTGTAGACCTTACTTCTCCTTTAACCTGGGCTTTACGACTGAGCTAATCGCGGCTAATCTCTTGGTCATTTTAGATCATCATGCAGGGATGTCATTTATTATATACAATATACATATATACAAATAATAACCATCTGGCACAAAACTGCTAAATGCATCTTGTCTTTCTGTTGAGCAGCCTCGAACATCTTGCCATTCAATATTGTACGTTTAAGAATTTGCTCAACAGCAGCTGCCTGGCAATAAAGGGCTTTGAAGAGTGAAGGGAAAAGGCGTAAGTCTTACGTGACATCGCACATCGAGTATTCATTCAATTCATGTCACACGGCCCAACCGGACTGGTTTTAACATGTCATTTAGCAAGGGAGGTCATGGGCAACAATAGAAGACGGCCGCTCTAAAAATACACGTATACACAAATACAGAGCTCTCGACAACACAAAGAATCCAAAAACAGACACCGTCTTGTTTCAAAAAAGGTGGACAGTAATTGACAACGGATAGCCTTCGCATTAGGACAGTGCTACCGCACCAGTGAGAACAACTTAGCATTTGTGAGAAGTGCGTTACTCATTCAATGTGACCGACTGACAACAGACTGAGCCTTTAGATAACACTGGCTGTTCAGGCTTGTTCTGCCAAAGCCAACCCGTTGCTGTTTGCTTGGTGCTGGGTGGAGATGTTTACCAGTCACTCACTCCCCCAAAAAACTGAAACAACAACTCACATACCCAGGGAAAAGTGGGCCAGTGCCAAGTCTGATGTGGACCTGGAAAGCACGTATTGAATATGTTGCTATGCAAGCGAAAGGTTCTCACAAGAAATTCCACTAGCAACACCCTGAGATGGCAGACTGGTTTTTAATAGTTTCTGTACTTCCTGTGTGCTAACCACAACCACCGCATTCATTATGTTCATTAACGGAAACCAAGACGCCACTGAATTCAGTGCAGCGTGGAACGCAACGTGGCATAAAGATGGTCCCTGTCTCAGCCGAGTTCCCTCACCAACCAGCGGCAAAGTGCTCTTGAGCAAGACGCCAAAACAGCAAGAGGCATCAGAGTCAGATCCCAACGGGGACAAACAGCGCGGACGTCGCATCTCAGTTCTCTAGAAATGCCGTTGAGTGGGGGCTCCGTTGTGCTGCCACTGTTTGAGAACAAGCTCACCTGAGCCGTGTCTGTGGGTCACTCGATGAAATGGAAATCGGACCTCTACATCTCCAGCAACCCCGCTAAGACTTCCTGTGTAGACAAGAAACTAATAAGTTGAAATGACAACGGCCGCTCCCGATTTGTCCCTTCTGTCACTACACCTTCCAACGCACGTCGCCAAGTCATGACATAACTTGGCGGCAAGTAACAGCCTGGCTTCCCAGAGACAACGCTACCCGTCTACATTCTTTCAAAGAAAACTCTGAATTTGTCTATTCGTCTACATGTTCACCCACAACCATTTGTTATGATCAGTGACACAAGACTGGCTCTGAAAGAAGCACTTGTGTCAGTATCGGAGGAAGGGATCGGTGCTACTGGCAGCCAGCTCACAAGGCTCTCTGGTTTCAACAGATGACTCGCCCTGAGGGCCTTTTGTTCCCGCCATGTAAATGCGTTTGGGTATGATGGAGATATCACCCAGCCACACACCTCCCAGAAAGAGCCGCTCCCACACCCCAAAGAACACCTGAAAATGCTGTGTCATGCCGTAAACAAATCCATGCTACTTACCAAAATGTCCGGTCTGGGAATAATAAAGTATGTTGTTATCTTAAGTAGCCTTTTATAGAGGCGCAAAGGCAGCAACTTCATGGTTGATTGATGACGATTAAAACAGGAAGTAAGTGTTATTAATATGTTCATAGCTAACAAAAGTACTCATAAATCCATCTATTCTGAGCTCAACAACTTCTGTGATGCTATGACGGTAAACCAGAAATCCTTCCTCTAGTTTGTCTTAGCCAGACTGATCACTGTCCACGGGGCCTCATTAAAACAGACGCGATCCTGGACAATAAGAGAGCGTCTAACACACTGCATCGACACAGCGTTGGGCAAGCGAAGCACCTATAACGCCAGGTCTCACCCTATGTGCGCACAAAAAGAAAAGGCGTGAATAACCACATAATAATGACCACAGACTTACTTTAATGTTACAAGTTCACAAATGTTTAAAGATATTGCTTCCTTGTATGTGCAGTGTCCAACACGCACAAATGTGGAGATTCTAGGGCAACTCCCATGGCTGGTTGTGTTGCAAAGGCAAATTGTGTCCTAGGATACAAATCATTAAGTGGCTGCTGATTGCAAGCTTCAAACCCCCTGAGGAGAGACAGCAACTTCTCATTTCTGCTTCGAGGCTACCAAACCCCACAAGGCTATAGAAGTCGAATTTTAAAAGACACCAGTGTGATGTTCCAGGGCGGGCTGTTGACCCATTTGCTCCTCTTTCATCTCAGAGTTAGAGAACTAAAGCCATCTAAAAATGCATTAAACAAAAACCGGTTAAGCCAAGTTTTAATGAAGAACTCTGTCTCTTTATTTAACAAGCAGTGACTGGTTTATTGGCATGGTGGAAGAAAGACCTACAAACAAGGACAGAGAGCTGATAACCGGAGATTACAGACGCTGAAGGGGAAACGATACCTAACCCTGCATACGATTCCACTACTACTGCGACTATATATATAGTTGATCTGTGTGACTGTACATACTGCTTATATACCCGATCGAGGCCGGAGGAAATCCACACGTTGTGGTTGAAACCATGCAATGGCATTTTACTCAAATAAACTAATTCCATCAGGTCAAGTTATGCCTACAGTTACAAAAACGGCTGCATGGCGATAAGTACAAGTACAAGACCACACACACACACACACACACACACACGGGGTGCGTTTAGTGGACACGTTTTAAAAGTAAAAACAACATTTAAAAAAAAGAAAGAAATAACAGGTCCTCGTCACAAGGCCCAAGGCTTTGGGCAGGAAAAGCGACTAGCCGAAGTTGATCGCATGCTGGACGGTTGATCCACGGAGCTCTCCATTCAACGCAGAGCTGTGCTGGCAGCAGCCAGAGTTGATGTTCAAACTGTGCGGGACAAAATGTCGCGCACACCAACAAGTAAAGGCTGCTCTCTTGAGATAAGGGTTTGGGGGTTTTCTTCTTCACTCCTGCTTACACTGTCGCAAGTAATGGCGAAAAAATCGAAACTACTTAGCATGGCATGGATGGCAGTCGTTGTACTTAATGTTTAGATGTGCGGAAACGCTCCTAGAGAGCGCGTCAGGAAAACAACAAAGGGTTAGAGAGAGAGAAAGAAACACACACACACACACACACACACACACACACACACACACACACACACACACACACACACACACACACACACACACACACACACACACACACACACACACACACACACACACACACACACACACACACACACACACACACACACACACACACACACACACACACACACACACACACACACACAGCTAGCCGAGACTCTTACCTCTTCCATTTCCTGCACTATTTTGCTGAATTTTTCATCATCTTCCAACAACTCGTTGAGCTGCGTCATCGTGTAAGCGCTGAATTTGTTGGCGAAATTGGTCATTTTGTGCGGCGGTTGTTCCTCGGTCGACTTTTAGACGATGTCCCCTTCACGCCTTCCCTACGGTGACAGCTGACTGAGCTTCCTCTACCGGAAGCTCCTCCGAGCTCCGGATTGGAGGAGGGTGTTGGAGGCCCTGACGTCACACGCGTGCACTCACGCGGGCACACGCACGCACAAAGACAGGAATGCCGTCCGTGGTTTAAGTTAAGAGGTGCAGGCGTTCTCGCTCACGAATGTCGTTGACGTTTTGCCTTTTGTACGCGGTTCATTGCGATAAAGAGTTAAATATAAACGACGCTTGTGGAATATTTATTCATCAAATAGTATGTTCACTCATTTACATTCACAACCACCACGATTCAAATGTCTTGAGTAGGCTTGGGCTTTGGGAGATGTCATCTGTGAGAAGGAAGAAAGGTTCGCAGGCGGCACCCTTCTGTTTCCAAAACAGCCGCGTATGAGGATGCGTTTCGGCAACATATGCGATGAAGGTGGGCGGGCGGATGAAACGGGGATGGAAAGGGGAATTTCAACTTCTCCCAAGGTTTCGGCCTTATCCCTGTGTACACAAACTCCGTCGTGGGAAAGGGAGTGGAGTTCATTCCGTAAAAAAAAAAAAAAGGCTACAGTTCTTGTTTCATGTCAAAATATGTAATCTCACGGTAGCATATAGAAACATGTTTAAAATGCCCACAATTTTTTTTGTTGTTGCACAAAAGCCTTTTGTTGACATATTTATATAAATGCAATATAATGAATAAAAAGACATGCAATCAGTAGGTATCATTATCATGGTGCTCATTGTCAGTAGTGTCAGTGCAATCCGGCATAATTTACTGGCAGACTAAAATCCCCTTTTTAGATTTCAAATCATTGGTGATTCCTTCAACTCAAAGCATACGGATATATTCTCACAAATCTAATATCATCTTCTTATTTCTCTAAGAGAAACCGTTTTTCCCTTTGGGCCATGCCCCTTTTTAGTGTTGTCTGAAAACCGAGTGTACAAATCTGGTTCCCTTGATGGTGCGCTACTTAATACCAGTAAAGCAGTGCACAACTTATGTCCACTCCTCCGTCCGAATCGCCACGCTGGCACATCGCACGGTGGAGAGAGGAGTGCCACCGATCCACGGCATGCCGGTTGATTCCCGGCGCGTAATTAGTGTCCAAATTGCCCCTATTCCCTGCCTTACTTGTTCCCTAAATAGTGTGCTGCGTAGTGTTCACTATAAAAAGGGTTTAGGGAGCGAACAAGTGAGTGAGTTCATCCGAGGCCCCGTGTCTGACGGCGTCATGGCGACGGCCCGGCGGCGTGTTGCGTTGGGGCCCGCTGACCTCTTCTTCTTCTCTGGTGGCGTTCGGCACCTCGGCGCCGGCCTCCAGGCCCAGGAGCTGCCTCTGCACCAGCTTGCAGTACAGCCCCCCGCGGGCCATCAGCTGGCCGTGGGTGCCCTGCTCCGCCACCACGCCCCGCTCCATCACCAGGATGTTGTCGGCCTTCTCCACCGTGCTGAGGCGGTGCGCCACCACCAGCACCGTGCGGTCCTGCATGGTGTCGTTCAGGGCCTGCTGGACCTGGGGGGGGTGGGGTCAGGCTTTTACAGCATACACATACACACGTGTGTACATAGACACACACACACACACACGTGTGTACATAGACACACACACACACACGTGTGTACATAGACACACACACACACACACACGTGTGTACATAGACACACATACACACGTGTGTACATAGACACACACACACACACGTGTGTACATAGACACACACACACACACGTGTGTACATAGACACACACACACACACACACGTGTGTACATAGACACACACACACACGTGTGTACATACACACACACAGTTCATATGTGTGCATAAATACACTAATACAGGCACACAAGTACTCACGAATATATGAATGCACTCACCCATCACACTTTGTCTTATATACATACTGTACAGGCTCTCTCAGATTCTCACTTCCTCTCTCACGCACACACCACCGCACACACACCTCTGATTGTCAAATTGAGGAACATCCTTCTACGCTTCACTTTTTCCGCCTTTATTCGTTTGCTTACTCCTCTTGACACATGAACTTCAGACGTCCCGCCCTTATTCTGAAATCTGAAACCATGACTCTGCAACTAAATACAATACAATTAAAAGTGTCAAAGGAAAGGATGACTCCCTTATGTAAAGACGCCATTGCATGTAGGAAGCGCTGCCTGTTCTCCTGTCTACAGGAGAACAGTGTGCTCCTGTAGACAGGAGAACAGTGTGCTCCTGTAGACAGGAGAACAGTGTGCTCCTGTAGACAGGAGAACAGTGTGCTCCTGTAGACAGGAGAACAGTGTGCTCCTGTAGACAGGAGAACAGTGTGCTCCTGTAGACAGGAGAACAGTGTGCTCCTGTAGACAGGAGCGGTCTACTGACGTCGTGGGCATGCGATTTAAAAGGGGAACCGTCACACTCGGCCATGTTCTTGTATAAGCGCACTGCTTCATACGTGTTGTGGAAAATCGTGGTGTGCGGCATCACCTTCCGGGAAAGATCCCTGAGAAGACGGACCATTCGCGTCCTTTTCCCCCCATCGGACCGGTCGAGAACGCAAACCCCGGAATAAGCACGTCAACCGCTACATCATTTTTGATGCATGGAGCAGTTCTCTCTTAACAACACGAAAACACCCTAGGAACAGCTCAGTGAGTTAGCGGCATTAGCCACGTGTAGCGTATATCCATACGACGCTATACACAATTCAGAACAGCTAATATTTTCTTTGACTGCAGGAACAAAGATTTTCCTTACAGCCAAACTAACTGAACCTGTCACAATTTATACAACCTTCCAAGGCTATGACCCAGAAGCATCTAGTGACGTGATCCACGTGAGACAGCGTTTCTGAGAAGTGACTTCAGCCTGGCAAGGCTGTAATCATACACCTGCTCAACATGTTTTGTTCTGCTGACATCGGAGTAACATTCCCACCTTGACAACCACGTCTTCTGACACAGGCTCCCTTCTCCATAGTGATCATGCATGGCTGTAGTAATGGTTAGGGCAATAACTGACCAGTGAACGTGGTAGCCTTGTGAAGCAACCCAGGTTTTACCCCGGAGGTGAAAGCACACCCCTGGACTACTCAATCCTGATCCAATACTGTTTGCCACGTAACCAGGTTCTGCGTGGGTCAATTCATTCTGTGCCTGCACCAAAGAGTCTGAGATTCACCGTCAGAGCCACACACGCCTGGAAAGGTGGTGCTTTGGCTGGTTCTACTCTAGTGGTTAGGATGGTTGCCTC
>JACYXH010000414.1:245000-250000 GCA_026745465.1 Lota lota | reverse complement strand
CCAGTGATATCCCACTGCTCTCCCACACATACTCACTATGCACAGCCCTTTACGGCCTTGAAAACGCTGTCTAAACGCAGTAGACTATTATTAATTATGACAAGGTGTGTGTGTGACACCCTACACAGCTGGACCACATGTAGCAGGCGTAGACCAGGTCTGTGTGTGTGTGTGTGTGTGTGTGTGTGTGTGTGTGTGTGTGTGTGTGTGTGTGTGTGTGTGTGTGTGTGTGTGTGTGTGTGTGTGTGTCACCCTACACAGCTGGACCACATGTAGCAGGCGTAGGCCAGGTGTGTGTGTGTGTGTGTGTGTGTGTGTCACCCTACACAGCTGGACCACATGTAGCAGGTGTAGGCCAGGTGTGTGTGTGTGTGTCACCCTACACAGCTGGACCACATGTAGCAGGCGTAGACCAGGTGTGTGTGTGTGTGTGTGTGTGTGTGTGTGTGTGTCACCCTACACAGCTGGACCACATGTAGCAGGCGTAGGCCAGGTGTGTGTGTGTGTGTGTGTGTGTGTCACCCTACACAGCTGGACCACATGTAGCAGGTGTAGGCCAGGTGTGTGTGTGTGTGTCACCCTACACAGCTGGACCACATGTAGCAGGCGTAGACCAGGTGTGTGTGTGTGTGTGTGTGTGTGTGTGTGTGTGTGTGTGTGTGTGTGTGTGTGTGTGTGTGTGTGTGTGTGTGTGTGTGTGTGTGTGTGTGTGTGTCACCCTACACAGCTGGACCACATGTAGCAGGCGTAGGCCAGGGCCTGCTTGTGGTTGAGCCGGTACATGACCAGCAGGCGGCTGTAGTAGGAGTCGGCCTCTCGCTCCTCGCAGGCGAAGCTCCGCACCGTCCGCATGGAGGAGACCACCTCCTCCGCCACCTTGTTGGCCTCCGCCAGTGCTGTCTGCACCTCCTTCGTCAGACGCTGGAGCGAAGGAATACGTGATCAAAGCGGGTCAGCTAAGGCTACTAAGTGTAACTAGTAACCCATGGTGCGCCGGCACCACTGAACTGCCTCTGACTTATTGATCTGTTTTTTGTTTGCAGCAACTCTTGGCGGCTTTTGACAAGTAAACAAACAACGTCACGGTGGTCTACCTTAACTTTTCATATGGTTGTAATATACAAGTATAATTAAACTCCCATAACACATTTACAACTTGAGGTAAAGACAGGTTTTTCCTACTAAATAGCTAATCTAAATTGTTTTGTATAGGCCTACATGCTACGTATGCTTCTTTTAGTTCAATTATGGATTTTAGTATTGGGTATAATGCGTGAGATTGGCTGTTCTTTTTTTGTTACAGCTTTATAGACCGTTTTTCAGTCAACGTCATGATTACGTAACAGCTGGAGGCAAAACAAAGAAACAACTGGAAATACGAATAGTAGGCAACAACAACTATCCAACCTATGTCAGGGCTCCAGACTAGCATTTTACACTGGTCTGTTAACACTAACTACAGCTCTAAAGAACGCACAGTATTCTGCGCGTGAAAGGGAGGTCAAGGTGGCTCTTCTGGGGAAACGGCAGAAACGCCACAACGGCTCATTTCCCCCAGGAGCCGAGCCGGGGCCCCACCTTGTAGTAGTCCCCGTACACCTTGGACACGACGGCGATGAAGGGGAAGCCCATCAGGGTGACCAGCGAGAGCTTCCAGGACAGGCCGAACATGAAGATGAGGTAGCCCGCGCCCTTGATGACGCTCCTGAGGAAGATGTTGACGTTTATGGAGACCAGGTCGCTCACCTGCGTCGTGTCCGACGTCAGACGGGACGTGATGTCACCTGCAGGGGTTTGGTTAGGGTGGAGGAGGCATCAGTTTGAATAACTTTATCAGTAGCGATGGAGGAGGCTTGGTTAGGGTGGAGGAGGCATCAGTTTGAATGACTTTATCAGTAGCGATAGAGGAGGCTTGGTTAGGGTGGAGGAGGCATCAGTTTGAATAACTTTATCAGTAGCGATGGAGGAGGCATGGTTAGGATGGAGGAGGCATCAGTTTGAATAACTTTATCAGTAGCGATAGAGGAGGTTTGGTTAGGGTGGAGGAGGCATCAGTTTGAATAACTTTATCAGTAGCGATAGAGGAGGCTTGGTTAGGATGGAGGAGGCATCAGTTTGAATGACTTTATCGGTAGCGATGGAGGAGGGATGGGTGAGGGGATGAATAGATGGGTAGACCGATGGATGACATGATGGCTGGGTGATGGATTCATGGAGGCATGAATGTTGGTAGGATGAGTGGATGGATAATAGATGAAAGGAAGGCTAGATGGTACGGTGGATGCATGGATCGATTGATGGTTGAAGATGTTGATGAATGGATCGGTGAACGCATGGTGGATTAATTGACGGATGGAGAGTAGATGAATGAGTGGATGGATGGATGAGAGCATGGATGGATGGATGGGGGATGGAAAATGGATGGTTGAAAGGATAGATGGATGTGTGGATGTTGAACAGATGTCCGGATGACGGTGGAGCAGCAGCATACGGGCGGATGGATGAAGGTGTAGGACGTAGCAGTATAGAGGGTGGAGCAGCGGGTGAATGGATGAAGGTGGAGGACAGTAGCAGTATAGAGGGTGGAGCAGCGGGTGAATGGATGAAGGTGGAGGACAGTAGCAGGTGGAGCAGCGGGTGAATGGCTGAAGGTGGAGGACAGTAGCAGGTGGAGCAGCGGGTGAATGGCTGAAGGTGGAGGACAGTAACAGGTGGAGCAGCGGGTGAATGACTGAAGGTGGAGGACAGTAGCAGGTGGAGCAGCGGGTGAATGGCTGAAGGTGGAGGACAGTAGCAGGTGGAGCAGCGGGTGAATGGATGAAGGTGGAGGACAGTAGCAGTATAGAGGGTGGAGCAGCGGGTGAATGGATGAAGGTGGAGGACAGTAGCAGGTGGAGCAGCGGGTGAATGGATGAAGGTGGAGGACAGTAGCAGGTGGAGCAGCGGGTGAATGGATGACGGTGGAGGACAGTAGCAGGTGGAGCAGCGGGTGAATGGATGAAGGTGGAGGACAGTAGCAGTATAGAGGGTGGAGCAGCAGACCTGTATGGTTGGCGTCGAAGAAGCCGATCTCCTGCCTCACGAGAGACCTGAAGAGCATGTTCCTCAGCCGGAGGTTGAGCCTGGCGAGGGTCAGCGAGAACACTCCGCCACGCACGCCGATGGCAACCGAACTAACCAGAGAGACGTTCATTACAGACCGGCCACACACACACTGACATCCTGTACACACTGACAAACGGAACCTGTGTAGTTCTGGGTTTAACGCCGTCCTGCTGCTGTACAGCAGGACGGCGTTAAACCCAGAACTACACCGGTTAAAGTACAGGATCTACTCTGGGAAGATGCTGAAGTGTGGCCCGTGACAGTACAGCACAGTGCTGACTCATCTGGTCGGGTTCAGCACGTTCGTTAGCTAGGTATTTCAATGTCGATTCAGTATTTGCATGCCAAATTCCTTTTATTTGTAATGTCTGTGCATATGATATCCCAGGGATCAAATCTAAATATATATATGTATATGTAGGGGCGCGAGACATCCCTGGTCTGAGACCGCTTTGCATAAACACTCCGATTGAGGAAACGGGATCATCAGAACGGCCAAACATGGGATTACCGAACTATCCTTGATAGTTTTGTAATCGGATATGAGAAGATCATTTGAATACTACGGTAGCACTTAACCCTTACATGTCCTGTACCCTAAATAACTCACTGTAAAAGATCCTGCCTCATGACTAAATAGGAAGTAGACGGATGTCCTTGAGTCAGTGTTGATCGACCAGAGAGAGGGTTTATTACCTGGCCAAGGCCAGTGAGAGAGAGGGTGCAGTACCTGGCCAAGGCCAGTGAGAGAGAGGGTTTATTACCTGGCTAAGGCCAGTGAGAGAGAGGGTTCAGTACCTGGCCAAGGCCAGTGAGAGAGAGGGTTTATTACCTGGCTAAGGCCAGTGAGAGAGAGGGTGCAGTACCTGGCCAAGGCCAGTGAGAGAGAGGGTTTATTACCTGGCTAAGGCCAGTGAGAGAGAGGGTGCAGTACCAGTGAGGGAGGGTGTAGTATCAGTGCAGAGAGGATGTAGTACCAGTGCAGAGAGAGGTGTAGTACCTGGCTAAGGCCAACGCAGAGAGGGTGAGCAGTGGCTTTGTGAAGTACTCCATGCTCTGGTGAATCACGATGCCGTCGATGGCTTTCCCAGTGTAGAATGGGATGAAGGCTTCACCTACACACACACACCATGTAGGAGAGACCAGGCACCATCAGCCAACAATAACAGTTAGATCATAACAACTATTATCAATATTACAATAAGGACATTTACATTTCCGACAATGCTTCTGAGGTTTGAATGATGATGGCTTTGATGATGATGATGATGATGAGACAAAGTGTCCAAGTCAAATGGAGAATATTGGGCTGGTTCATACTGCTTAGGGCCATCATAAGGTTCTTCATCGCATCACTGCAGTGGGTCCCAACTTTGGGGTCGGGAGCCCACTTGCGGTCTCCTGATTTGCATATGATTTGCATACGGGGTCGCGGGCCCAAAGAGGTTGAGAAACACAGTCTTTGAAAAGCGTTATTTGGAACAGTTGGAATAAGCTAGGCTTGTGAAATGTTAGCGTTGAACTCACACACAGCAGAGATGATGAGGAAGAGGAAGGCCATGGAGAGAAGACCGATGTCCTCGCTGGAGTACCTCAGCAGGCGGCCCAGAGTGGCTCCAGAGTTGGTCTTCTGGTCGCTCCCCTTTGGGCTAGATCTCCTCCCCACCTCCTCTTCTCCCTCCTCCTCCTCCTCCACCTTCTCCTTCTCCCGGTCATCCACCAGTCTCTCCCTGTCCTCACATTCTCCTCCGTCACGAGCGCCACCGTGAGCGGACTCCTTCCCCAGGAGCCCCCAGAGCAGCACCACCCCCAGGGCCGACCCACACGTCCAGGAGAACAGGCCCAGGAACCAGGTCTGCCGGGACAGACCCTCCCCCCGCTCGGACAGCATGAGC
>JACYXH010000414.1:220000-240000 GCA_026745465.1 Lota lota | reverse complement strand
TGCAGGGAGTAGCCATAGGAATCAGAAATAAAGGCTACAGTTCCTGTAATAAGTAGCCAGGGGCTTAGGGGGCAGTGATGACACCTCAGGACACATCAGTTCAGCTGCAAGCCTAGCACACCTATGATGTCGATGCCGACGATGTCCCACGGCGCGTCCACCTTGATGGGACGGACAGTCCTGGCCAGGTTCTTGTTCCTTTCGTTCTGCTGACAGGTGTCACAAACCTTTATCTGGGATTAAGAAGACACCGTTTGGTTAATACACGACTGCATGCAATTTCGTAAATTTGAGATTAGCCGGCGGAGTAGTCTCCGCACTATGCTGAGCTGTACCATTGTTCTGGAACTTTGGAAATTGTTGTGGATATTGATTCCTATGGCCGGTCCGCACACTTTGCAGTGTTAAACTAGGTTGTCCAGGTTTTGTGTAGCCACTTCATTTTTGTTTCTATGCTTTGATTGTTCTCAACTTGTAAGTGGCCTTAACAACAATAATAATAATAATTGATTGCATTTATATAGGTATGACAACTTTATACAGGTGTCACACACACACACACACACACACACACACACATATATAACCACAGACATGTTGTTACCCAGTCGACCACATCCTTGACGATGCCCAGCCAGTAGTATTTACTCTGGATTCTGTGGACGGTCTTCTTCTGGCCTAAGTGCTGGCCGATGTCATTGAAGTGGCAGTCGAGGAAGATCTGCCTCTTCGTCTCCGGCTCGATCACCACTTCCCGCTTCTCTTCCTTCTTCGGCCCCACGTAGTACAAACGGCCATCTGGCAGAAGGATATTACACACGACTTACTCAGTAAGTTGTACATAAAACATATAAGTTACATGACACGATTTACTTTATGTATCAATTCCAGACAGAGCAATTCGGGTGTCACTACAGGGCAATAAAATTAAACAAAAAAAAAGAGAAACACATTTTCAAATAACAGTTAAAAACAACAGAAAATAAATCCCATAATCTTACTCAATTACAATAAGCAACAGCCTTCAGCGTTTATTTTTGCTCCACATGCAAACCACCCTACCTTCAATTGCAAATTTCTGGGCGTATCTTTTAAGGTTTTTCTTTCGTATGGGATTCATGGTCTGGGGGTAGCATCCGTCGGCCACCAGCGTGTAGATATCACCAAGTCGATTGGAAGTGGATTCGACCACCTCCTCCTCGGCCACTTGGATCGATTCCACACTTAACATTACTGATCAAACCCCAGAACCCGCCTTAACACAATGGATCAGATCCACGGGGATCTACCAAACACATGGACTAAGTTACGGTGTAAATAAGACAGAGACATAAGTGATAACACAACACAACAACGAAAGCATCCATTCCGTATGCGGCCGCGTCGCACGGTTTAATGATCCCGGTCAAAAACACGCAGAGATTCCCTTAACTTTCGGTTCCGCCTTGGATTATTTCTCCAATCAAAGGTGTGTAATTTATGAAAGAAAATTAAAAACATGTTCAGAATAACGTATTATTAAATGTATGTTACATTTACATGTCTTGTTAGATGTCTGTTTACACGTCATTATTTAAAAAAGACGTGTAAACACAAAGCTGCTGTTATGTTCCCACCGGACCCAATAGCAGCGAGTTCACAACAAACACACGGGCTTCCGGGGGGCGTGTCGACTGAAAGCCGTCTCTCAGGGAAGGGTTAGTGGTGTAAATAAATCACAATTACAGGAGTCATGGACGAGGGGGGACGTGAAAAGCAATGTTTCTACACCTGTCGTTGTTACATCACTGACAACATCTTCCTGGAGGACTACAGGCTTCATGTGCGATATGTAACCGAGCAACAGTTCCGATCTGACCACCACAAAGTGGGTTTCTATCCTTCTACTTGAGCAGTGAAATGGTGTACATGGTTTGTGTGTCAGGGTCAGTGATCGGCGGTGTGCTTTGCGTATTCCAGGTGCTCAAAAGTCGTGGTTGTTTAACAGATGTGCAGTTTGACGAGGTCCTTAAAAAGGTAGGTAGTATTTCATTTTAGATAATACTTTATTAATCCCAGAAGGGAAATTGTTAGTTTCAGCAGCAAAAAAAAAGCACAAAAAGAAAAGTAAATAACAGTAAGAATACAAATCTGAATAACTATACAATACATACATACACCTTTATACACAATAAATGCAATACAATAAACTGAGGTAATAGGTAATAACATAATCGTTTGTGTGGCTGTATGATGCTATTGTTTGTGTGCAAGGTACACTTGTGATAAATGAACATATCCTACGTTAACGATGAACATAACATAGAAGAGCTACGTTGTGTTCTTTGTACCCATTAGATCACACAGGAGGTGGAAAGACGTCAGTGTCTGAATGTAAAATCTGCGGAGAGAACCGCTGCGATACGACAAGTGTACCAGCCCCTCCATCCTCACCTCTACCGTCTTCAGGTACACCTGGTACAATACATCATCCCCTGAACATAAGGAACAGCATGCCATGATCCAAACTCACGCTGATAAAACATCTAACAACAAGCTGTTCCTAGGACTCGTTTCTGGCCCCAGAGTTCCGACAGATTGTGGCTTATTGCCAGAGTGCTGAAGCCAATAAGGAAGGACTGCTTGGGTTGTTGCAGACGGAAGCTGGTGAGTTGGGAAGGACATGGATCCGATGTTTTCCAGCATGAAAGTGAACTAATGAAAGAAAGGCCCAGAGTGGAAAGGTTGTCTGTCCTCTCTGTTGAAGCTCCACGCGTGTATCGCCTCACCGTGTTTACCAGGAGATTCTGCCAGGAGCTGGTGGAGGAGCTGGAGCATTTTGAACGCTCGCCTGCTCCCAAAGGGAGGCCCAACACCATGAACCATTACGGAGTGAGACGTCTTCCTGTTCATATTACATTTAGTCACTTTGTCTTTGAGAGAGTCGCTTTCATCCGAAGGCACGTACAAGCAAGGCTGAGGACCATCAAGGCCGTTTTATCCGGACATGTTTGTGTTTATTGGTGGCGGGACTTCTTAGCTCGCATGTGCAGTTCACAAACGCAACTTTAAACATTTGTTTCTGGTTCATTGATTCACAAGGAAGATAAAGTCTAACAGAATTTCTTCAAATAGGAATTGCAACCATCGTTTCTGCTTTGTTATATGCTACCATGATCTGGGGGTCTACCGTGATCTGGGGGTCTACCATGGTCTGGGGGGTCTACCATGGTCTGGGTTCTACCATGGTCTGGGGGTCTACCATGATCTGGGGGTCTGCCCATTGGGCACCTATTGCCCTATGAGACTGGAACTGTAATGAAGGGCTATACTAATAAAAATGACCTCATTGTCTTCCCCTCCTGTTGTTATTCCCGCCCAGATGTTACTCGACGAACTAGGGTTTGATGAGGGCTTGGCCACGCCCCTCCGCGAGCGCTACCTCAGTCCAATCACGTCGTTGCTCTACCCAGACTGCGGGGGGTGCTGTCTGGACAGCCACAAGGCCTTCGTGGTGAAGTACGACATGAGGGAAGACCTGGAGCTCAGCTATCACTATGACAACGCTGAGGTCACCCTCAACGTCTCGTTGGGGAAGAACTTCACGGGGGGAAACCTCTACTTTGGTGACATGAAGCATGTGCGGATTATAGCTGCGTCGTATGTTGTGTTGATGTGTGCCTATAGATTATCATGGGTGTGTGATGCTTTATTATTATTATAAGACACAGAGTTTATTTATGTTAGAACAGCAGTCACCTCTATTGGGACACGTCGATGTCAACATCAAGTATTCCCTTTTACTCTTCCTGTAAAGCTACAGGATTCATTCAATGAAATCCATTTAATTAAAGTCGCCTTCCCTGCATTTTAATACAAAGTGTCCCTATTGGAGTCTCCCTCAATACATGGCAGTTCATTGACTATTATGTCATTTAGCAAACACTCTTATCCGTCCACGTATACATGTTTGTGTACTTGTCATGAATGAGCAGGTAGGGGTTAGGCCATCTTTCTCAAGGATGCCCTCAGATCAACTGTGGACATCTCTCTGTGAACCCCGAACCTTTGGGCTGGGAGTCCAACACCTTTACTAACCACTAGACAATCTTTCCCCAGACAACAACACACCATGTCGAATACAACCCTCGGCATCTCTTTAGCACTATGTGCATCGACAGAGACTCATGTTAGTCACCATCTCCTCTCTCTCTCTCTCTCTCTCTCTCTCTCTCTCTCTCTCTCTCTCTCTCTCTCTCTCTCTCTCTCTCTCTCTCTCTCTCTCTCTCTCTCTCTCTCTCTCTCTCTCTCTCTCACCCTCCCCAGGTGCCGTTAGGCGACACAGAGTGTTCCGAGGTGGAGCACCGTGTGGGCGAGGGCCTGCTCCACAGGGGGCAGCAGATGCACGGTGCGCTGCCCATCTCGTCGGGCCAGCGCTGGAGCCTCATCGTCTGGATGAGGGCCTCGCGCCAACGCAACCGCCGCTGTCCCATGTGCAACCAGACGCCTTCGCTGATTCAGGGGACGGGCTTTGCCGACGGATTCACGGGCGACGTGGGAGACGAGGAGGGTGCTCAAAACACATCCTGTGTGGCAACTTGATGCTATGGTAAAGGGATGGTTGCTAACGTGATGCTAGCGCGGTGTTAGCGTCATATGTGCTAACGCAACGCTATTATGATGTGATGCTAGTATCGTGTGAGCTAATGTGATGCTATGCTAAAGTGTTGTGTTATTCTCATTGCAGAATGTTTACTGACAGAATGTGCCTGTACTGTATATGGAAGCCCAGAATACATACAACTGTAAGAATATGATTTTCCTTATATTTCTGTACGTCTCTTTAATTCATGTATATACTATTTCTGTTTTTAACTGAGAAACCTTATACTAAATCTACAACAATTGTGTTAAACTACTACTGTGCTAGTAGCCTATCATGATGACCAGCCACTTAGTGGTTCACACATTTAAATTCTAATCATAAATGTACTTTAATTGATCTGGCAGTGGATCAGCTGGGGAACCATCACACTATTTGAAGCATATGAATACCGGCTTTTTTAAAATACCAACTTTTCCACAATCTTTCTGTGGAAACAAAAAAAAGTCTTTCACAACATGCGCATGAAGCAGCAAAAATAGCCAAGCATGTCTGTTCCACTTTAAGGATGTAAATGCATAATTATGATTATTAATAAGCTGTGTTCAGGTCATGCTTTTCGGGTCACACCTATATTAATAAATGATCATGTCAATTATGTAAAAATGCATTAATTAAATTGCATTAGCATATAGGCTAGAGCTATGGTACAAAAGACAACACAAGTGTTCAGACTTTAAAGTTACGTTATTTAATCAATAAACTTATTGATACAAGAATATACTCTGGTTTTGTTGTTTTTGAAAATAGAATACAGTTCGATTTAATAGCAATCATTTTGGCAACGTCAAACTTAGTGGTTGCTTCCTTGGTCTCCTGGGGTGAGTGAAAGCACCGTGCAGCCTCTCCCATACACATCTGTGGCTACTGCTAGCCTGCCTTACATTCCTCCAAAGAGGCTTTTATATTCTATTAATGTATTAAAACTGTATCTCGGAATTTGAGCCCACGTTGTTCTCTGTAGTTTGGGGTTCACTACGACGTCCTAATGTAAAGTTTGGTTAGGAGTCACACACTGACCGTAGTTTCACTGCTAACTATGTATAAATATAAATACATTTTCATATATAGCACAGCGATATTCACCTATTTTTTAAAGTAAATATATTAAATGTTTTGGGAGACAGTAACAACATTTCCAAACACGTTCGTAGAAAAACTACTGGTTTAGAAACAGTATTAACGGAAGTGATTGCAACAGAAACGACCGTTGACTGCGACATCAACGTTGACCTTTAACCAGTTGCAGTTGCTCCGGCGAACACAGCAGGGTGTTGTGCACTGCCCCCTGCAGGCGTTAGACAGTTCTGCAGGTCAACCGTGTTCGAGCTCCACGTAGACTACGTACACGGCTAGGGCTGGCGCCCCCTGTCCGCCAGAGTTAGAGCGTGGTTTCGCTGCTTATGTCACGCCGTTGGAGCACGTGGTCGGACTCGGACTCGGACTCGGATTCGTAGTCGGACTCCATCTCGATCTTCACATGGGGAACGGGGTACGGGGGCATCCCTCTGCCCATAGGCACTGCGGGCGACGACGGACAGGAGATCTTCAGATGCAGGGTGATGCTGAGGAACGTCAAGCTGTCATGTTATCATATGCTCCCCCTACTTAATGACACGTAGCTCTAGACACAAACGATCTAGAAAATACATCAATAAATAAATAAATAAGTATAATTTGGCGTCTGCTAAATTACCGAATAGTAATGACTAAATGGCATATTGCATAACTTGCAAAGTGTGAATATTTAACACTTTACAAGTAACCTCCTTTGCAAGTCTACTTTTGGACAAAGATGTAGATTGGCATGAACTCTGTCTGTTGCCCCACGCCTCTGCTAAGCCCCGAAACTTTGGATCTGGAGGCCAGCGAGGAAAGTGAAGGCCAAGGCAAGTTCAGAACAAAACACACACAAACTAACATTCAGGGATGGTTATGGAGATGCACTGTACAGAAACACATCCAGAAACCATCACGGCCTTGAATGGAAAATGTCCAGTCAAATTGCTTTGGTGGAGGGAGGGGTGGGAGGGAGGAATGATGGAGGGAGGAATGATGGAGGGAGGAATGATGGAGGAGGGAAGGAGGGAGGGAGGGATGGAGGGAGGGAGGAGTGTGTTAGTGTGTCCATAGAAATGAAGGATCTGAACTCAATCGATGGACAAAAGAAACAACCAAAACCAAAGTATATTGCAAAGTAAACCAGAAACCATCAAGACTTTAACAAGAGCTACGTTCAACTGTGACCACAACACACTGGACAGTTAGCATCATAGAACTGTGACCACAACACACTGGACAGAGTTAGCATCATAGAAGTGTGACCCCAACACACTGGACAGAGTTAGCATCATATAACTGTGACCACAACACACTGGACAGAGTTAGCATCATATAACTGTGACCACAACACACTGGACAGAGTTAGCATCATATAAGTGTGACCACAACACACTGGACATAGTTAGCATCATAGAACTGTGACCACAACACACTGGACAGAGTTAGCATCATAGAAGTGTGACCACAACACACTGGACAGAGTTAGCATCATAGAAGTGTGACCCCAACACACTGGACAGAGTTAGCATCATATAACTGTGACCACAACACACTGGACAGAGTTAGCATCATAGAAGTGTGACCACAACACACTGGACAGAGTTAGCATCATAGAACTGTGACCACAACACACTGGACAGAGTTAGCATCATAGAAGTGTGACCACAACACACTGGACAGAGTTAGCATCGTAGAACTGTGACCACAACACACTGGACAGAGTTAGCATCATAGAAGTGTGACCACAACACACTGGACAGACTTAGTATCATAGAACTGTGACCACAACACACTGGACAGAGTTAGCATCATAGAAGTGTGACCCCAACACACTGGACAGAGTTAGCATCATAGAACTGTGACCACAACACACTGGACAGAGTTAGCATCATAGAACTGTGACCACAACACACTGGACAGAGTTAGCATCATAGAACTGTGACCACAACACACTGGACAGAGTTAGCATCATAGAAGTGTGACCACAACACACTGGACAGAGTTAGCATCATAGAACTGTGACCACAACACACTGGACAGAGTTAGCATCATAGAAGTGTGACCACAACACACTGGACAGAGTTAGCATCATAGAAGTGTGACCACAACATACTGGACAGAGTTAGCATCATAGAAGTGTGACCACAACACACTGGACAGAGTTAGCGTAATAAGTAGAACTTTATTGATCTCAGAGTTTTCCTCCAAACAAAAGCCCCTGGTCAGTAAGTAGCTTTCGGTCAGAGAATAAATGCGCCCAATCTAAAGTAATAACTTGAAGCTCCAGTATTTCCCAATTGGCTCAGGAAGGTTACAGCGTTGATCACACATACTCCACTGCACTACAATACATAAATGGTTTGTTATCTGGATTGAAGTGCAAGGGGAGGGCGGTATGCTGGGATATTTCCCTACTACTACTTCAGAAAGACTGGGTGACCATGAGGTTGAATCTCCTAAAATGTTCTTTATTAATCCCAGATGGGAAATGTGGGATCTGACATTAAAATCTGAGGTTAAAAGTGAAAATGTATAGGAATGCCTTGTTTGGAATTGTTACCAGTTGCAATATAAGGCAAAGAACAATGATACTTTTTTAGATTTTTTTATTGTGATGATGTTATGTTTAACACATTTTAAATGATTGAAAATCATATTTACATATAGGTTACTTTTGCCTGTCTAGCTTTGTGCGTATGCGTGCGTATATGTGTATGTGTGTGTGTCTGTGTGTGTGTCTGTGTGATGTGTGTGTGTCTATGTGTGTGTGTGTGATGTGTGTATGTGTGTGTGTGTGTGTCTATATGTGTGTGTGTGTGTGTGTCTATATGTGTGTGTGTGTCTATGTGTGTGTGTGTGTGTGTGTGTGTGTGTGTGTGTGTGTGTGTGTGTGTGTGTGTGTGTGTGTGTGATGTGTGTGTGATGTGTGTGTGTTAAGGGCCGTGCGTTGCAGCAGGCCGGCAGTATGCGGCCCACTGTGTGTGCGGGACCTGGGGCTGGACCAGGTCCTGGTAGGGGATGTGCACATTGAGGACACAGTACCTGCGGTCCACGTCAGACTCTGAGCTGGCAGAACAGTTGGAATAGGCGTGGTACTTGTCCTAGAACGCACACAGACACACACACACACACACACATATGGAGAAACACACGGGCATACAAAAGAACACACACAAACACACGGGAATACAAATTTGATTGGTATTAGCGATCAGAAAAGACGAATGAACCATGCCATGCTCTGTACCACCAGCAGAGGGCAGCAGACGCCGACGTTTCTCACCTCGTCCTCCCGGTCTTCCACTTTCTTATCTTTCTTCTTCTCCTTCCCTTTCTTTTTCTTGTCCTCGTCTTTCTTCTTCTTCTTCTTCTCCTTCACTGGCAGGATGTCGTCTATCCAGGCCAGGTCGTGTTGGGAGAACACCATGTCCAGCATCTTGCGTACGACCATCAGGCCCAGGATCTGACGGGGAGACTCGAACTTAGAAAAGGCTCGCCGTGTAGAACAGAGTAATTAATAATTAATACCTTTAAGCAACCCTTCTCCTACTTCCAAACAATTAGCAACCCTCCTCCTATACCCTGCAACCCAGTACTGAATCACGAGGACTCTTTTCTGCGCCTGTGCTTCACACAAAGTGTTTTGGTCACTTTTGGGGACATCTTTTATTTTACACCTGTGTTTTACACTGCTACTGTATTTAGGGACTTATGAGGACATTGCTTCCCCCCCCCCCCCCCCCCCACTCCCCCTCCTCTCCCCCACTCAGGGGTTTCATTCCCGGCCCTGGACCCTGACTCATCGGCCTAGCTTCAGGGGGCGGGGCCTACCATGACGGGGAAGATGATGGCGAGGAAGGTGGACTTGAGGGTCCAGAGCACGGCCAGACACAGGACCTGCACCAGCGTGAAGAGGTGCACGCGACGCAGAGGCACGTGCCGCAGGAAGGAGAAGTCTGGCTGGTGCTTGGAAGGCATCATGTACAGCTTCATCCTGTCCCAGAACTGGAGATCACAGGGTGTTGGGGGGGGGGGGGGGGGGGGGGGGTTGTGTTTATTAATAAGGTGTGTGTGTGGGTGGGTGGGTGGGGGGGGGAGACAGGTGTTTGAGAGTCACAAGGTTAATGTCATGCGAACCGCTCGCATCGAAATTTAATGAGGATTTCTTATTGGTATGTGTGGCGGTCGGTCAGCCTGTAGTTAGAACAGGCTGACATTAGGGAGGTTTCCATCGGGAGAGAGAGGGAGAGAGAGAGAGAGAGAGAGAGAGAGAGAGGGAGAGGGAGAGAGGGGGGAGTGAGAGAGAGGGAGAGAGGGGGGAGTGAGAGAGAGGGAGAGAGTAAGAGGGGCAGAGAGAGAAAGAAAGGGAGGGAGCGAGGGAGGGAGTGAGAGAGAGAGGGAGCGAGCGAGCGAGCGAGAGACAGAGAGAGAGAGGGGGGGAGGGAGGGAGGGAGGGAGGGAGGGAAAGAGACAGAGCGAGAGAGAACAATGGAAACCCAACCTGGTCCATCAGGCGTCTGTCGAACACAAACACAGCCCCCCCCCTGCTCCCCCAGCAGCCAGCTCTGGGTCATGACCCTGTCAAAATGTATCTGCAGGATTGGGGGACTGGAATTATCTTGTCCATAGTGACGCACACCTGGGCTGGTGCACACACACACCTGGGCTGGTGCACACACACACCTGGGCTGGTGCACACACACACCTGGGCTGGTGCACACACACACCTGGGCTGGTGCACACGCACACCTGGGCTGGTGCACACACACACCTGGGCTGGTGCACACACACACCAGGGCTGGTGCACACACACACACACCAGCCATAGAGCGTGGACATGGGGGAACAGACTCACACGTAGAGAGATGCTCGCGGATATGGATTTATACACGTCTGGTCTTTCTCGCTCTCACACACACAAAAACACACATATTCACACACACACACACACACACACACACACTTACACACACATGCATATACGCACACGCACAAACACACCTAAATACACACACACAAACATGCATATAAGCACACACACAAACACACATATTCACACACACAAACATGCACACACACACACACACACACACACACACACACATAAATACACAAACACACACACACACAGCCTGAACGTGCCACAGATGGCAATATCTGCATGGGCTTTTATTCCCAGATAAAATCCAGAGTGTACAGTATAATTAGCGTTCCAGGGATGTTTTTGTGTTGTCTGCGCTGAGTGCTGGGGATCCATCAGTACCACCCTACTCCCTGAGCTGTGGTCAGCTGTATGGTAGCCAACAGCAGGGCTGTGGAGGTACATGTTTATACAAGGTTTCTAAAGCCTAACGACAGAACTGGAGAGAAATCCAAACATCACCTCCACTCTAAGCAGGTTTCTATGTCTAGTGTTCAACTTGTAAGCAATCAACAAAATGTGCACTATTCAAATGTCTTGGTCATTCTCCATAGGAATTGGAAGACATTGAAAGCGCTTTCAAAATAACCTCTATAATATGTCCCCTCTGTACTCTGGGTCAAGGAAACAAAAGCATGTGTGCATGACCTAATGCATGACCTAATGCATGACCTAACACCAAAATACCAAAATATGTGGTCAACAACCGGTAGTCTCTGCAGGATAATAGCCCAACCAATCAGTAGTGTCTGCAGAGGAATTGACCAATCCGAAGCCGCGACAGGTAAATGGACCAATCAACAGTCTCCACAGTTTAAATGGACCAACAGATTGGGAGCCTCTATATGAATGGACCAATCGTCACTACTGGTTAGTGGAGCAACATATCTGTAGCCTCTGACATACAAGCGGACACAGCAATAGTCCCTACAAGTGGACCAGGCATGTGGCGGTCTCCAAAGTAATGTTTGAAAAAACTCTCAGCTGATCTCCTCCCAGCGGTCCAACCATTAGCTAAACCAAGATTCCCACGGTGACTCGTGAGACTCGCGAACGTCAGATGAAGCGTAAGGACTTGATTAGCACGGCTTCAATTGGGTGTTGTGGAGTCAGGCGGTTGCCCGCGGTTACCTGGATGCCGCTGAGCGAGGCCACGCCCATGTAGAGGAAGACGCCGTAGAGGACGGGCATGGGGATGAACTGCACACAGAACACAGAAAGGAAGGTCACGTGGTGACGAGGGGGAGGAGAACAGCAGCACTTCGATCAGGGCATCGTGTAGCAGGCGGAGGTGGTCTGGTTTGAGCGTACCTGCAGCACAGGGGCCAGGAAGATGGAGACGCCCGTGAGGACAAACACCAAGATGCCGGTGAGTCTTTGTTCTCTGTCATGGGACATGGAGGGGGAAAACTGTTATACTCACAGAAGACCCACCCCATCCCACTACATGTGTGTGGGTCTCTCCCTTTGTCTCTCTCTCTGTGTCCCTCGTCTCCTTATCACACACACACTCTTATCTATCCCTCTTACCCCTCCAGGAACTAACCTGACCCCCAGGAACTAATCTGACCCCTCCAGTGGAATTAACCTGACCCCCGGGAACTCACCGGACCCCCAGGAACTAACCTGACCCCCGGGAACTCACCGGACCCCCAGGAACTAACCTGACCCCCGGGAACTCACCGGACCCCCAGGAACTAACCTGACCTCCAGGAACTCACCGGACCCCCAGGAACTGACCTGACCCCCAGGAACTCACCGGACCCCCAGGAACTAACCTGACCCCCAGGAACTCACCGGACCCCCAGGAACTGAGGCTGTTCCCCGGGTGCACTGGACTCGCTCTCCATCTTCAGCGAGTCGATGTGTGCGATGGAGATGACGGTCGCGGCCACGTACCAGGGGAGGCCCAGGAAGGAGCAGATGGCCATCAGGACCCCCACCCAGAACAGGTCCAGGTGATAGCCACAGCCCTTCTGCCCAGGGCCCAAGTGAAAAGAAACCTCATCAGAGCTTGGTGGGACTACAGATACATAGATCCAGACCACTAGACTTCCTGGTATAACACATATGAAATGAAAGCGTAGGAAACCTCATAAAAGCGTCTCACCAAAGTGGGGTAGGATAACACATACATGCACCGGGACCACTAGCATGGCAGAACGTACTACAACAGATAGTATCAGGAAGAGCAGCGGTAAGGAGCCATTTTGACAGCGTCACGTGATCACTGTTCTCAACAGAGGACTCCCTGTCCGTTTCCTTTGCTAGATTACTGCCTCACTCAACACTCAAGACCACTTCACGCTTCAGTGGCCGTCGCCACGGGATCCTTTGGACATATTACGTTTAGTTCAAGCTGATTTTGGCTGGCTGATGAAGAGGACGATAGCTGATTGATGATACAATGCGCACGTCCATGCGCACACAGTTAAAAGTTTATATGAGTCTGTTTATTTAGGCATGTGAGACGTTCTGCCGTTGACATCTCAGAGTTGTTGGGAGACTGGGGTTCGACAGATGACTGAAAGCAGAACTCTTGGATATTCAAATGTCAGGGACAGGAGAGGGCATGGTTGGGGTGTTTGACTCCCAGCAGAAGGCTTCTGGGTTCGAGTCCCCATTTTCCTGCTTTCTTAATAATAACTGTAAGTTGCTTTAGATAAATACATCTGCTTAATGACTAGACTCCCTTCGTGGTTCCTGAGCACGGAGAACAGCCAGCAGGACCCATCTCTCTGTTCCTGAGCCTGGAGAACAGCCAGCAGGACCCATCTCTCTGTTCCTGAGCCTGGAGAACAGCCAGCAGGACCCATCTCTCTGTTCCTGAGCACGGAGAACAGCCAGCAGGACCCATCTCTCTGTTCCTGAGCCTGGAGAACAGCCGGCAGGACCCATCTCTCTGTTCCTGAGCCTGGAGAACAGCCGGCAGGACCCATCTCTCTGTTCCTGAGCCTGGAGAACAGCCAGCAGGACCCATCTCTCTGTTCCTGAGCACGGAGAACAGCCAGCAGGACCCATCTCTCTGTTCCTGAGCACGGAGAACAGCCAGCAGGACCCATCTCTCTGTTCCTGAGCACGGAGAACAGCCAGCAGGACCCATCTCTCTGTTCCTGAGCCTGGAGAACAGCCAGCAGGACCCATCTCTCTGTTCCTGAGCCTGGAGAACAGCCAGCAGGACCCATCTCTCTGTTCCTGAGCACGGAGAACAGCCAGCAGGACCCATCTCTCTGTTCCTGAGCCTGGAGAACAGCCAGCAGGACCCATCTCTCTGTTCCTGAGCCTGGAGAACAGCCAACAGGACTACTCTCATGACTCGTCTCTGATCTCTGCGTACCTTGAGCTTGTTCTCCTTGCGGTTGACGATGACAGCGCTGATCTGCTGGTCCATGAAGATGAGGATGGTGACGAGGAGGGCGGGGACGAAGCTGGCCACATACACCCACCAGGGGTTCTTCCCGAAGGGCATCACCAGCCAGCCCCGGTCCGGGCGCGTCGGCTGGGGTGGGGGGAGAGCAGGAGTCGGTTCTAGCTCGAATTTCTTATTCCATATTTGATATTTTGGATTTCATAATCACTAATAAGTATCATCATAATTAACTCTTTCTGGCTCTGGTTGGCTTGTCGGAGTTCATTTTTAGAGGTTTAGGGATATTTGTGTTACATTTATTTTCTGACATGGCTCATCTTTTACTTTACACATTGACTTTCTTTTTCTTTTCTTTCATTGTAGATTCAGTATTTCCTCTTCGATTCGTCTACTTGAAGCCGTTTTCCACACGTAAACTGAGAGCGGCTCATGAGCACGGTGAGGGGGACCCACCTTGAACTCCGTGGGGACTATGAGCTTGGGGGTCTTCAGACCCATCAGCATGTCCAGACCCACGAATGTCATGATGGACATGAAGATGGAGAAGTCACTGATGAGCTTCCTCAGCTGGAGAGAGAGAGAGAGAGAGAGAGAGAGAGAGAGAGAGAGAGAGAGAGAGAGAGAGAGAGAGAGAGAGAGAGACACACACACACAGAGAGAGAGAGAGAGAGAGAGAGAGAGAGAGAGAGAGAGAGAGAGAGAGAGAGAGAGAGAGAGAGAGAGAGAGAGAGACACACACACACACAGAGAGAGAGAGAGAGAGAGAGAGAGAGAGAGAGAGAGAGAGAGAGAGAGAGAGAGACACACACACACAGAGAGAGAGAGAGAGAGAGAGAGAGAGAGAGAGAGAGAGAGAGAGAGAGAGAGAGAGAGAGAGAGAGAGAGAGAGAGAGAGAGAGAGAGAGAGAGAGAGAGAGAGAGAGAGAGAGAGAGAAATAGAAAGAGAGACAGAAGACAAACATGGCTCAATGGTTAATCTTTGGGTGAGTTGACAAGAAACAATCCAAAACCATCCTGGCTTGGACCTTGGCTGAATCAAATGACACTGCTCAGCACTACATCTTCAACTTTTAACCAATCGAATGTGCCCGAAATTGATTGAGTATGGAGTCTTCGAGCTCGTGCCAGACAGGACTCTTGGGGAATCATCTGGTGCTGAAAGACCAGACTCCAGCAGACCGGCTGTCAGGGAGAGTGATGCGCGTCCGAGAGGACTTGCACTAGAAACATTCAGACCATGTGGAGTATCAGGTCTGGACAGCCATCCACCAATTTCCAACTCTTTTGACAGTTCCCCTCCACCTGGCCTCGCTCTCCGGTCTCTCTTGGGACGCCTCGTTGTACAGGAGCGCCTGGAGGAAGACACTAACAATTTTGGGGCCGGCCAATCAGGTGGTGCTTGAGTTCAGCACATCCTGCACCTACCCATCAACCTCCCTGGGTCAAAGGTCAGCACATGGGGTCGGACTACCCTGCACCTACCCATCAACCTCCCTGGGTCAAAGGTCAGCACATCCTGCACCTACCCATCAACCTCCCTGGGTCAAAGGCCAGCACATGGGGTCGGACTACCCTGCACCTTCCCATCAACCTCCCTGGGTCAAAGGTCAGCACATCCTGCACCTACCCATCAACCTCCCTGGGTAAAAGGTCAGCACTGAAGAAAAGGATAAAGTACCAGTTCTAGCATGGTACTCTATATTTGAGAAGAAGTAACACGAGTACTGCAATTTAATAAGCAACCAAGTCACACAGTAACAGCACCACCTCTGGTGAAATGGTGGTTACTGCAGTCTTACTGTTTCCTGGCTGGAGGAAATGGTTCCAAGTTGGGTGTTAGTGTTCTTGAGAATGTTGTTCTAAATGTGCATTTGTTTTGTGTGTATATTACAACGTCTAGTCCCTGGCTCTCCTCACCTTGGTGGGGAAGTACCGGCTGAACTTGAACTTCTTGAGGGAAACAGTCATGGAGTAGGTGCCGAAGAACAGGATGAAGGACATGAGCGCCAGGTCCGGGACGAACTTGCAGGACGTCCCCTGCAGCGAGCCTCCGTACGTCAGACACTCCTTCTTACTCAGCTGGGTCCAGTCCAGATCTGTCACGTTCACCTGGGAGACGAGGGGGAGATACAGGGGTGGGGGGGAGTGGAGGGTGTGGGTGAGGGAGGTGAATGGGTGGTTGGGTGAGAGTAGGAGAGAAGGTGGGGGTGATGGGGGGATGGGGGAAGAAAGGTGAGTGAGGATGGGGATGAAGGTGAGGGGGTGGTGGGTGAGGGTGGAGGTGAGGGTGGAGATGCAAGGGTGTGTGTGTGTGGGGTGAGGGTGGTGGATCAGATAGGTGTGTGTGTGTGGGGTGAGGGTGGTGTATCAGATGTGTGTGTGTGGGGGGTGAGGGAGGTGTTTCAGATGGGTGTGGTGGGGGAGGGTGGTGATCAGGTAGGTGCATGGGGAGAATGAAAGGGAGACGGTCAGTGTTAATACTGAGGCCAAACCGCCCCCACCCCCCCCCCCCCCCCCGCCGAGAGAGCGGGGGGGGGGGGGGGGGACAGAGGAGGACGAGTGATCATGGGACAACAGAAGACCAACAGTAACCGGACGGAAGCAGCGAGGACACGAGAGACACCAGCAGGAAATGTCCCGCGGACGGCCGGCTAGTCTGTAGACAGAAGGGTTCTCCTCAGCGGGGTGCGGCGCTGTGGGGTCATTACGTCGAGAAATAACCTCGTCAGCCAGCATGAGGTCATCACAGCCGCGTTACACGGTCAGACGCAACGCAGAGAGCCCTTTACACACACAGGCATGCGCACACACGCACGCACACACACACACACACACACACACACACAGGCATGCGCACACACACATACACTCACACATACACACACACACAGGCATGCACACACACACACAGGCATGCGCACACACACACGCACTCACACATACACACACACACACACACAGGCATGCACACACACACACACACACACACACACAGGCATGCGCACACACACACTCACACACACACACACACAGGCATGCGCACACACACACACACACACACACACACACACTCACACATACACACACACACACACACAGGCATGCACACACACACACACACACACACAGGCATGCGCACACACACACTCACACTCACACACACACACACACACAGGCATGCACACACACACAGGCATGCGCACACACTCACACACACACACACACACACACACACACACACACACACACATGAGGCCGTCCGGACAGAAGTGGATTGAAGAGGCACTCACCCCGGGGAGACTAGAGCTGTTATCTGGCACAGGAACTAAAGCATGAGGACCATCCAAGCCACTGTGGAGGAACAAGACAGAAGAGTCGTCAGCCGCTGGAACCTCAGCGGCGTGGACACGTGTGTGGTGATACGTCTGCACATGAAGAGGTACTCACTCGATTAGAGACGGCAGCCATGTTGTTAGCACGTCGGTGAAGACAGACAGGAGACAAATCAGTTACAGAACTCAATGTCTCCCAGTTATGTGTTCAAGTCAATCTCTACTGTATCTCTACTGGTCTCTACTGGTCTCTACTGGTCTTTGGAAGGATGTAGAGACGACCCAGTAGATCCCATTTCATGTTACATAAAGAGTTCATCAAAGCACCGGTCTGGGTGATCAAACCATCAAAGCGACTCCTGGCTTCACTAAATCATCCGTTCCCAATCTCATGTGGCAAAATGACCTCCATGTACTGATTCTGCAGAAGAGCATAAAGTGTGAGCCTGCCTCCAACCATAACAACGGTGGTAAATCCCGTTGGTCTTTTGCGGTCAATGTGTGACGGCGAGAAGCCCGTTTGTAGAAGAAAGTCCTTTATCACAAAGACCAAAGTGCTGCCTTGCCTGTTTAAACTCGTGGCACATTCCCGCTAAATGCTCTTATTGTACTGGTACCGGACGTTTTAGTGAAGCCAGGAGAGGCAGCAGCAAGGGTTGGTCACCAAGACCGGGTTGGTCACCAAGACCGGGTTGGTCACCAAGACCGGGTTGGTCACCAAGACCGGTTTGGTCACCAAGACCGGGTTGGTCACCAAGACCGGGTTGGTCACCAAGACCGGTTTGGTCACCAAGACCGGGTTGGTCACCAAGACCGGGTTGGTCACCAAGACCGGGTTGGTCACCAAGACCGGGTTGGTCACCAAGACCGGTTTGGTCACCAAGACCGGGTTGGTCACCAAGACCGGTTTGGTCACCAAGACCGGTTTGGTCACCAGGACCGGTTTGGTCACCAAGACCGGTTTGGTCACCAAGACCGGGTTGGTCCTTAAAGGTAAAGAGATACAAATTACACATTACTCATCATTTCATCACTATAATTGCTACACACACACACACACACACACACACACACACAACAACAGCATAAACACACACCAACAACACAAACACATTCACAAAACTAGACACACACACACACATATACACACACACCACAACATAAACACACACCAACAACACAAACACACACATACACACACACCACAACAACATAAACACACACAACAACACAAACACACACACACTCACAAAACTAGACATTAACACACAAACACAAGATATAGCTAAACACAAAAATAAATAACACTAACAGCACTCACACACACACACACACACACACACACACACACACGCACACACACACACAAACTAACAGCACACACACACACCACCCTCAGCGGAGGGCGTGCACTCACTCGGGTCGGGCGCCAGACACTCGCACTTGTAGGTGGTGACGTAGTCGGGCCTGAAGGCGGTGTTGACGGGGTAGTACTTGAAGGAGCCCGCCATCTTCTTGACGGCGTCGGAGATGAAGATGAAGGAGATGAGGCTGGAGAAGCCCTCCTCCGTGAAGCGGGTCATGTACCTGATGATGTAGCTGGCGTCCGTGGCCACCAGGACGAGGCACTGCAGGCAGGAGTGGAGGCCGATCCACAGGCGGAGCTCCATGTAGTCGATGGCGTTGCTCCTGGGACGTCCGGGCACAAGACACGCGGACGTTAGCGCACCCTGTCTTGCACACACGACGGCTATTGCATTAGGTCTAGCTCTGAGAACATCGGCCTCGTGTTTCGCAGGGGACTGAGGGACGCACATGAATCTGGCGAGCTCTGCGGCACGTTAAACAGGGGACTGCCTTGTACGTGAACACTACGTCTACGTCTGCTCTTGCATGTTGAAGGTTCCGTGAATGTGTGATCGTCACATGTTTTGTTGAGCGCTGAACGACATACGACCACATCATTGACTTACGGAGGGAAGGAATTCAGAGGACTCGTGTGCGAACATAATTGCACTCCAAAACATGGGGTAGACGTCCTCTCTGTGAAACGATTCTGGTCCAAATGTCTCAGGAGACCGCGTCTCTATCTAACAGCTCAGCGAAGCAGGCGCTGTGAAAACAGGGGTCTGTGGGGGGGGGGGGGGGGGGGGGGGGGGGGGGGGTCTCTCACTTGCTGAACTCATAGAGCAGCTTCTCGAAGATGAGGATGGGTCCGGTGGAGCTGAGGATGATGAGGGGCTGGCCGCTGAAGAGACAGAAGACGGTCCCCGCGAGAGCGGTGCCCAGGAAGCTCTCCATCACCCCCTGGAGAGAGGGAGCGTTTAAACACAACCGAGGTGGAGCACAGGACCGCCTGCATGCATTCAACATTTACATGACAGAGTGCCAAGGGGAGAGGTGGAGGGGAGGGAGAGAGAGAGGGGAGGAGAGGGAGAGAGAGGGAGAGAAGAGAGAGGGAGGAGAGGGAGAGAGAGAGGGAGAGGAAGAGAGAGAGGGAGGAGAGGGAGAGAGAGGGAGAGGAAGAGAGGGGAGGATTAGAGAGGGGGGAGAGGAAGAGAGAGAGAGGGAGAGGAAGAGAGAGACAGGAGGAGAGGAAGAGAAAGAGGGAGAGGAAGAGAGGGGAGGATTAGAGAGGGGGGAGAGGAAGAGAGAGACAGGAGCAGAGGAAGA
>JACYXH010000414.1:27500-215000 GCA_026745465.1 Lota lota | reverse complement strand
AATAAAAAATTCATCTTAATGACGGCCTTGTTTTGGCAGCTGCCATGACCCAATAAAGACCCCATCAATCCGTTTGAATCTATATAACCATATCATTATACGCAATACGTCATTATTGTGTCAAGACGAGAGCTCCTCAGACAGACTGACAGGTCTGACTGACAAACGATCCCCGCTCGCTCGTTAGCCGACGGCGGCTCGCGCGAACAAACAGCGGAGCCTTACGTCGTCCACCATGAGCGTTGCCATGGCGCGGCCGATCTGGTTGTAAGACTTGGCTTTGCCCTGGGGCCCCAGCAGGACGAACAGGAACCTGGACGGAGGAGCACACAGAGGGCTTCAGTGGGGCCCCTTCAGCTCTGCTACGGGCAGAAGGGGTGTTAGTGCACCGTGGCCAGTGTGCCACAGTGTTGATTAAGAGCCGAGTTTTGTTACGTTTTAGTATAACAGAACAGTATTATAGGAACGACGCTAAACGTACCACTCATGCACATGTTGATGAACCAACCCCTTTTATGGTATGTTAACATGGGATGATATTATATGAAATAATACAAAGGGATGTAAGACATGATATGATAAAGTGACATAACAGTATATGACGTTATTTGAGATGTGATATAAAGTGATATGACGGCGTGCTTCGAGATAAAGTAGATGAAGTAACACACATGGCAGGACAGTAAGTGATATGGCGCATGATGGGGCCCCCACCTGGTGGGCACCGGCACCTCCGTCAGACCCCCCAGCGTGGTGGCCTGCGCCAGGCGCACAAACGCCACGAAGGGCTTGTCCAGGAAGTCCACCTCCCCCACCAGCACGTTGGACGCCTCCGCATCACGGGGAATCTTCTTCATGAACTTGTTCTTCAGCTGGGGGGGGGGGGGGGGGGAGAAAGAGAGGGGGGGAGAGGGAGGGAGGGGAGGGGGGAGAGGGGAGACAGGGCGGGGGAGGGAGAAAGAGAGGGGGGGAGAGGGATAGAGGGAGGGGGAGAGAGAGGGTGGAGGAGAGAGGGGGAAGGAGAGAGAGAGGGATAGAACGAGATGAGACGGCGTGGATGGGGAGAGTGGGAGAGGAGTAAAGAAGAGTGACAAAGACAGAGAGAGAGGGTGGAGGGAGAGAAAGAGATGTGAAGTGAGTGACAGAGGGAGAGAAAGAAAGAGGGAGGGAAAGGGAGAGGAGTGGGTTGTTAGGGGAGTGTTAGAATGAATGCATATTAAATCACGTCAGAGTGAGACAGAGAGAGGGAGACAGAGAGAGAGACAGAGAGAGACAGAGAGAGACAGACAGAGAGACAGAGAGATAGAGACAGAGAGAGAGAGAGAGAGAGACAGAGACAGAGACAGAGAGACAGAGAGACAGAGAGACAGAGAGAGAGAGAGGTCATTGTGCAGTAGATATGCCTCAGACAGTTTCTTATCTAAATAAGTGATGTGTCCAGACAGTGAAATATTTATCTGCTTCAGCTGGCAGTTTCCATGACAGTTTGTCTTGATCGATGGAAGGAGGTGGTTATGCTCAGTTCTGCTCCGCTGCAGAACAAGATATGACCAGGATTCAGTCCAGTGACAGTCCGAGAGTAGGACAGCTTGTCCAGATGCTGCTCTATATAGAGCCGACTGTATTTCCACATAGCAGGTCTGCTCTGACAGTACAAGACTATTAATCCCAGACAGGAAACATGGCTGCCACCGTAGCAAGTAGAATACAAAAAGATGAGAATGAAAACAATACGACTAAAAAGGTATATACAGAAAAGATGTGAAAACATTTTAGAAATGAAGACGCAAAGACGAATGCACACATTATCGACAGTAGGGTCGGGATGGGAGTGCGTTGGTCTAACTGGGCCATAGAATGAACAAAGCTACCTTCGGTCAGTTCTGTAGTGCTAGTCCAGTAGCTGATAGGTGAGAGAGGGACAGAGGCTCCAACCCCAACAGACTGGGGTGAAAGTGAAGGCGAGGTACACTCCTTACATCATCCGTAAAATGACTGATGTAGCTTCCAGAATTGGACAGAACTCAATAACTCCAGGCCAGCCCCATTGGGCCCCAGACCCAGGCTCAGTGTGAGGGCCCCAGACCCAGGCTCCATGTGAGGGCCCCAGACCCAGGCTCAGTGTGAGGGCCCCAGACCCAGGCTCCATGTGAGAGCCCCAGACCAAGGCTCAGTGTGAGGGCCCCAGACCAAGGCTCCATGTGAGGGCCCCAGACCCAGGCTCCATATGAGGACCCCAGATCCAGGCTCCATGTGAAGGCCCCAGACCACAGATGCTCACACATTCATGTATATCATGCATACAAGGAAACACACATGCACATGTATAAAACACACACGAATGTATGCAGGCATGCACACACATGCACATCAATGCTCACACACACAGACACACACACACAATCACACACACACACACACACACACACACACACAAATACAGCAACACAAAACAAATCTGGCAATTACGGAGCCATTGTGAGATGTGACCTAGTTGCAATCTGTAAAATATAATACAGATCAATCCCCAGCCCAAGTGGAGCGTGAGGACACCACTTAACAGACCGATATGGTTTCAAACCAACTCGTTCCAACTCCGCGTCGCCCTGATCCTCTAGCTTCACATTCACAGTGAAACCCTTTGTCTTGTCGTGCTCTTGATTGGTTGGTTCCCACAACATAACATTTACTTTGATGGAGGAGGTATTTAAACAAACAAAGCCACTAAACCCTGACCCATCGACAACCTCCCCCGCAGTGACACCCCCTGACACCCATGCTACACAACGCACCGCGGGGATTTTGGACCGGCACGGTTTCATCGCCTGAAATGAAGGATTTATGCGCAATGATGATGTGTCTGAGCCTCCTCCTCTGCACCAGCCCTCCGAGTGATGGAGGAGAGCCGCTGTCTCCACGACAACGGCGTGTTCATTAAGGCAGTGCGAGACTCCACCGTATGGGAGACGCAGGAAAAGGTTATCTCTGCACTTACGGGCGGAAACAAAATGGAAGCGCCAGCCCCACCGTGATCCCTCCCCCCGCCCGCAGCTCACATCCTCGCTGACACGCGAACACAGATACGGGTTTGACGCGCCACAGGGCGAAAATACGAGAATATCAGTATCGGCAGTAGGAGCAATTCAAGCATAGCATAACCATCTTTTAAGAGATTTCTCTAATTTGACCATTTAATCGTTGATCTCTTTGCTCTTTGCATTACTCTTTCCATGTGCTATTTTCCTCGTACTTGTTTGCACGGTGGAAGAAGCCTGGAAGTCAGGCGTCTCACAGCCGACAGTGAAGTCTGCTCACGGTCCTATTACTGTGAACTTGACAACAACCATCTCTGGAATCACAGAGGGGAGCCATTGTATGTCATCTGAGAAGACATATCTTTTAGGGTTATCAAGGGACTCGTTTTCAGTTGGGTAATGTCAGAGGTTAACACCAGAGGTCAAAGGTTATGATAAATGTGTTAATGGGGGGGGGGGGGGTTCTGGTGAGGAGAGGGCCACGGACTCACCTGGTCACTGCTGGGCGTGTCCCCAATGTCATTCATACTCTGACTCTGGGCGTGGCCTGGAGAGAGAGAGAGAGAGAGAGAGAGAGAGAGAGAGAGAGAGAGAGAGAGAGAGAGAATGAGAGAGCGAGAAAGAGAGAGAGCGAAAGAGAGAAAGAGTGAGAGAGAGAGAGAATGAGGGACTTTTTATGTATTTCTATTTTCCCTTCATTTCCAGTTCAGTGGTCGTGTAAGACTCTGACCAGCCCCTCCCAGGCCCGGCCGAGGAGGAGAGCTGGGGAGGGATGCCACCGGAGGACATAACCCTGCCCCGGTGTAATCAAGGCGGGTCTGCTCAGGGCTTTTCATTGGCTGGTCTAAATGACACTCGGGGCTCGGCAGGTAATTACAGCTCCCAGCGGCCTGGAGCTGTGATATTCTGAGTCTCCCATCCCTTTACTCATCTGTTAATAGTTTGATTGGGTTTCTGAGCTTGTTAAGGTGTTAGATGTATAGAATACGTCAGCTTTAGCTCGATGTGTTCGTGGTTCATGGGTGTAGTAAATTGATGAATTAATCAGTATCTGTGTTGTAGAACATGACCGCATTGATTGCTGCATGCTGAATTAGCACAACGTTGTCACTATTCGATTGGCCCGGTCAGCATGCACACCATCAGCCCCTCCGAGCCACCAGTCCATCGATCCACGCGGTGCGGGGGTGAGGGTGGAGGTGAGGGTGGAGGTGGTGAGGGTGGAGGTGAGGGTGGAGGTGGTGAGGGTGGAGGAGGTGAGGGTGGAGGAGGTGAGGGTGGAGGTGGTGAGGGTGGAGGAGGTGAGGGTGGAGGAGGTGAGGGTGGAGGTGAGGGTGGAGGTGGTGAGGGTGGAGGTGGTGAGGGTGGAGGTGAGGGTGGAGGTGGACGTATGCTACAGGAAAGCAAGGCATATGGAGTGCACAGTCACACAGATAGACAGACAGACAAGACAGACAGGCCGGACAGGGCATGATAAAAACATGTCAGTTAGTCAGTCAATCAGTCAGACAGACATAGACAGGACAGACTTGCAGGAATACAGACAGGACAAACAGACAGACAAACAGTCAGTCAATCAATCAGTCAGACAGACATATAGACAGGACAGACTTGCAGGAATACAGACAGGACAAACAGACAGACAGACAGTCCGTCAGTCAGTCAATCAATCAGTCAGACAGACATATAGACAGGACAGACTTGCAGGAATACAGACAGGACAAACAGACAGACAGACAGTCAGTCAGTCAGACAGGCACTCACGCAGGTGTCCGTAGCTGGCGGCCTGCTGCTTCAGTCTCAGGTCCTCGGTGGAGCGGTTGTAGCTGGGGGCGGGGGGGCTGCGATCTGAACACACACACCCAGACGTCTCGCTCAGCACCCGGGAACATTAAGGCGACACCCTACCACCGGTCAGCCGCTTACCACAACAACCCATTATTTGATTATCTGCGTTATATTCTGTATTTTGCACAGCATTACATTTATTTGTATTTTTTATTTTTTGCACTACCACCGTGGCTGGTACCACTACCACTTGAACACAGCCAGAGGAACAAGGGACTGGGACGCGCTACCGTGTGTTTCCTGCTGGGTTCAGACGCGCTAGCATCGTGTGTCATGATCGCGGTTCGTTACTGCTAACGACTACACTGTAGTGTATACAGAATCCTAATCCTAACAGTCAGTGTATGTACAATGCATGCACAACAGAGTCCTTAGTCTGACCCCATCAAAGACTAACAACCTTTGCGTTGAATACTTTTAAATGACTTAGTAAGAATACCCTTGCAATATTTATCTTTATATATATTTAACATTCCTCAAACAGAAACCAATCAGCTCACTAATTAATTGTTTTATTTCACGCCAGAAGATCTCAAATAAAAAGATGTAATGAGTGACTGTGAAAATGATTAGTCACAGCGAGGGAAGTATTAAATATCTGAGGTTTTGCTCGGGTCTGTGTGTGTGCATGTGCGTGCGTGTGCGTGCGCGTGTGCGTTCCTCACTGGCGGAGGACCCGGTCTTGCCGATGTCTGCCAGAGAGCGATGCATGGTCTTCTTGGTCTGGTGTCGGTGTTTCCTCAGCAGCACGAAGCTGATGTTCTCCCTCAGGTCCGCAGAGACGCCTCCCTCCTGGATCTGCTTCTCGATGATCTCATCTGAGGATCCACCACACCCACACAGATCTGTTTCACCATGTATACTGAACACCAACACAGACCCAAACCAGACTATAGACCAGACCCCAGACCCAACCCTGAACCAACCGAGAACCAAGACAGACCCAAACCCAACTCAAGACATAAATCCAGACCCAGACCCTGACCTGGACCTAGACCCAGACCAGACATAGACCCAGACGACCCACCAACGATCTGGGGCAGGGAATATCCCTCCAGGTCCAGCAGAACCGCCCCGGTCTGCAGGCAGGTCCGCAGCTCAAACAGGCTGTGTAGCGACAGGGTGGACACATGGGGCTTACTCCACCTCTCCCCACCCTCCTCCACCTTCTCCTCAAACTTCACCCACCTGCAGAAAGAGAGAGAGACAGGGAGAGAGAGAGACAGAGAGAGAGAGAGACAGAGAGCGAGAGAGACACACACAGAGAGCGAGAGAGAGAGAGAGAGAGAGAGAGAGAGAGAGAGAGAGAGAGAGAGAGAGAGAGAGAGAGAGAGAGAGACAGAGAGAGAGAGACAGAGAGAGAGAGACAGAGAGAGACAGAGAGAGAAACAGAGAGAGAAACAGAGAGAGAGAGACAGAGATAAAGAGAGACAGAGAGACAGAGAGATAAAGAGAGAGAGACACACAGCGAGAGAGACGGATACAGTGACAAAGAAAGAGAGACAGAAAGAGAGAGAGAGAGAGAGAGAGAGAGAGAGAGACAGAGATAAAGCGAGACAGTGAGAGAGCGAGAGTAAGAATGTGTTCCAGACCGCTGAAGGGCACAATAAGCTGCTAATACGAGTGATGACATTTCACCAGCGACACCAACAGCAGGTCTGGTTTGTGTGTATGTGTATAAGTATGTGTGTGCATGTGCGAGTGTGTGTATATGTGTATAAGTGTATGTGTTTATGTATAAGCATGTGTGTGCGTGTGCGTGTGTGTGTGTGTGTGCGGGTGTGCGTGCGCGCGTGTGTGTGCGGGTGTGCGTGCGCGCGTGTGTGTGCGCGCGGGTGTGTGCGTGTGCGTGCGTGCGTGCGCGCGTGCGTGTGCGTGCGCGTGTGCATGCGCGTGTGTGTGCGTGCGTGCGTGCGTGCGTGTGGTCACCTGGCCGACTCTTTCCACTCCAGCTCGTCTCCGTCCCGCTGCAGCGTGTCCATCTCGGTGAAGAGCGTTGGCGTGGGAACGTCGTCCTCCTCGCCCAGGATGTAGCGTAGCCGCTCCGCCGCCGGGGACACTGAGGAGATAAACATGCTAGTGACGTGCTAACGGCAAGCTAAAGATGTACTAACAACATGCTTAGACATGTTAACTGTGCCCTAACAACATGCCACCAACACGCTAACAATAACAACAAGATGCTAACATCATGCTTGTTGCACATGCTAACATCATGCTTGTTGCACATGCTAACATCATACTTGTTGCACATGCTAACATCATACTTGTTGCACATGCTAACATCATGCTTGTTGCACATGCTAACATCATGCTTGTTGCACATGCTAACATCATGCTTGTTGCACATGCTAACATCATGCTTGTTGCACATGCTAACATCATGCTTGTTGCACATGCTAACATCATGCTTGTTGCACACGCTAACATCATGCTTGTTGCACATGCTAAAAGCGTTTTAAGTGTTCTACATGCTTACATCATCCGCTACCAAACTTGTGTTGCCATCACAGAGCCAACAGAAATAACTAGGTCGACATGTTTTTATACATAGAAATGGGAAATATGATTTAACGTTAGTGTGAGTGGACATGCTTTTTTCATGAACAGACATCACACCCTACAGACTCGTATTTCAGGGAGGTGGCTCACACCCCACTTATTGTTCTTAAAGCTTTAAGGTCAACTTCATTTATATTTATGTGCGATGGCGTGCTATCTCTTATAGCACAGTACCCTGCGGTGTGCCTTCAGTTTGTGGGTTTTATAACCTGTCTCCCGCTCGTTCCCTGGCATCCTGAAGACACCCGCCCTGGACTGTAACCGTGGTGATATTAGACGGACACGTTACACTGCGGGTCAGATAAGCTCCGGTTTGAACCGGTTCCACTCCGGTTTGAACCGGTTCCTCTCCGCCACCTACCCACCACTGAATTCAATTTCCGCACGATGCCGCTTCAATCCTTCAGAATCTCATGACTCATCGTTGACAGTAATTAATACATTGTGCATGCAGGCTAATCGATGAATTAGCAGTGGCTTTTGAACTTGCTGAGCCCGATAGTAATCGCCACCCCCATGTTGAAAGCGTCTCATTTCTTTTTTATCATTTTAGCCGGATGATAGCTGTGAGCCGGAGCTCAGAGCGCTAGGTCAGGAGCACTCAGAGCGCTAGGTCAGGAGCGCTCAGAGCGCTAGGTCAGGAGCGCTCAGAGCGCTAGGTCAGGAGCGCTCAGAGCGCTAGGTCAGGAGCGCTCAGAGCGCTAGGTCAGGAGCGCTCAGAGCGCTAGGTCAGGAGCGCTCAGAGCGCTAGGTCAGGAGCGCTCAGAGCGCTAGGTCAGGAGCGCTCAGAGCGCTAGGTCAGGAGCGCTCAGAGCGCTAGGTCAGGAGCGCTCAGAGCGCTAGGTCAGGAGCGCCCCTCGCAGCAATGCCGCTAGCGCCCCGAGGCAGCGCTGGGAGTTCATTGCTTATTGGCCTGTAGTGTGACACTAGCTAATGTAAAAATCCCCGATATGCTAAATTAATCTCCACCAGCTCTAGTGCAAACCTATTCCATGCGGATGAGTAGATCTAACCGTTAAGGGCAATTAAATTAAATGTATCTTACTGATAGGGTCAATTCATCAAAGACATTAGCTATGCTAAACTATACTACCCGTGTCATGTTATGCTATGCTAGCCAAGCCACCTGTACCATGTTAGCTATGCTAAACTATGCTACCCGTGTCATGTTATGCTATGCTAGCCAAGCCACCTGTACCATGTTAGCTATGCTAAACTATGCTACCCGTGTCATGTTATGCTATGCTAGCCAAGCCACCTGTACCATGTTAGCTATGCTAAACTATGCTACCCGTGTTATGTTATGCTATGCTAGCCAAGCCACCTGTACCATGTTAGCTACGCTACAGTTTCAGTAGCAATAGCAGTATTTTTTTTATCTGCTACAGTTTCAGGCAGGCAGGGATATTGTGTAGGCATTATGTGTCATCCATACATCTTTCGGTAAACTCAGCCAGAGATCAATGACTTTGACTGCTCGTCATCAATGCCCTGGCAGGGAATTAGACCCTGTTGCTACATGAGTAACCATTTGTTCAAAACATCCTTACATGTAATTTATTCCAAAGTGATTTGTGCAAAATAATGTATGCAGAATAGGATGTCTTTGTACTTTTTTATTTAATTTTTTTTACTATGAATGGAACTTAAACCTAACCCAGTTTGTGTAATCATTGTAATGATTGTAATGATGAAGACGTATGTTATTATTATTTAGAAACAGTACTGTAGCACGACCCTCTCCTGTACATCGCTGAAACCAGTCTGAGCTTACCAGCTGCAGCGGTAACCTTCTCAACTTAATTGCGTTAGCTGCCAGCGCCCCAGAGAAATAGCGTAAAGCTAGCTTTCAGTGGAACGGAGCCAGTGATGAGAATTCGGTGATCGATGAAACCTTTACTTTTTGTTATAAAACCCTGAATGTAGCTCACACTTTCTTGGGGCGCAGTGCATCAGGTGCTCTGTGTCTACTCTGTGTGGCTGATGTCCCACTTCCTCTTTATTTAAAACCTAAACAACCGACTGTACTCATTCTGTTTGGATGTGCTTTCTGTGTGCGTGTCCTTTTCTCCGTCCATCATCTGTCATCTGGGCGTTTTTAATGACATTGGCGCCGACGACGGAATGATGAAAACCATTCTCTGAACGTAAAAAGGCACTTCATTTTTACATGCCATCACGGTGACATCACGGTGACATCACGGTGACATCACGGTGACATCACGTTACGTCATGTGACCCAGCGGTAGTAGCACCCTGCTCTGACTCCCCCGTGTGGCGGATGTCGTCGTGTGACGATCATGTGGTGCCCTGTGACATCACACTGAAGTCATGTGACCTCAGTGTGGTGCCCTGTGACATCACACTGAAGTCATGTGACCTCGGCTGACGTCATGTGACCCGGTCTGGTCAGGTCAGGTCAGGTCAGGTGTGACTCACTGGTGCGGTGGATGTCGGGGGAGTGGTGGGGGTGTTCCCCGAGGGGCTCCACCGGCCCTTCCTCCAGGTCCGGCCGGCGCTCGTAGCGCTGGTGGTCCTGATGCTGCGGACGCTGATGCTGCAGCGGGGGTCTCTGCTGAGCGTAGTGCCGCTCGCGCTCCGGCTCCGACGTCTCGCAACTCAAACGTCGCCGTCGGCGCTTGCGTCTGTACCCCCGAGGCACCGGGACGCCGATGTAGATGGCCTGGTGGTCTGGGAGGAGACATCACCATGGGTACCACCATGGGTACCACAACATTCACATGTCTCTACTGTCCTGTCTGTCTCCACTGTCCTGTCTGTCTCTACCGTCCTGTCTATCTCTACCGTCCTGTCTGTCTCTACTGTCCTGTTTCTACTGTCCAGTCTGTCTCTACCATCCAGTCTGTCTCTACTGCCCTGTCTCTACCATCCTGTCTGTCTCTACTGTCCTGTCCGTCTCTACTGTCCTGTCCGTCTCTACTGTCCTGTCTCTACCATCCTGTCTGTCTCTACTGTCCTGTCCGTCTCTACTGTCCTGTCCGTCTCTACTGTCCTGTCTCTACTGTCCTGTCTGTCTCTACTGTCCTGTCTGTCTCTACCATCCTGTCTGTCTCTACTGTCCTGTCCGTCTCTACTGTCCTGTCCGTCTCTACTGTCCTGTCTCTACTGTCCTGTCTCTACTGTCCTGTCTGTCTCTACTGCCCTGTCTCTACTGTCCTGTCTGTCTCTACCATCCTGTCTGTCTCTACTGTCCTGTCCGTCTCTACTGTCCTGTCTGTCTCCACTGTCCTGTCTGTCTCTACCATCCTGTCTGTCTCTACTGTCCTGTCCGTCTCTACTGTCCTGTCTGTCTCTACTGTCCTGTCCGTCTCTACTGTCCTGTCTCTACTGTCCTGTCCATAAAAACTAGAGAACACGTAACCCTTCCAGTCTTTAGTATTTTAATAATCAAAGCAGTTGATGAGATTTGAAATCACTAGAAGTGATGATCATCATTCTTATTATTTAATTAGTCATTTGAGGGCTTTTTCTTTCTTTTTTAACTAACTTAGGTTATCAGACTTCACTACAATGGTTCATTCGATTGAGTGATATACTTGAATTCAATTTGAATTCAATTTGATTTGAGTGTGGGTATTAATCTTGGCCCATTGATAAAAAGTACAGCTACAGCGTAAAGCATGATCTTCTGCAGAGTTGAGCTTCCTCCGTTTGAAAAGAGCATCCATGAGTTCACAGTTTTGCACTAAATGGTTAATGCTGAACGCCTGAGTAGGATCCAATAACATCAATAGACAGTCTAATTAGATCTGTTATTAATCGCTCCTGCTCCGAGATACACTATGCATGTTAAACAGACGATGAATTAATTATGTTCCCTATCGCTTTGCTAAATACCCTAATCACACTGTTCTGTCTAAACGCCCATGAGCAAGGGGAAAATGTTATGGTTGGACTGTTTGTTTGTGTCTTGCTAACCACAGCACTACAGCTAACCAGGGACACACACAGCAGGTAGATACACCACAGGTATACAACTGTTGATTACACACACACACACACACACACACACACACACACACACACACACACTCACCCTCCTCTTCCTCGTAGCGAAGATGGGAGATCCCTGACCCTCTGTCTCCATGGTCCATGCTGTCATGGAAACAGAGAAATACAAGTCCTTAGACAGCGCACATGTACCTGTTGACATGCGCTTGGGTCTGAGTGAGAGAGTGCGTCCTTGAGCAAGATAGCCTCTACCTACTCTTTAATGGCCTAGACTAAAGAGTAAACAGAAAAGCAGAGAGAGTGAGTGAGGGAGTGACTGTGTGTGTGTGTGTGTGTGTGTGTGTGTGTGTGTGTGTGTGTGTGTGTGTGTGTGTGTGTGGGGTGGGGGGGGGGGGGGGGGTGGGGTGTGTGTGTGTGTGTGTTTGTGTGTGTTTGTGTGTGTGTGGGTGTGTGTGTGTGGGGGTGTGTGTGTGGGTGTGTGTGTATGTGTGTGTGGGGGGGGTGTGTGGGGGTGTGTGTGTGTGTGGGTGTGTGTGTGTGGGTGGGGGTGTGTGTGTGTGTGTGTGTGTGGGGGGGGGGTGTGTGTGGGGGGGGGTGGGTGTGTGTGTGGGGGGGGGGGTATCAGCACGGTGGCGATCAATCAGGTGATAATTAAAAAACGAGCCGATGAGTCGATGGCAGCGAGCACTGTGGTTACACACGGCGTGCTGCCCGCACCGCACACATGCATGCCCTCCAGGGACGTTTAACATCAACATCCTCCTCTTCATCATCCTCTTCATCATCACCCTCCTCCTCATTATCACCCCCCTCTTCATCATCACCCTCCTCATCATGATGAGTATGTGATAGCACACCTGTAGATGACCATGTGACCCAGCTGCTGGGTCACATGGTCCCATGTGACGCAACAACATGGCAGCAGCAAGGTGTGTCCTGTGCTGTGTGTAACCCTCACTCGGGCTTCGGACTTCGGCACCAAATCGGACCTGATGTGCAGAAACCTTTGGAGCCACGTACAGACATGACAGACAATACATGGGTGAATATTTTATTGGCCGCAGAACCCACGGTCACTGAGGAAGCATTATGAATCTGAATTGACAGTTATAGTTAGAAAAAATGGAAAGTGGGTTAATTTAAACTGACCCCAGCTCACTAATTATTCATTTTAATAATTTTGTGGATGTCAATATAATGATTCATATTTAATAGCAACAGTGGCCCAAAAGGTCCAATCTTAATACGGCAGAGAAACTCATTAGCAGCCGTCTAATTTAATTTATTTAAATTCTAATCAAAGCTAATCATCACATTTAAAACAAACACTAATCCTTCACCAATCATATTGGAAGAGGCATCTCAATCAACCCGTGCTAACCCCCAACTTTCATTGAAGATTAGTCTCGTTAATAGTAACTGAATTATAGAGACAATCCAGTATCTAAATGTATTTATGTGCAAATGCGTCCGATTACACAGATGTTCAAACGTTGGTAGAACAAGTTGCACGACTCAAGCATTGGTTATGCTCCACCGAGGATGTGAAAATAGTCAGAACAACAGTTACTTATTCCATAAACAAACACAAAGGTTGTATTATTTGCAAGGTATAAGTTCCCTTGGTGGACGGGACTGTTTGGGACCATAACTACAATACAAATATTCATAACAGGTAAATATTTAACCAATAGACACTGAGAAATACTGCAGATTCTGTGACTACTAAAAATACAGAAATACTTCCAGGAACCCTCAAGTTCCACCACTCCTGGTGAAATATGAGCGTAGAAGGGTTATCTGCTCACTTTTGTCATACTACAACAATAATTAGCTCAGATGCCATTTGTTATGAATATCCAAGAATTGCAGCTGTGCAGAAATGTAACTACAAGGAATGTAAATTAGAGCGATGATTTCCAGGGTTAGTTTCTCAGTTGAAAGAAGGACATTTTACATTTTGAGTTGTAGGAGTAACGTTTAGGAACTGTGTTCTTGTAAACATATACCAGACCGAATATAAAGATTATCATTTGCAAACAAACGCCTCTACTCTCTGGATAAACAAAGACTGCTCGCTATTTGGAAGTATTGAAATGAACAGTTGGAATGAGAGAGAGAGGGAGAACAGGGAGAGAGAGAGAGAGAGAGAGTGAGAGAGAGAGAGAGAGAGAACAGGAGAGAGAGAGAGAGAGAGAGAGAGAACAGGGAGAGAGAGAGAGAGAGAGAACAGGGAGAGAGAACAGAGAGAGAGAGAGAGAGAGAGAGAGAGAGAGAGAGAGAGAGAGAGAGAGAGAACAGGGAGAGAGAGAGAGAGAGAACAGGGAGAGAGAACAGGGAGAGAGAGAGAGAGAGAGAGAGAGAGAGAGAGAGAGAACAGGGAGAGAGAACAGAGAGAGAGAGAGAGAACAGGAAGAGATTTCCTGTCTCTGTAATTAGTTCTGTCACATCAGTGTCCTTCACACCCAGTGGGCAGCTCAAGTGAGACCACACACACACACACACACACACCAGCTCTCTCTCCCACACACACACACACACACCAGCTCTCTCTCCCACACACACACACACACACACACACACACCAGCTCTCTCTCCCACACACACACACACACACACACACACACACCAGCTCTCTCTCCCACACACACACACACACACACACACCAGCTCTCTCTCCCACACACACACACACACACACACACACACACACACACCAGCTCTCTCTCCCACACACACACACACACACCAGCTCTCTCTCCCACACACACACACACACACACACACACACACACACACACACACCAGCTCTCTCTCCCACACACACACACACACACACACACCAGCTCTCTCCCACACACACACACACACACACACACACACACACACACACACACACACACACACACACACACACACACACACACACACATACACACACGTGTGTACCCTTTTCAATTAATTAATTATTAATTACATTATTAACCTCAATCAAAATGCTACACAATTATTTACATGATTGGCCTACATTGAAATATATTTCTGATCGAAGTAATGAAACATACATTTTAAGTCAGCTTTTCATTTGGCTTGCCAACATCAGCTACATAAAACCTTCAACAAACTTCATCCACAACTTTAGACCTTTAGCGCTACAGTAAAACGATGTCCATAAATGTCACACTCACTTATATAAACGACTTCATTGAAACACTTCATGCTCATTCAAATTCAAGTCCAATACAAAACCCCCGAACATGATTAACAACAGAGTTCAACCAAACACTAAAACGTCTGGACGTCTGGCCCCACATGGAGGGGAGTCCAGTAAACACCAGAGCAAACAGAACCCACAGCAGACTCCCGCCAGGACCCTCTTACCTGGTTTACGGTTCTGCTAGTACGTTGAGGAGAGCTGGAGACCCTGGGTGGGGTGTGGCGATACAATCATGTCAGATGGAGTGAAGATAAACCAGAGACCTAGGGACAGGGTGACCAAGAGATGCTCCTCTCTCTCTCCCTCTCTCTCTCTCTCTCTCTCCCTCCCTCTCTCCCTCTCTCCCTCCCTCTCTCCCTCTCTCCCTCTCTCCCTCCCTCCCTCCCTCCCTATGGTTCGATAATGGCTCCAGGGCAGGGGGTGTATTTAAAGGATGGTTGGTGGGACCCAACAGGCGTCACCGTTTACCAGCCGGTCAATACGGTGACGCCCTGTGGAAAAAGTAATACCCCGTCTGATGTGGAGCTCAACCAATAGGAGGCTGGTGTTTACGCTTTTATCCAAAGCCTCTCATCATAGTCACTTTCTTTTTTAAACATGTCATTAAGGAGCAGGTCGGTTTTGGGGATCGAACTCAGAACTATTGGGCTGGGAATCAAAGAACACCGCCTCTATCCTTCCCTCTGAGCTCTCAACATGAATCATTCTTCCTCCAAAAAACATTAACTTTCTTACATTATTTATGTTCGCAAACTTTCTTGGGCTGAAATGCGTATTCTTTTCTTCTTCAATCAAAGGAGCCTAGGAATCCATCGGAGCAGAGACGACTCTCAGCGGGCAACGCAGTAACTGCCAGAGTCCCAGGTTGGAAGTACGAGCACACTGAAACGACCTGGTCGGTCTCCTTAAGAGTGATGGATGAGCCAAGGTCAGAGCAGATGGGAGTCCATTGACGTCCGTGGTTGTAGAAAGCGTTTGGTGGGTTTGAAACACTCAGGAAGAAGGCCATGTGTGCACTGCCTCTCAATACGGTGATATATATATATATATATATATATATATATATAATAATGTTCCTCCTCTCATGAGTCACTGGGGGGACGTCTACCCTGGTGGTGGTGAGGTGGACACAGCAACAGATGGGGAGCAGGATTGTGTAGTGGCTAAGGGCTGCCCACCCATAGGCATGGGCCTCCCTGTGGGCACAGGTAGGCTGTACCTGCAGGCATCCTTGAGCAAGATGCCCTAACCTCTACCTACTCCTTAATTACCTGTATTTGAATTCAGCGCAGGTAATTTCTGCCAAAGACTAAAGAGTAAACAGTAAAGCAGCCAATACCCACCCTTAGAAAAATCAACCAATGAACACTGAGTACAACTTGGGAATGCTAAGCGAACAGTCGGCCTGCTGGATCTGTACTGAATCTTTATACTTTATACAGATGATAGATATGCCATGCCTCTCCCTCTGTCGCCATGCAAATGACAAACCCTGCCATGTGTAGAGGCTTTAGACTTTAGAGTACTGTTTATCCTTCTGCCGGGGTCGCTGTTTGATTCCTGTTCATCTGGGAGACACTGAAATGCTTCTGTTTGTTTACAGACTGCTCTCCAAAACCTTCTTTCAGATTAATTAGTTTGTGAGACGGGAATGCTGCCATTTTGACAAATATCCAAACAGCTTCTAAACACAATTACAAACCCAGTTTTCTGATTAACAACCACAAGAAAATGTCTTCAATTAATAAAAGATTACCTATGGTTCAAAGTGTCCCATCATGTATTAGCAACCCGGTGCGATTGTAATTCAAACCAATCAGGGCACCTGCTGAAGTGAGCGGTTACTTCCTGCCCCCTCCTTTGGAATGTGCTGATTATTTAATTAAGACCTCCACACTCTTGGCCCTCCGAGGCACCTGATTGGACAGCTTGAGATTAATGACATACCAACAAAGGAAACTTGGTTGAAGTTCAGCAAGTTGATCGCTTGAACTGCTTTTTCAAAGTGATTTGATGTCATCTAATGAACAATGTTAGAGCATGAGAAGGAGCAAGACGGATCCCTTCTTCCAGGGAGGGGGGAGAGTGCAGTAGCCGCCCCACGGACAGACACATGGTTGTAAAGATATCCATAAAACGGTCCAGTTTCAGTCAGGAACCAAGGAGATGAAAAGGTGATGTGAAATGAGGACGTCTGACAGAGTGATGAGGATATGGTGGATTCCAGTTGAGTCAGAATACTGCTGACAGAACCGGATGAATCCCGTATCTCCCAACATCCCTGAGCTGGTGGGTTCTGCTAGCTCAGGTGTCCTGCAGCGGTCCCACCTCAGCACCCCGGGGGGGGGGGGGGGGGGGGGGGGCTACAGAGCTACAGAGACCATGGCTCATTTAATCAATGGTACATATGGACTCCACACACGCACGCACGCACACACACACACACACACTCACTCCCACACACACGCATGCATGCACGCACACAAACACACACACATACACACGCATGCACACACACACACTCACACACGCATGCACGCACACACACACATACACACACACATACACACACACACAGTCACACAGGGGACTCCTTTCAGGCAGCAGGTTTATTTCAAGTACGGCTGACTCCACCAGTGAAAGGATTTGTGCACATGTTAAGTTGTAAAGGTGTAACGGAGGAGACGAAGCAGGTGTGGCTTTGTGAAAGCCCTCCAGAGAAGGCCGAATAATAACCTCATTTAAATGCAAAGTAATTGGCATTGACAAAAGGCTGCGACGGCTACCATTGTACGAGTTTGGTGTCACCGGCCGCTAATCAACACCAGGATCAGCCTGTGACCTACCACCTGGGACGAGACACTTCGGATCTGCAGAGGTCGGCGAGAGAGAGAGGACTTCTGAGGATGATTGAGAGGTAGCGAATCTGTCTCCGCTACATGCTACAGATATTGGTTTGTCAAATTCATCACCAATATTTTTTTTCTTCACCTCTTCTCGCTCCGGGGACTGCAAACGGACTCAGCTCACGTGAACTAAGAGATCGGAAACTGTGTTTCGGTGGTAGGGGGGACCAGAGCAGACCGGATATAGCTGATATTACTCAGGACCCCCCCCCCCCTCTACGTATTACCATCCCAGCATCAGTGGGCAGCCCACCCTCCCCCTATCGTCGTCGATCATACCAGCGCTCACGTCATCATCACAATTCTGATCACAATCACGGCGTGTTACATCGCACAGCGTCCACTAGCGTCTTTCTGGCTGCTCCCTCACCGCGTTGGTGCTTGTGCTGTTTGTGTGGAGCTGAAAGAGCACCCCGTGGCTAGGCTGTATTTAGCCTACGAGGAGAGTAGGCTACTAGGAGGGGAGTAGGCTACTAGGAGGGGAGTAGGCTACTAGGAGAAGAGTAGGCTACTAGGAGGGGAGTAGGCTACTAGGAGGGGAGTAGGCTACTAGGAGGGGAGTAGGCTACTAGGAGGGGAGTAGGAACGAGGTGTGAAAGGAGGGTGAACGTGTGCGTGTGAGGAGGGTTTGTTTCTCTTACGGCTTCAGTAGTGACTGATGGTTTCTCAACGAGTGAGCGCGATGGGCCCACGAGTGACTAGTAGGTCAACCATCGTCACTCATGTCAACAGCAGCACTCATTTCCACCATTCTGTGGACGGAAAAGCAACGTGTGAGCTGCCATTTCAGTAGACAAATTCTGTTTTATTGACAAGACCAGCAGTGTAGACACAAGGCATCAGAGCACAACTCGGATATGAAATCGACAGGATAACGTACGTCCTGAACATTCCTTCAGCTGGACTTTATACACGGAGGAGGAGGAGGATCAAAGAAAAACAGTCATTAAAAATATACAATGGACTGAGAATCCCTTAAAAAGAACCCATTACAACTGTACAGCGGTTTGTTAATAAGTCATCATACAGTACAAAACATGCATCCTGTCTTTACTCCACAGCTGTCAATCTTACAATTTCAACCGATTGCACAAATAAAAATAAAAAAACAGTCACTAATCAGTCACAGATGCAGCACGCAAGATGTTTGGCTATTCCCTATAGGTCGGACATGGAAAACCTTATCACAAGCTCATAGATTTATTTGCCCAGTAAATATGGTTGGTGGGACGACGGGCCGCGGAGGACCAGCCTGAGGTAAGCACTTTGGGCGCTCAGCTTGATTGAAATACCGTCTAAAACAAGGAAATCATAGAGACTAGCGTCTAAAAGGTTGTGTCAGTTTCTGTTCTTCAAAGTACGAAATGACATCATCATCACAAAGTACCTAGTACGTAAAATGTCGTATAAAGAAAAAAGATTCGAGAAAAGGTGAAACGGTGAGTTGGTGAATTAAAACGGTTGAACATTCATAATACAATAAAAAATGCGCACAACATTTACTGTAAAAAAATAAAAATGAACAGTTGATACCTGAAATATGTATAGAATAACTCGACAGAATGTCTCAATGTATACATAGTTATTTTTCGGAAAAAAGTAAAACACCAATTGCTAGAAGAGAAACCAGTTTAAATAAATGAAAAAACAGGGAGGTCAGCACCGAGACAGATTATAAGTACTTGAGTTGCTTAATCGCGCGGTTATAGTTGTTTTAAAATAAAAACAAAGCTCCAGTGATAATACGCAAGATAAGAGCTTAAGTCATCTGTTCTCTGAAGTGGAACATTCCAGAAGAAAACTTTAAAATGTCAATTTAAATCCCTGGTTACAGTACTGTACCATGCTCTTCCTGTAATTCCCCTGGTCTGCCACTAATTGGCGGTACTTAGACAAACCGTACTGATACAACCCATATTGCAGAATATTCTTTTCATTTTCAACCATCAACAAACTTGAGCCAATAAATTATTTGGGTTTCAAAAACCTACCGCCACATTTTATTTTTACATTTTACTGTAAAGCAACTGAATTAACTGAAAAAAGTGCTAAGTCACATCATCATGATCCTTCAAAAGACAGCTTCATCTTTTTAAGTAGTGCAACAAGACTTCCGACAAGACACATCCAACAACTACACAACAACCAAACCAAAATCAACCAAACCAATCAAACGGAAAACCAAAATCAAACCTTGAAATGAAACCCAAAGCGCTACAAGGAGACGCCCGAACGCTTCCTCTTGTTTCAGTGTTCCCTCTTGATCTTGCGGTCCACCTCGTCCAGGCCCGTGGCCGACAGCGACTCCTGCAGCTCGCGGAGCTGAGAGTGGGTGCGCGGTGGCTGCTTCTTCAGCTTCTGCAGGTGGAGGTCGATGGGGTCCAGCTCCGGCTCGCTGGCCGGGACCGGCAGGTACCCCCCGTCCCGGGGCAGGCACATGCACCAGCCGGCGCCGGCCAGGTCCAGCTCGCTGTACTGGAAGGACTTCTTCAGCAGCCGGAAGTCCACCATGTCGGTGGACTCGCTCATGTCCACCAGAAGGTTCCAGAAGGCACAGCTCAGCAGGATGCCCAGCAGCTGGGGAGGAGGGGAGAGGCTGAGAGGAGCGCTGGGGGGTGCATGTACGAGTGTGTGTGTGTGTGTGTGTGTGTGTGTGTTTACATGTGTGTGTATAGGCTTCTCTATCTATACGTGTGTGTGTGTGTGTGTGTGTGTGTGTGTGTGTGTGTGTGTGTGTGTGTGTGTGTGTGTGTGTGTGTGTGTGTGTGTGTGTGTGTGTGTGTGTGTGTGTGTGTGTGTGTGTAAATATAGGCATGTGTGTGCTTGTACACGTGTGTAGGCTTGTGTAAATATACGTGTGTGTGTTTGTATACGTGTGTGTGTGATTGTGTGTGTGTGTGTGTGTAGGTATATACATGTGTGTGAGTGTGTAAATTAATCTATGCATGAGTGTGTATGTGCATACATTTGTGTGTGTGTGCACGTTGAGTGCACGTGTGTGTGGGCGTGTGTGTGCGTGCGTGCATGCGTGTATATGCAGTTCAACAGCATTTCTGCAGTGGTCATTTTTCTAGGGCAGATTGATTGTCGGATCAGGACGAACATCTCCAGGTAATATGTTGTTTAGAGATGTCCAGGAGGAGATGTTTCATCCAGAGCCAGCTCAGTGGAGCAGAGAGAGGCCTCATCTACAGAACAACACTCTGCTGCAGAGGCCTCTTTCAAACCTTCTACGGCTTCCTTCAGCGTGGCGGCTTTTTAGGAAAGTATGCAACGATAAAAGTGATTTGGTTTTTCGAATGATTGACACCTATCACTTCAAACTGACATTAGGTTTTGTTCACTGATGTAATTGTGGAGGAAAATGGCGGACCCGCCCTCATTATCTTTGTCTTAAGAGCGTAACGGGAAGCACATCAACTATATTGGATCATTTGCCAGATAACAAAGCAGAAGGCCTTTCAGTAGTTTGTTTTGCCATACTGTATATTATTATACTGATGAACTGGAAGATAGGATGTTGCTTTGAAGAGGCAATCAAAATGCAAATACGCCTCATAGAAATTCAATGGAATCTGAGAGTTCAACAGGTTTAAATATCATGGGGCATTTCAGGCAGTTTCTTTCTTTTTAGTAACACACCTGATCACATAGTTTCAATAGCTCATCCATTCCAGTGAATAGTGACATTTTGTCTGCCAACCAGGTTGCCCAGCCAGTTATGACCAGCCTGACTGAACCGGTATGAGCCAGTTATGACCAGCCCCATCCTTACTGAACCGGTTTGAGTCAGTTAAGACCAGCCCCATCCTGACTGAACCGGTTTGAGTCAGTTCAGACCAGCCTGATCCTGACTGAACCGGTTTGAGCCAGTTCAGACCAGCCTGGTCAGTCCTCGAGACATCAGTGTGTCCAGTCATCAGACAATAACCTGGTATCAAAAGCCACAATAGCATGATTTAAACACAATGATCTTTATGATGGATTTAATTTTCAAAAAAAAAATCTCACCGCACAAGCTGTTGTTTAGTTTGCTGTTTTTGTATATTTTATAAAAAGTTTATATCCAATAGTTAGCCCACAGTGAGTGTTGAGCACCCTGGGGCTGAGTAGTGAGAGAGTGAGACTGAGTAGTGAGAGAGTGAGACTGAGTAGTGAGAGAGTGAGAATGAGTAGTGAGAGAGAGAGACTGAGTAGTGAGACTGAGTAATGAGAGAGTGAGACTGAGTAGTGAGACTGAGTAGTGAGAGTGAGTGAGTAGTGAGAGAGTGAGCGGTACCTGGGGCTGAGTAGTGAGAGAGTGAGACTGAGTAGTGAGAGAGTGAGACTGAGTAGAGAGAGAGTGAGACTGAGTAGTGAGAGAGTGAGCGGTACCTGGGGCTGAGTAGTGAGAGAGAGACTGAGTAGAGAGAGAGTGAGACTGAGTAGTGAGAGAGTGAGCAGTACCTGGGGCTGAGTAGTGAGAGAGTGAGACTGAGTAGTGAGAGAGTGAGACTGAGTAGAGAGAGAGTGAGACTGAGTAGTGAGAGAGTGAGCAGTACCTGGGGCTGAGTAGTGAGAGAGTGAGACTGAGTAGTGAGAGAGTGAGCAGTACCTGGGGCTGAGTAGTGAGAGAGTGAGACTGAGTAGTGAGAGAGTGAGCGGTACCTGGGGCTGAGTAGTGAGAGAGTGAGACTGAGTAGTGAGAGAGTGAGCGGTACCTGGGGCTGAGTAGTGAGAGAGTGAGCAGTACCTGGGGCTGAGTAGTGAGAGAGTGAGACTGAGTAGTGAGAGAGTGAGCAGTACCTGGGGCTGAGTAGTAAGAGTGAGACTGAGTAGAGAGAGAGTGAGACTGAGTAGTGAGAGAGTGAGCGGTACCTGGGGCTGAGTAGTGAGAGAGTGAGACTGAGTAGTGAGAGAGTGAGCCTGAGTAGTGAGAGAGTGAGACTGAGTAGTGAGAGAGTGAGCGGTACCTGGGGCAGGCCTATGGCGCAGCACAGCGCCACCGTCATCCCGATGTTGTCGCTCATCCAGAGGTTGACAGCGTGGATACACCCGCGCACGTGGATCAGCTCGTGCAACGCCTCGCGCTGGAACACACACACACACGAACATCTTACACTTCTTAGAAAAACCCAGTGAAAATACCCATTAGCCTGATCAACACAAAGCAATCTCCAAACTATAGCAGTTTCCTTTGTGGGGGAAGGGAGGTCTGCGACCCCCATCAGACAAAGTGAAAAGGTTCTGGGTTTGATCCCAGCACCTTTCTCTCTGTCTGATGGGGGTCAAACAGCCGCACGGGCGAGATTTCTAAGTGACACCTGCTCCTTCAGATGAAAAGTCTCTTAGGTGTCCACACTACGCCAGCTAAATGCTCAAACTCTTCTCCTCCGTCTTTGGGCTTTCTGTCCACTAAGCCTGTGCTCTCCACACCACGACCAGAGCCAAAAAGCAGAGTTACATTCGGCCAGTGTGCGGTGTGGACATGGCCTGCATCAGCATCTCCTGAAAAACTCAAATGTCAATGTGAAGGCCAACACGGAATACAATCAACTGAGGAGAGGAGGAGACCGACTTAGAGTAAGCGCCAGAGAAGAGGTCAAGCTGATTTTCTGCTGCATTACCTTCAGACGCAGGTTACCAATTTGGTTCTAAATTAATTAAAGAAGTTCGCCATCGTTCAAGATGGATTAGAATGGCTTTGTGGTCAATGCTGAGTGCAAAACAGCACATTCTCCCACATCTACTCTAGAGGACCACGGTGGGTGTATTCTATATATTTAGGCTCAGAGTAAACAAAGCTGTGGTATTCCTGGTCAGATCCCTGTAGATATGACCTGCTTAATGCACAGAGATCCCCCCTCCACCCTAATTGAATGCAACATTTCAAACCAGAACATGAGCAGAAACAGAGTCAAAACAGAGTTAAAACAGAATTCAAAAAGAGAGTTAAAACAGAGTTAAAAGAGAGATAAAACAGTTAGAACAGAGAGAAATCTGAGTTGTAACAGAGAGTTAAAACAGAATTAAAGCAGCGTTCAAAAAGAGTTAAAACAGAGAGAAATCAGCATTGTAACAGAGTTAAAACAGAGAGTTAAACAGAGTTGAAGCTCACCTGTTGATTAAGGGTCTTGTAGCCACAGAATGTGTTGATGACTTCTCCAACCTGCACCCAAGAAGGTTCAACATTTAAACTCATTCACACAAATACACGGCAGACACACACACTCACTCACTCACACAGCTACATGTTCCACAGCGGTGTGTTTCCTCAGAAACTGAGTGAGTGAGTGAGTGAGTGAGTGAGTGTGTGAGTGGCAGCAGAAGCCATTAGGGCCGTGCTGGCTCCAGTAGTTCAGGATATCAGAGCTCAGTGAGCCATGAGGCAGATCTGGTCTAAAGAGGCTGGGCTGGGGGGGGGGGGGGGGGGGGGGGGGGGGGGGGGGGGTACAACGTGATTGCATGAAGCTCAACAGGACTAACCATCCGCCTATCCATCTCTCTATCTAGCTATTCATCTATCTATCTGTCTATCTATCTATCTATCTATCTGTCTGTCTATCTATCTAGGTTTGTTTGTTTTGTGTGGTTTGTCTCCTGATTAAAAATGCGACGTTTCACTAATATTCATGGCACATTGATTTGACACATATCGATCCACCTCCGGGTGGAACCTAAACTATTTTCCCTATGTTTGACAGCCGTCGGTGCAGACTCGGATCCTGCCACGTCTCTCTAGATGAAGATGAATGAAGATGAAGATGATGATGATGATGAATTGGAGACTGGGAGCAGGTGTCCCCGTTGCCATGGGGACTCACCTTGCGAGGCACGCAGCACGTGTACGGAACGCCGCAGGCCAGTGGGCCGGTGCCGTTGCAGAAGTGGTACTGGTTCACACTCCAGTCCTTGTACTCGTCCCCGCCGCAGCACGAGAACTGTGGAGAGTTAACGAGCTCAATTAACGAGCTCAATTAACGAGCTCAATTAACTAGCTCAATTAACCAGCTCAGTTAACGAGCTCAATTAACAAGCTCAATTGACAGATTCAATTAAGTGGTTACATTTACAAGTTAAATTACATTGCCCTTGCTTGATAACCAGGCGTGACGTCGATTGGCAATTCCAAGCCATTTCATATTTCTACCCTGCATTAACGTCACACGTTGCCGTGGCGAGCCACATGACCTTGGTGGACACTCCTACGAGTGTCACTAGAGGGGGGGAAATAGAGGGCCATTTGAAGAGTTTAATTAACCAACTGTTGTGGTGCTACTCTGTTCACAGATCCTGTCAGGCTTTGACGGAGAAGCCCCCCTCCAAGTTAAAATGGCTTCCTCAACAAAGACATGATTCCCCCCCCCCCCCCCCCCCACTGACTGGGAGGGGCTCAATCTTATACATTGTGACTTTAAGGGGACTTTTATTGTGGCACACAAAAGTAAAGTCTCACTTCCTGTAACCGGATTGGGATGATTGTGTGATCACTGATGAAGAGGAGAGGGATATCCACAGAGAGGCGATCAGGGATGTACTCTGGTCAACTAGACCGTGGGGTGACGGGATTTTCACACAAGAGATGCATTACCTTCTGCTGCACGAAGTCCAGGATGTTCTTGAAGTCCAGGTCGTCGTAGTAGTGCTTGATCCCCTCTCGGATGCTCTTCTGGAACAGGGCTGAGGTCTGCAGGGTCGAGAGACACAGGGGGTTGAGAGGAGAGAGAGAGAGAGAGAGAGAGAGAGAGAGAGAGAGAGAGAGAGAGAGAGAGAGAGAGAGAGAGAGAGAGAGAGAGAGAGAGAGAGAGAGAGAGAGAGAGAGAGAGAGAGAGAGAGAGAGAGAGAGAGAGAGAGAGAGAGAGAGAGAGAATATGCATGTATAAAATCTAACTTTCCTTATAAAGTGCTTTTCGTGCAAACAGCGGTACAAAGTACTTAACAACCAGAACGAGGAATGTATTTAAAATAAAAAGTAAAACATCCGAATCACAGATACACGTTTGAGAGATGAAAACAATACAAATAAAAATGTATGTTTTTTAATTGTTTATGCATGTATATGTGGTGCTGGGGTCAAAGGTCAAACTGACCTTCTTCTCGAAGATGAGAGCGGTGATGAGGGCCACGGCCTGAAGGAGCAGCAGAACACACAGAACACACAGGAACTGTAGAGAGAAGTAGAGAGACATAGAGACAGAGTGAGGGACATGGAGAGAGAGGTTGGAGGGAGTGAGAGAGAGGTTGGTGGGAGTGAGACAGAGAGTGAGAGTGAGAGAGAGAGAGAGAGAGAAAGAGAAAAGGAGGAAGAGATGAATTTAGGGATAGAATTATCTCCTTTCACTAAATAAAAGCAACTCAACATCGTTAGGATATTAAAATGTATTGAAATTATATCCTAACAGTACTGTATAATATTTGTTTTATTATTGAGAGCTATATTATCAAGCCATCGTAACTGTCTCTCCTAAAAACCTAAAACAGCTGTAACCATCAAAATCTCTCCGTCGTGTCGATTCTGTCTAAGATCATTTGAAAATGATGTGAATGAGGGATGTTTGAGTGAAGCCAGGAGAGACGGCTGCGAGGGTTTGATCCCCCAGACCGCTGTGGTCCTTTAAGAGCGGTATTAAAGCACAGCGCTCAGTTAGCAAAGAACCAGAAAACATCTGCTGAGAGATCAGCTCACTAATTGCGATTCCCTTTCAGAAACATTTATAAAAATGTTTCATTCAAATTTGAGACGCACAAAAACCACGTCTTCACAGCCACATACACACGCACACACACATGCGCGTGCACGCACACACACCAACACACACACACAAACCAACAAACACACACACACCAACACAAACCAACAAACACACACACAAACCAACAAACACACACGCACACACACCAACACACACACACAAACCAGCAAACACACACGTATGCACGCATACACACACACACACCAACACACAGACCCCCCCCGTGTCATGTGGCCCCACCATGTGCAGCAGGGTCTTGTTGTCCCGCAGCGAGCCCACCATGCCCACCAGAGACACGGTGAACATGACCAGCCCCAGCAGGATCAGCACCACGGCCGGGGCCAGGAACACCCCCTCCAGGGTCCGGTTCTTCTGCCGCTCCACCTCCGCGTACACCCCCACACACAGCACACACAACCCCATCAGCTGGAGGGAGGGAGAGGGGGAGAGAGAGGGAGAGAGAGAGAGAGAGAGAGAGAGAGAGAGAGAGAGAGAGAGAGAGAGAGAGAGAGACAGAGACAGAGACAGAGACAGAGACAGAGACAGAGACAGAGACAGAGACAGAGACAGAGACAGACAGACAGACAGACAGACAGAATGTAAGAGGGACACAGAGTGACAGAAAGAGAGAAGCAGACAGGCAGAGGGAGAGACGGAGACAGACAGACAGACAGGCAGATCCAGAGCAGGAGAGACAGACAGGCAGAGAGAGAGTAAATGTTGAGACTGCAGCATCAGGTGAGTCATCATCAGGATAATACGTCCCCTGGGCCCCCTCCCCGGGCCCCTGTGACAGGACCAGGCCCCCTCCCCGGGCCCCTGTGACAGGACCAGGCCCCCTCCCCGGGCCCCTGTGACAGGACCAGGCCCCCTCCCCGGGCCCCTGTGACAGGACCAGGCCCCCTCCCCGGGCCCCTGTGACAGGACCAGGCCCCCTCCCCGGGCTCCTGTGACAGGACCAGGCCCCCTCCCCGGGCCCCTGTGACGGGACCAGGCCCCCTCCCCGGGCCCCTGTGACAGGACCAGGCCCCCTCCCCGGGCCCCTGTGACGGGACCAGGCCCCCTCCCCGGGCCCCTGTGACAGGACCAGGCCCCCTCCCCGGGCCCCTGTGACGGGACCAGGCCCCCTACCCGGGCCCCTGTGACAGGGACCAAGGCCCCTGGTGGTGTCATTACAGCTCCCAGCCCTGCAGTCTGTTGCTCCTTCTACAACAAACTCTCATTTGGACGTCTTCCTATTCCAACTAAACGCTGAATGAAAGGCGTGTGTGTCACACCGCTCCAACTTAAAGCAACGTTTACCACAGTTCCTCAGTTTAGGGGCATCTTAGCGCCTGGTTCAGAGGAAGGATTTGTGACGAGAGAGGACTTACTTTGTTTTTTTAAAGTAATCATAGTTTAGTATAGTATACGTTGCCTTCTTTATCAACCCATAAAAACATGGAGGAATACAGTTTAGTATCGTACACACTCTAGGACTAAAGTATAGTATTTCGTTTTTTGTATTCATTACCATCACATAGCTTAGTGTATCGTAGTATAGCATACTGTAGCGTATCAGTATGGCATAGAATAGCATAGCTTAGTATGGTATAGTATAGCATAGAATAGCATAACTTAGTATGGTATAGTATAGCATAGAATAGCATAGCTTAGTATGGTATAGTATAGCATAGAATAGCATAGCTTAGTATGGTATAGTATAGCATAGAATAGCATAACTTAGTATGGTATAGTATAGCATAGAATAGCATAGCTTAGTATGGTATAGTATAGCATAGAATAGCATAACTTAGTATGGTATAGTATAGCATAGAATAGCATAACTTAGTATGGTATAGTATAGCATAGAATAGCATAGCTTAGTATGGTATAGTATAGCATAGAATAGCATAGCTTAGTATGGTATAGTATAGCATAGAATAGCATAGCTTAGTATGGTATAGTGTAGCATAGAATAGCATAACTTAGTATGGTATAGTGTAGCATAGAATAGCATAACTTAGTATGGTATAGTATAGCATAGAATAGCATAGCTTAGTATGGTATAGTATAGCATAGAATAGCATAGCTTAGTATGGTATAGTATAGCATAGAATAGCATAGCTTAGTATGGTATAGTATAGCATAGAATAGCATAGCGTAGTATGGTATAGTATAGCATAGAATAGCATAGCTTAGTATGGTATAGTATAGCATAGAATAGCATAGCGTAGTATGGTATAGTATAGCATAGAATAGCATAGCTTAGTATGGTATAGTATAGCATAGAATAGCATAGCTTAGTATGGTATAGTATAGCATAGAATAGCATAGCGTAGTATGGTATAGTATAGCATAGAATAGCATAGCTTAGTACGGTATAGCACAGCATTGCATGGTTTTGCCCTGGACCCAGGCAGCACAGACAGCACAACCTTAAATGTGATTGAGCTAAGCACTAGTTCAGCGCTATGACCGTTTCAAAGAGCAGGAGACGCATCAGAGACCGGGGCCTTTTGGGTTATTGGGTCCCTGGCTCTCTGGAGCCAACGAGCAGCAATGAAGACGCGAACAGAGAGGGGCCACTGCCATTGATTTTCTCATTAGCAGACGAGGCACTGCGCTGTGGCGTACAAGGCATCGTCCAACCTCGACACAACCCCGTCGTAAAAACCTCCTAGCCCGCTCCCCTGGCTCACCTCCCAGGGCTGATGGAAGCACTTTTCCTTACTGCAGTGGCGTGTGGCGGGAAGCCGACGAAAACGACAACTAAATCACTAGCTGTGGGAACCTCCCGACTGGTGTTGCATTGGACCCCTACGGAAGACTCATCCTGAGTCCTGACCGAGATTCAATCTCCCTGGAAATGTATCTTGAGAATATGTGCGGGAGAACAGGATAAGTGTTCTACATCCATTAAGATGGACTCATATAACATGATAATACACTCTTCAGTAGTTTAGCGTAACTGTGGGAAGACATTTTTTGTAGTTCCACTGGTGTCCTGCTTTATTTCCTGTAGGCTATCATTGATCTATTTATCTGGAAGCCTGAACCATGGACACAGTGCTAAAACACATTATAGTAAATCAGATCAGTAATCAGTCATTTAAGGAAATCTGTTATCCTGTAATTATAATGTTGTTTATTTTAACGTAATAATTGTGCTGCAGTACCTTTGAAAGGGTGGGATCTTAAAGTGGAAGTGAACCCCTGTGTTATCCCCATGGTTACGACCCACGCCAACTTTGTAATTAATTTTGGGGGGTTATAATGCATAAATGTTGTTGAGCATGATATAATAAGTGATGTTGTATATGAAACACCCTAGTTATCAACCCATTATAAACACACTACCAGCCCAACCTAACACAGAACTAAACCATTATAACACACTACTAGCCCATTATAACACAGTACTGGCCCAATACAAGACACTACTAGCCCAATACAAGACAGTACTAGCCCGATATAGTACAGATATTATAGTAGGTGGGCCTACTAACACAACACAGTACTATACCTATACCAATACAACACAGTAGCCTAAAAGGCCATCACAACACAGTCCTAGGCCATCACAACACAGTCCTAGGCCATCACAACACAGTCCTAGGCCATCACAACACAGTCCTAGGCCATCACACTAGGCCACAGTGCTGTCCATCAGATCACTGGAGCATAGAGGGCAGCTTGTTGGTCCAGCATTCCTGGGGTCGGGATGGGACCCAAGTCTAATACATGGGCTGTGTATAAAGTGCACCGCCTGCCAGAGCGCATGCCTCCCTCACAGACATACCATTCAAATGATGGGCGTGCCCACGTCATTCATTACAATTCATTATTAAACGCCGATAGTAAGAAACGAGGCTACAGTACGAGAAACCATAAAGCAGGGTAAAACGAGGCCCTCAAGCCGTGTGATAATAGCGAAGGTGTTGAAGTAACATCGCCAGCCTCCACAGGCCCCCCAACGACCATGCTTCGGAAATATCACGGTTGATAAATATCGTTGAGGTGCGACTGGCAACAATGAAGCCATTTTGCGTCGGCGGTAAATCCATTTCCATCAGGATCCCCTCCAGCGCACCCTCCGCCCTGCACCACCGCCGCCGAGGCCCCCTTTGTCGGCGCCGTGGTCGGCCAGTGTGCACGACTCCCAAAACCACGAGGATGGTATTTATTTCAGATGATGTGTGATATCACGTCAATTCCGGAATAAAATAAAATAAATAAAATAAAAGGAATCCCGACAACCTTTGATTAACTATGCACAGGTTGTGTGGTCATTGTAGGCTGGGGTTTCCTGAGAGACAGAGCGCCGCGGCGCTAATCCTCGCAAACCGAAAGCTAAAACGAACCGGGCGGACCGGGGACCACTTACCGAAAACAGCATCGAGTAGATATTGAGGGTGAATTTGATGAAGTAGTAGAAGTGGTTGGTTTTCCGTAGCTCTGAATAGGAAGGCATGGTGGTTAGTTACGGAGACGCCTGCTCGGCCGCGGTCTCACTCCTTACGGCCCGGGTGGTGCGCTCTTCCCGACCCGACTCCAACAACACACACTCGTCTTAAAGCCCAATTAAGCTATTAAAGAACAGGGCCGTTATTAGTCCTCTCATTCTATTGCGTGTATTGTGTATGTGTGTGTGTATGTGAATGTATGTGTGTGTGTAGCGCACGCAATCACTTCCGTGCGGCGCCTCCGTCCACACACGCTTTGTTTTGACTTCATCCTTAAAGGGCCACCGCACCTTTAGCGCTAGGATGGAGCTGCGCCAACTGGTCACATTTGACGGATTTAGTTGGAGAGGATTTGACGAATTATACACACACACACACACACACACACACACACACACACACACACACACACACACACACACACACACACACACACACACACACACACACACACAGAGCTAAATTAAAGTCTTGCGTTGGGTTGCATCAGTTGTTGTTACCCCCTTGGGTCTTGTTGCTGGGGGTGAATTGCACTCACAAATAAGTTTACAGCTATACATCTTTTAAGCGTTTGGATGAGTCATAGGTGTGTACACAGGCCTGTGGCTGGATGTTCCAACAAGGTAAGACAGCAAATGGAGTACTGACAATGAATGGTATTATTTGGTTTTTACATTCAACTTCCACATCCTTTTTTGTCACTGTGAAGGAGGCATTGTGTTCTCATAACTTCCTTTTTTTTTGTGATCACTGATTACATTTTCTATTATAAACCAAAACATTGGCCACCTTCGGTTAATTTGGACGTTTGCCATATATATTATACAACAGCTAATATTTTAGGCATCGGATGACACAGATTTACACAGAACATGTCCGCCATTTTTAAAAATGTTGCTCAAAGTGCAACTGCTTTAATTAAAAGCATCACCAGCTTTTACAGAAACAAAATGGGGTTGAATGTGTTGCAGAACGTAAACATTCACTTTGTATTGTTTCACTGTTGCTGGAAAGGATCTGTAATGCACTTTGCTATTTATATTTATTCATTCAACAGACAAAGGGACTCACAGTGAAGGCAGATGATGTCATTAAGGAGGTAGGGAGGAGGTAGGGAGGTAGGGAGCATCTTGGAGGTAGGTGGGGAGGTAGGGAGCATCTTGGAGGTAGGTAGGAGGTAGGGAGCATCTTGGAGGTAGGTAGGGAGATAGGGAGCATCTTGGAGGTAGGTGGGGAGGTAGGGAGCATCTTGGAGGTAGGTAGGAGGTAGGGAGCATCTTGGAGGTAGGTAGGGAGGTAGGGAGCATCTTGGAGGTAGGTAGGAGGTAGAGAGCATCTTGGAGGTCGGTAGGAGGTAGGGAGCATCTTGGAGGGAGGTATGGAGCATCTTGGAGGGAGGTAGGGAGCATCTTGGAGGTAGGTAGGAGGTAGGGAGCATCTTGGAGGGAGGTATGGAGCATCTTGGAGGGAGGTAGGGAGCATCTTGGAGGTAGGTAGGAGGTAGGGAGCATCTTGGAGGGAGGTATGGAGCATCTTGGAGGGAGGTAGGGAGCATCTTGGAGGTAGGTAGGAGGTAGGGAGCATCTTGGAGGTAGGTAGGGAGGTAGGGAGCATCTTGGAGGTAGGTAAGAGGTAGAGAGCATCTTGGAGGTCGGTAGGAGGTAGGGAGCATCTTGGAGGTAGGTAGGAGGTAGGGAGCATCTTGGAGGTCGGTAGGAGGTAGGGAGCATCTTGGAGGGAGGTATGGAGCATCTTGGAGGGAGGTAGGGAGCATGTTGGAGGTAGGTAGGAGGTAGGGAGCATCTTGGAGGTAGGGAGCATCTTGCCCCAGGAGGCCTGGACACGTTGCAGATTGCGTACGTGTTTTTGTCTTCTTTTGAAGAAGGTCGTTACCTAACAGTAATCCTACACTCATTTCTCCAATGGTACGAACGAGGAAACCCTAAAAATGATTGTAAAGGTCAGGGCAACGTGAGGTAATCCTGCTAATCCCCTCTGCTTTGACGTCTGACCCATCGCAGCCACTCGATCTGCCTGCGTAGGTAAACAGACAGGTAGACTTCAGCATGCCTGACACAAACACACACACCTGTACGTCGGTGCACTGAGAATACTCAGGCCGAAGTATGAAATATACTGAAGAAATAATTGTAATCGATTTCAGCATGTTGTTCTCTCTGGTGTACACACACACACACACAAACACACACACACACACACACACACACACACACACACACAATTCTGTATTATGCCGTTTATTGGATTCCGAGAATCCTGTAAATATGTCAATCTATTTCAGGTCAAAATGTATTTTTACTTACTGGGTACTTAGGCAGCTAAGGATAATGTCAACAGGTAATATTCTATTATCTAGATGATACGTCCCTCTATTATCCTAATCCTAACAAATAACCATGTATAATATAATATTATATAATAATATGGAGGACAATAACACTGGGGTCTTGGGCTTTTGGTTTATTTGTCAGGGACAATGCAGGGAACATTACCACAGGTTGTCACTCCAGATAAACATGATATAAAAAATACAGTGTAAGATCCACATTTACATTTCTAAACCGATTTTAATGACTCGTTTTTAATCATGTGCTCGTGGTCTATGTGGAGTGCAAAAATACAATACAGAATATATACATTTTAAATAAAATATATATAATATGATTGAATGTTGATATAAAAACAAATCATTGAAATCAGTTGAGAAAAGTAAATGTTACGGTGCTTTAAATCCAGAAAAACAGCAGCTCCCCACCAGTCGCTTGTACTGGTTTGCAGGCCAGTCTTGGGCTCTCCAGTAGGGCGGCAACATTGACATACGATTTATTTTTTATAAATTTGATTGGTGTAGAAATCAATAAAGACATTGATCATCATAACGTCTATGAGCCAATCGGCCCTAAGCTCCTCGGCCTGGTAGGACTGGCGGTGAATCTCATGCCCTGATGGACTGCAGTGAAGCGGTCATATATCAACACTCTGGACGGAAGGATGGACAGACGAAAGGCGTGTCTTTCCCTCCCCTGACCTTTTGATTGATTATCAGGCAGCCAATAGATCGCATCACCATATTTCTAATATAGTTAAATCAACCACAGGCGATGTGTGTATTCCAGGCTGGCTGACATTAGATAAGGTTTGGGAGGTCAGACAGATATATGTTAGGAAAGGTGCACTAAGAAATTAAATGGGCTGGGGAATGGCAGAATGGGAGTTGATTAAATACAAATCATGATAGGCCTATTAATAATTATCATTCCTTCAGATGTCAGATATATACTTTTCTTTTATATTTTTCTTTCCTACTTTTGTTACTTATTTTATTACCGTTGTTTACGCTGTCTGTGTTCATCCTACTTAAATGATCAACGATGTTGTAAGAATTCAAAATGTGTTATACTGCACATTTGATAATAAAACAATTTGACACTTAATTCAAGTGGCCGCCATCTCAGGCGACACCCCACGCCCCGCCTTACCCCGACGCGTTGCGTAGGTCATCAGCTCACCACACGGTCCCCAAGCGAAGCCTCTTCATAGTGGTCGATATCGACTGCAGTGCTGCCGCTCTGACGCCATGGCTTCAGCCCAAGAACAGCTGAGCAGCGTAGGAGACCTTGCGTGTAAAAGGAAGTGACGCGTTAGGCACAACAGGAAATCAACGTCCACTGGAGGATCCGCAGCGACTGAACCGACAGACATCTGACAGTGCCTGCCTCAAAGGCACAGTGACTCTTCATGTGGTCTCACGGTCTCACAGTGATTGCTCATGGGCCCTCGGGCAGCGAGTGTGGGTGGGCTGGTTCCCGGTGTTCTGGTTTATTTTCATCTAAAAAAGACACGCAGGGGGAAATAATCCCAGACCACACATTTCCATTTCTTTATTCTCCCAAGCTCATCTTTCGTGGTCCTGCGGGCGTCTCCGCGCTGCAGGTGTCACTACATTTTCTACAAACTTCGTGCAGCACACAATTTTCTACGCTTGATTGTGCTTAGCCTCACTCCTAAGTAACTTTGGATAAAAGCGTTGGCTCTTACACCTTACTACTACATTTACATTTAGTGTGTGTGACGCGCATCCCATTCTGAGTGTCTACTATGTAGTCATTCAGGAGAGGAGGGATGGAACCGCAAACCCTTTGGCTGGGACTCGAACCCCCATCTGCTTGCCTCAGCTCTCATAACCGGGTTTTCCTTCCGGTGGAAACCGAGCTACCTAACCGGGCTTCCGTGTTTAACCTGGCTCCAACCGGCTTTCCTGTATGCCGCCTCCCACGACCATGACCTGGGAAAAAGATCTCCTGGTCAACGACACTAGGGCCTGACACCCTTGGTCAACTGTTTCCTAAACTCTCTCTCTCTTGCACGCACACACACACGCACACACATGCACGCACGCACACACGCATGCTAGCTCACGTGCCCAAACACACAAAAACTACGTGATGGTGCTATTAATGATCTTCTTTGATGAAATGTAAAAAAATAAAAGGAACACTTGGAGTTACATTGTGTTGTTTAAGTGTTCCCTTTATTTTTTTGAGCAGTATATTTTAACATCACTTTAACTCATTTTTAAACTTCCCTGGCACCCTTAAAATTAGGGCCTTGTTCTGCGAGCGTCACCCTCCATCGAGCAGAGAGTCGCTCATATTAATGAGTCGGCAAAGGGCAGCCATTTCTCTTTCTTTCACTCCAACCTTGGCTCAGATGAATGGCCCGGCTGGATAATAACATCTGTCTCACAAGACAAGGTCCTTCAAACAGAGGAACACTTCTTCGATCCATCCATCGCTGGAGTCCCCACTTGGTATGCTCCTCTATTTGTGGGGAAGACCAAACAAACAAACAACGACTTCTGGAAGATGTTTTCATGGCTTAAATATAATTAATAATTATATATATATATATATATATATATATATTATCAAATAATTTGTTTATAATATGAGTATATCAATATAGGTCTTCATACATTTTGTTCACATGCAGGATCAAAGGCATCTTAAAAAAGGATAAACTGTATCTTATTGGACATTTGTCCTATAATTAGATATTGCCTAATTGACTAGATATAGACATGGGTAATAGATGGAGACTTATTCGAAAATAGAATCTCCTTCTGCAATCAGCAGTGATCCCAGACGTTGAGACGAGAGAGCTCCACTAACTGGAACTCCACCAAGAAGACCAGCTCAGGTGAAGGAATGCAGAAGAAAACCCTTTTGATTGCGAGATGGACACATACGAAGATGTAAATAACTATTACGGTTACAGTCCTTTGGAATGGCTTACCCTAAGTTAACTCCAAATGTGAACACATCCATTCCTGTTATCAATCCAACAAACAGATGAATGATTGATTAATTCATCAATGATTGACTGCGAAATGTTACTTTCTGTTTGTTGTCTTTCGATGACAGTGTGCACACATCCTGTTCTGTTCAACAGACACAAAAACCCACTCTGTGTCCTGTTTTGACTTGATGAAGACAAATGTACAGCACACTAGTGGTCAGTACTGTACTGTGTTTGAAACATAGATCTCTACAAAAAGTGATAGTGCTCAAAGTCAAACGTGATGGATGAAAACATGTTCAAAACATGAGTGAACCAATTTAACGCACTAAAAAGAAGTCAAGCAAAATTAATCTGATCAGTTTGCTAACCTGAACATCTCAAACAAGGAGCTTGGGAATTGCTGACTAAACGAACCACAAGAGGGTGCAGTGAGCAGGAATAGAAAAGCATTCATTACGACCGGTAGAGATGTCTTCATGGATCATTCTTCGGTGCTCCAGATTTCCATTTGTGCATTTGCTTTAGGTCAATTAATATCGTTGACAAATTGATAACATTGGGTACAAATATTGGCCGGGTCAACTAGTCTATACTTTATTTTCCCCTACAATTTTACCCAACAATTTCCTTTTTTCATAGGATAATTGTGTTGCCAAGCAAAAACGAAAATGACCAATACACAAGAAGAACTATGATTAACATAAGCTATAAACCATTATTATAGCAATTGTTCTACACATAGGCTTCTAAAAATAGCACTTACAAGTTGTTAGGCTGTGAACTCCGGTTGTGCGCTCGTGGACAAATAATCAAAGTGATTTCGTTGCTTTGCTTAAAGGGCCTTTTTATATACCCACACATGATTCATGATCGATCATCCATAAATAAATAAATAAAACACAAATCTAAACTCAGCTCTGTGCGGGTGCGCGCTTGGGTTCTGCGCGTCGACTGGCTGCGTCGCGGTGGCGCCGTGCTTGTGTTGGGACCAGAAGGAGAGAGCGCGCAGCCAAGACGCGCCGAGGCGGAGGAGCAGCGACGACATGAACGGCTCAGTCCTCTCCGTCACCTCCGTCACTGTAACGGCGATATTGGGAGCCGCTGCACCGTTGCACTCGAGAGGCAGGTCTGGGCTTTTGCGCACAATGGAAAGTTTAACCAAATATACTTTTATTTAAATTCCTCATTGAAATGACTGAAATTAATTCCTGAAGTAACTCTCAAGACGAAAATGGATGTCGATTTTTTTTTTTGCCGTCGTGTAAATCTGTTTTTGCCGTCGTGTATAAAAGTCCTTGAAGAAAGTTCAGTAAGCCTTTTTAAGGGCTGTAATTGAATCTGCCCATATTCGTTTTAATCCATGCTACATTTTATTCTTTTCGATTTGAATCAATAGTTGACTCCAAAATTGTACTTCGGTTCCCAAATCGTCGCAGACACCGACCATGGATCCTCTGTTCGACACCACGGAGCTGCCGCTGCTGAAAAACAACGGAACCAACGGCTCGGACACCAATGGCACCGCGAACTGGAACCAGTTCGTTCAGCCGGTGTGGAGGATCATTCTCTGGGGCATCGCCTACAGCTGCATAGTCATAGTCTCCGTGGTCGGCAACTTCATAGTCATTTGGATTATTATGGCCCACAAACGCATGAGAACAGTCACTAACTATTTCCTGCTGAATTTGGCGTTTGCTGAGGCGTCCATGTCTGCGTTCAACACGGTGATCAACTTTACCTACGCGGTGCACAACGACTGGTACTACGGGCTGGTCTACTGCCGCTTCCACAACTTCTTCCCCGTGGCGGCCGTCTTCGCCAGCATCTACTCCATGACGGCGATCGCGCTGGACAGGCAAGTAGCCTACAGATCAAAATCCATTCTGCTTAAGATAGCTGTAGTTGTACCCGTATATCTTTTTGTAGATGTTATTTTTCCATCTTGAATTTTGAGCAGAGCAATTGGGACAGAATGTATTCCTCCTGGGATTAATAAAGTATTTTGTTTTATCACCTGTCACTGTGCAACCAAACAATTCTGAATAACACTAACACTATAGAGTTTGGGGTTAAAACCCGCCCACGGTCAACAAATCAATTATTATTACTAATTATTAGGTATGTGTATGACCATGCGTTGTCCTCTGTGAATATGGAATAGGCAAAGGCCTATTGTATTCTGATTATTGCTGGAGATTTATTGAGATACGACGCTGCTATGGTGGTGTTATTTAATATGCACAAGATTCAGCCCCCTCCTCTTCCTCTGTACCTGAGTGTGTGTGTGTGTGCGCGCGCGTGTGTGAGAGAAAGAGTGCGATATAGAGATAATGTGTTTTTGTGTGGTGTGTCAGAGATGTGTGCGTTACAGTTTATGTGTGCGTGTGTGTGTTTATGTGCGAGAGATAATGCGTGTTTGTGTGGTGTGCGTGATCGTTTAAATGCCTGCGTGTGTATGTGTGAGAGAGACAGAGAAAGATGAATTGTGTGTGTGTGTGTGTGTGTGTGTGTGTGTGTGTGTAGGTCTGAGATGTCTGTGCGAGAGAGAGTGTGTGTGCACATCGTTTCTTACATGTAATAATTCTTAAGGAAATACTCTCATATCCCTGTAAAATAAATCAAGTCCTGCGTCCTGCATCATCAAAGTCCCGGAGATTTCTTCACATTCATTTACGTGGACATGAGGAGCATGGACATTATGTGTAGTTAGTCTAGTATGGGTGCTTCTCCTACCATCAATATTCCTCCCAGTGTAAAACAGGGGAGCTGTTTTACATCCAGTCACCTTTGGGGAACAGGTGGAAAAGAGGCGAAGGTCCTGCTCACGTCACACACACACACACACACACACACACACACACACACACACACACACACACACACACACACACACACACACACACACACACACACACACACACACACACACACACACACACACACACACACACACACCACTCTCGCTCTCTTACACAAACACACACACACACACACACACATTTATACTCTCTCTCTCACACACACACACATTTATACTCTCTCACACACACACACACACATTTATACTCTCTCTCTCACACACACACATTTATACTCTCTCACACACACACACACACATTTATACTCTCTCACACACACACACACACATTTATACTCTCTCACACACACACACACATTTATACTCTCTCTCTCACACACACACATTTATACTCTCTCACACACACACATTTATACTCTCTCACACACACACACACACATTTATACTCTCTCTCACACACACACACACACACACATTTATACCCTCTCTATTTCACACACACACACACACACACACACACACACACACACACACACACACACACACACACACACACACACACACACACACACACACACACGTGGGTGCCCGCTGCTTGGAGCGCTGCTTTGAGGAGAAGTTGGCACATTATGCTGTCAGGAGCGCTGCCTGCACACGGGCTCAGAACAATGGTGCCCCCCCCCCTCCACCACCATGGCTGGGGGACAGATAAGAGGATCTTCTGTAACACATTATCTTAATGAGACGTGCAGTCCCCACGAAGCCTTTCATCTCAGCAAGTCTGGGGAGCGCGATGAGGTTCTCCTCATGGTGAGAAACACCCCATCATCCAACACATCATAAGGCGATGGGAGAAGAGATATGGCTCGTGCGTGCATGACTGATGAATCCCGGAATCGGGCCCTCGATTTATAGCTTTAGTGACACTGTGGGGCCGCCCAAATGTACGCCATGATTCAACTGGAAACGCATTCTGTTCATGGCGCTGATTGGGATGCCTGCGTCGTGAAATAATGACAAACCTCTGTGTATGTATGGACCCCCCCCCCTGTACAAGCAATGTTCAGATCGCTCTTCTAAAGCAGGTGGGAGACCATAGGAAAATACGAGCGCCCATCCACCGCGATGAAGCGGGGAAACTCTGCGTCACGCGGTAATGCCTCATCTCGGGGTGAAATTAAAATGGCCGATTTCAAGCGGCCGACGTGGACTGGGGGGGGGGGGGGGGGGTTGCTAATGGCTAGGAGGCGGTGAGGAATCAATCGCTACCCCTCTTCTGTCTGAGTCCTGTCCAGTATAGTGTTATACTGTCTGAGTCCTGTCCAGTAGAGTGTTATACTATATACTGTCTGAGTCCTGTCCAGTAGAGTGTTATACTATATACTGTCTGAGTCCTGTCCAGTAGAGTGTTATACTATATACTGTCTGAGTCCTGTCCAGTAGAGTGTTATACTATATACTGTCTGAGTCCTGTCCAGTAGAGTGTTATACTATATACTGTCTGAGTCCTGTCCAGTAGAGTGTTATACTATATACTGTCTGAGTCCTGTCCAGTAGAGTGTTATACTATATACTGTCTGAGTCCTGTCCAGTAGAGTGTTATACTATATACTGTCTGAGTCCTGTCCAGTAGAGTGTTATACTATATACTGTCTGAGTCCTGTCCAGTAGAGTGTTATACTATATACTGTCTGAGTCCTGTCCAGTAGAGTGTTATACTATATACTGTCTGAGTCCTGTCCAGTAGAGTGTTATACTATATACTGTCTGAGTCCTGTCCAGTAGAGTCTTATACTATATACTGTCTGAGTCCTGTCCAGTAGAGTGTTATACTATATACTGTCTGAGTCCTGTCCAGTAGAGTGTTATACTATATACTGTCTGAGTCCTGTCCAGTAGAGTGTTATACTATATACTGTCTGAGTCCTGTCCAGTAGAGTGTTATACTATATACTGTCTGAGTCCTGTCCAGTAGAGTGTTATACTATATACTGTCTGAGTCCTGTCCAGTAGAGTGTTATACTATATACTGTCTGAGTCCTGTCCAGTAGAGTCTTATACTATATACTGTCTGAGTCCTGTCCAGTAGAGTGTTATACTATATACTGTCTGAGTCCTGTCCAGTAGAGTGTTATACTATATACTGTCTGAGTCCTGTCCAGTAGAGTGTTATACTATATACTGTCTGAGTCCTGTCCAGTAGAGTGTTATACTATATACTGTCTGAGTCCTGGGGACGACGACGACGACAGCTGAAAGCCTCACCAGGACCCCCTGTCCTCCATTCAGAGGATTGATTACACACACGCACAAAACACACACGCACAAAACACACACGCGGTGTCCGTCGAGTCAAATGCAAGAGCCCCCCCCACTCAGGACTCTGCCCCCCTGTCCCCAGTGGGTGAGGAAGTTTCCGAGAGCAGCAGATGGTTCTCCAGGCTGCCACCTTAGCACCCTCCCACCCACGTGATCCCTACTGGAAGACGAGGACAGCGGTCGACCTTCCACCTTCACAGCTCACACGAAGCTCTAAAAAAAGATTTTTTTCGAGCCAGTGACACAAACATTTTGGTGGCACCTAATGGGGTTTTCTCCTTCCATTAGCCTGGGCCTAAAATCGACTGCTCTCCTCGGCTCTCTCTGGGCCGTCGGCCCTCAAGTGCGTCCACCCATTTCAGGAAAGCCAGGGACGCTGGAAAAAAGGACAGATGATGAACAGAATCATGAACAGCGTTGGACTGAAGAGGGTCTATCAACAGAGGACTGCGTCATCTCCGCTGTAGCGGGGACGGATGTGACGGCGAGGGGTCAAAGGTCAACTGTGTGTTGATTTTAATCTGATGGGGTAGGTCTGATGATCCCTGGATTCCAGACGATGGCTCACAACCAAGTAAAGCTAACATAGCCGTATTTATTGTAGACTTGGTAACAGCCGTTATTAGAGAAAGAAAAACCGTGGCAGCACTAGTTATAGTACTAGTTATAGTACTAGTTATAGTACGACTACATGCCTGTGTTCCTTCGGCTTCAAAGCCTACGGATCATTTCGTGGAAGAACTGATTTGACCGAGGTTTCTAATCAGGGAGGGTTTTCCTTTAAACGCTGCTGCCTTGGAATTTCAATTCTGAAAGCAATTCTGCTGTTGAACAACAACACTTTCTCCCCCTGAGAGGCCAATAAAGCAGAGGAAACACGTTTATGATCTGATTACTGGAACCCTGCTTTCAAATGTAATTTGCAGAAAAAAAGAAAGGCAGATAAAGAAAGGGAGCCAGGGATCAGCTGAGACTTGGCGAAGCCGCCGTCACCACCGCCTCTGCTTTCAATCACCTGCCGTCCCTCACGGAGACGGTCACCCTCGGAGACGGTCCCTCACGGAGACGGTCACCCTCGGAGACGGTTCCCCACGGAGACGGTCCCTCACGGAGACGGTTCCCCTCGGAGACGGTTCCCCTCGGAGACGGTCCCTCACGGAGACGGTCACCCTCGGAGACGGTCCCTCACGGAGACAGTCCCTCACGGAGACGGTTCCCCTCGGAGACGGCCCCTCACGGAGACGGTTCCCCTCGGAGACGGCCCCTCAGGGAGACGATCACCCTCGGAGACGGTCCCTCACGGAGACGGTTCCCCTCGGAGACGGTTCCCCTCGGAGACGGTTCCCCTCGGAGACGGTTCCTCTCGGAGACGGTCCCTCACGGAGACGGTCCCTCACGGAGACGGTTCCTCTCGGAGACGGTTCCCCTCGGAGACGGTTCCCCTCGGAGACGGTTCCCCTCGGAGACGGTCCCTCACGGAGACGGTTCCTCTCGGAGACAGTCCCTCACGGAGACGGTCCCTCACGGAGACGGTTCCTCTCGGAGACGGTTCCCCTCGGAGACGGTTCCTCTCGGAGACGGTTCCCCTCGGAGACGGTTCCCCTCGGAGACGGTTCCCCTCGGAGACGGTCCCTCACGGAGACGGTTCCTCTCGGAGACAGTCCCTCACGGAGACGGTCACCCTCGGAGACGGTCCCTCACGGAGACAGTCCCTCACGGAGACGGTTCCCCTCGCGGCGGGCTTGACACAGAGCTCTTCCCGGTTTGTCCCCTGCGGGCCGAGCTGCTGTTTGTCCGATCTGAGAGTCTCTCCACGACACCAATTGATGGGGGCGGTTTTCCTCGCCTGACACCCGCTCTCAAGATGGCCCCCTGCTGGGAGAGGTGTCTCGGGGGACGGGGCGGAGCTGCAGGGGTTGAGACGTGTACGTCTGCCGTCTCCCAGGTGTGGTGGCGCTCGGGCCCTCAGGGGCCCTGAGGCGTAACATGAGAGGAAATGAAGAGTGCAGCGGTGCAACGCCCGTGGAAATGAAATAACTCCCAGCAATAACAGCAGATAATAGGATGGATATGTACGCACTACGCAGCCAATCACAGCAGGGGAAATAGAGGGGCTCCCATGTTGCGGTGGTACGCTTGGTATCCCTCCTCTGATAACATTAAGAGAGAGAGAGAGAGAGAGAGAGAGAGAGAGAGAGAGAGAGAGAGAGAGAGGGGAGAGAGAGAGAGAGAGAGAGAGAGAGAGAGAGAGAGCGAGAGAGGAGAGAGCGAGAGAGAGAGAGAGAGAGAGAAAGAGAGGGGAGAGAGAGAGAGAGAGAGAGAGAGAGAGAGAGAGAGAAATTAAAGGCTTGAATGAGCTTTGCAGAGACTCAATATTGGTGTTATTTACCGTTTGAAGGATAATCTAATAGAAGGAATGTGTCAATTGTATTTGCATTGTTTGTTTTAACCAACCATGCACTGCAGCACCCATCTGGTACGCTGAACAATCTGGAAATTGTTTTACTGGTCCCAGTTAGCAAGGAATAACATCAATAATGGGGGAAGAGTTAGGTGGTTCAAGGTAAACACTGCAGTGCACTATGGGTATGTATCTTGGCCATCAATCACTGGCCATGATTGACTAAATAATCAAGGATTTTAAGAGGGCTAGTTTGCTGCTGTCCAATCAAAGTTCTGGTTCTGATGTGGCAGTCAAACCTGACCATGGGAGCTTCTCATCTCTGAGCTGACAAGAACTAATTGAGAGTTTAGAAGATAATTAATTGAGGCAATTAGGGGAGAATCTGTGGCTAAATAGATCATAAGGCTGTATGTTCACATTTCCGTATAGAGTATGGGTGAGGTTTGCACTGAAAACAATCCCTACAGTCCACTATTAAGGTAAGGCAAGGCAAGGCAGCTTTATTTGTATAGCACATTTCAGCAACAGGGCAATTCAAAGTGCTTTACATAAAACATTATAGAGCAGTTAGAAAACAATTAAAAACAAGTGTAAAACAAATTAAAACAAGAATAAAATTGATAGTGCAATATAAGAATAAAAGGTACAGTGCAATATAAGAAAATTAAGTTAACAAAATTGATTATTTAAAGAAAAGCAACATCAAAAAGATAAGTCTTTAGCTTAGATTTAAAAGAACTGAGAGTTGCAGCGGACCTACATTTTTCTGGGAGTTTGTTCCAAATATGTGGAGCATAAAAACTGAACGCTGCTTCCCCCTGTTTAGTTCTGACTCTGGGGACAACAAGTAGACCTGTCCCGGACGACCTGAGAGATCTGGGTGGGTCATAGTGTAGTAGCAGATCAGAAATGTATTTAGGCCCTAAACGTTTAGTGATTTGTAAACCAGTGAAAGTATTTTGAAATCAATTCTTTGAGGCACTGGAAGCCAGTGTAGAGACTTCAGAACTGGAGTGATGTGATCCACATTCCTGGTTTTAGTGAGGACTCGAGCAGCAGCGTTCTGAATCAGCTGCAGCTGTCTGATTGATTTTTTAGGGATACCTGTAAAGACACCGTTACAGTAGTCAAGTCTACTGAAGATAAAAGCATGGACAAGTTTTTCCAGATCCTGCTGAGACATAAGTCCTTTAACCCTTGATATATTTTTAAGGTGATAATAGGCTGATTTTTTAATTATGTTAATGTGGCTTTTAAAATTTAGGTCTGAGTCCATGACTACACCAAGATTTCTGGCTTTGTCTGTTGTTTTTAACATTGTCGTTTGAAGCTGAGCGCTGACTTTCAATTGTTCCTCTTTTGCTCCAAAAACAACCACCTCCGTTTTTTCTTCATTTAATTTAAGAAAGTTCCGGCACATCCAATCATTAATTTGTTCAATGCATTTATTTAATTGTTGTATTGGGCTATAGTTCCCTGGCGATAAGGTTATGTAAATTTGTGTGTCATCTGCATAACTATGGTAACTTGTTTTGTTGTTTTCCATAATCTGAGCCAGTGGAAGCATGTAGATGTTGAACAGAAGAGGCCCCAGAACTGACCCTGAATCAAGCTTTGTTAAACTGTGCCCATCACTGTGAAAATATAGCTCCAGGGTGACTGTTACCACCCGCATGAGAACAAAGATAGGTGTGTTCATGGTTACAGCTTACTAACAGAACACCATGGGTGAAAAAGGCGAGCAGATCTGGCCGAACAAAACAAGGCATAAACTAACCAAATCAACTTAAATCAATAAACTCCCCAAACAAAGTCTACCAGATCTCAAATGGACACAAAACAAAAAGTGGTTGCAGAGAGACAGACTGCAGGTGGACTCCCTCTTATATAGCTCAATGGTCAGGATAATCATTGTAAGCACGGACACTGGCTCTCTCTCTCGACTGGCTCTCTCTCTCCCCACTGGCTCTCTCTCTCCACTGCTCCTCACTCCACCGGCCTCTCTCTCTCTCTCCACCGGCCCGGCTCTCTCTCTCTCCACCGGCTCTCTCTCTCCACCGGCTCTCTCTCTCCACCGGCTCTCTCTCTCCACCGGCTCTCTCTCTCCACCGGCTCTCTCTCTCCACCGGCTCTCTCTCTCCACCGGCTCTCTCTCTCCACCGGCTCTCTCTCTCCACCGGCTCTCTCTCCACCGGCTCTCTCTCCACTGGCTCTCTCTCTCCACCGGCTCTCTCTCTCCACCGGCTCTCTCTCTCCACCGGCTCTCTCTCTCCACTGGCTCTCTCTCTCCACCGGCTCTCTCTCTCCACCGGCTCTCTCTCTCCACCGGCTCTCTGGAATGAAAGATAGATTAGACTCACACACTGTGGAGAGAGAAGCCGGGGCCAGGACAGTGACTGAGCAAACACTTTTTAATAGTCTTTAATAGAGACTTTAATAGTGGTTTAATAGAATTAATGGACCCAATAAACATTGTTGTTTTAGAGGCAATGTGAAGTGTCTGAATAAAAGAGTGAAGGCCATTCAGCAAAGTATTCTGCTATGCCTTTTTCTAAAATAACACCAACTAACAGTAAGATAACTTTTTATCTTTCTATTCTCCATCTTCCCATCGTCCTCAGTTTGTCCAGTGGGTTTGGGCCGTGCGTGTGTCTATTTCCCACGTCACAGTCACTATGCTCTTGAAATCTGTGGTATAAAATAACTAAGGGAAAGAAACCCGTCACATAAACGTAATGTGAGATCGACAAATTCATTATGCCGCACATTTGTTCGTTTCAAAGACACCGCAGACCACTTACGTCTTATGGGATGGCCTACTTCAACTAAGGAACCTTCCAATGGCTTCCTAAAATGTGGCCGAATCTCGTTACCTAATTAGGATGTTTCCTAATCAGGATGTTTCCTGAAATATCAGGATGTTTCCTGATTAGGAAACATGGGATGCATACTATTGAAGTTGTCGTACGCCGCAATATGACCGATGTTTGCCACCTATTTGGGACGCCTCCTCGCAATAGACACACGGTATGAATCCCAAAGCACCAAACCAAACGACCGCCGTGCCAGACGGGAGTCTCTTCCTCCCTTGAAAGCAAATGAACCGTACTCCTAAATGGGAGGCAAAGAACATGAGAAATAAAAAAAGAAGACAATGTTTTAAAGTGTCCCTGCTCTGATTGTGTGCATGAATACGGTGGTGATGAATGATGATGAGGGCGAGCAGGAGCATCATGGGTATTATTTTAACGTCCCGCTTCATAACAGACCTCTTCAGATTTCATTTTCATGAAAATGGCGGCAGTTTTGTATAATACAACAACTGTGATTCTAACCTCAACCAAAAACCAAAAACAAGTTCAGAAAATTCATTTTTCGTTTGTTTCCTTACAGGGATGGAATTGGTGATGAACTGAAGAAGTGTATTTAAAAGGAAATATAAAAAAAGATATGACTATCCAGTCATGAAAAGGTTTCTTCTCAGATGATCTTTGTTGTGTGTATCTTTTTGCCCATGCTTCATGTTTCATTTATCGACAAAACTTGCATTGAAACGACAAGTGTGCAGTACCTTGTACCATAAGTGACTCTGCATGTCAATTTTCAAGTCAATTTTATTTTTATAGCGTTTCATCGCAGCTACAGTCTCAAAGGGCTTCCCAGGCCCACATTGGACAAGACCCCATAACACTCAGCCCTCCAATGGGCAAGGAAAACCTTTTCTTGCACTACAGGCGCATTTCGCTGTGCAATAGCTGCCAAAACGAGGTTAAAAGCATGGCTGGTTCGCCCCTGAAGGTCTTTACGCTCTGTAACTAACCTCTATGCGCTCACCTCCGCAGGTATATGGCCATCATCCACCCGCTGCAGCAGCGTATGTCAGCCACAGAGACCAAGGTGGTGGTGGGGGTGATCTGGGTGCTGGCACTGCTCCTGGCCTTCCCCCAGTACTACTACTCCAACACCAGCGAACTCCCCGGACGTGTGGTCTGCTGGATCGACTGGCCCGAGTACACGCTCTGCGACTTCAAAAAGATGTGAGCCCTTTCACCTCTCCCTCGTTCTCTCCCTCTCTCTGCCCGCCAGCTAACCCCTCTCACCGGCGAGTCAATGTGCCAGATGCGTGTTGTTGATTGTCTCGGGCTCGAAGGTGGGCGGGGAGGATGGGGTTTGCGTCGGGGGTGACTGGTGGAAAGTGCGAGTGGGAAGGAGAAGATGTGTTGTTGTGAACCTGAGGCACATCACTGCAGTGTTTCTTTTTGAAGAGACTAAGCACCAAAGGCAAAACAACTTTTGAGCCGTACATTTGACACCGTTTAAGGCCGAAAATCTGCCTTTTCACAATTTCCTTTCTCTGACCATCACGTTTCTTTTGTTATGTTGGATAGTTTGAAGTCGTTCATTCGTTCATATGCACGCGGCGCCACCTGAGCTGAAGTTACCACCGTAGCTTATGTGCAACTCGTCCAAAAGTGCAACAACAAGTCGGGACGCAGAACCATCAATGCAACTGCCCCGGACATTTGATGCGGAAGCATTAGTCAGTCTTAAGCGTCATCATTTGTAGGAGGATCTCTGGTTTTATCATGGTTCGGCCATGAAAGAATCGTGGCTGCGAAGCACTTTCTTGCCATAAATGTCCTTCGGCGCCCCTCGGTCTGGCGCAACCTGCAGTAAACAACCTTGACAACCATGGGTTTGTATAAAACATAAAAGATGATGAAGTACTGCTCGTATGGGATCCAAAGAAAGCTTTCACTGTTTATCAGACCGAGAGGCACACCAGGGACAGCGATTAGCTTTGAGCTCGAGTCTGTGGTTCTGAGCTTTAGAGTAGCAGCCGTTGATCCAAAAGTGAGGCTTCTCCGGATTCCAAACAAAATCCCTGCCTTTAGTTTTTCCTGCCAGCAGCCAAACGCCGTACATCCCACGCTTTTCCTCTCAAGTAAGGGGCAAACAGGGGCAAAGATGACACAGAGAATGTTTCCTTTAATGCCGTCTTCGAGTTCATTTACACACACCAGCTACGGCATGACTGCGTTTAGAGAGAGGAAGTAACCTCGAGGGCCCCTCGAAAGATGTAAACAGCACTTCGGTCAGAATGCAGGCATAGCATCTGCTCCCCCTCGTTCAGCATAAGCTCAATCATCCTTCAAGGGGTTAATATGAAAGTCAACATGGACGTACCTTAAGAAGATTTCATTTTCATGTCCCTAATGGCTGCCAGATGCATGGCAGAAAGACTCTATTTGCGTGGAAGTCATTGGGAGACAAACGTGCCCATTTCCTTCCACGTTGAGTTCGCCAATTAAGACTTCCTGTCCTCCTCTAACGCAGACATCCAAGTGACTTAAATAGACTCAAACAGTATGTTGTCATTGTTTCAGTTTGACATGCTTATGCGTAGTGTAAATGTTACATTTATATTGTACACGTAGCTGTTTTTGCAGAATTTATAATAAGTAAATATTCATCGGCGGCTGGAGTCACGCTCCAGAGATCAACGAATCACCTGGCTACCAAGGAACCCAGAACACGATCCACGGTGTCGGGTGGGTTAGCCGCGCTCGGCTCAAACGGGTCTGCTTTCACTTCAGCTTCCTAGCCGTCCCACAGAGACAAGTGCGCTTCCGCACCAGGTAACCTTTACAGGGTCCCGTTTTACCACCAGCTGTGACGTTAATTAGCCATTCCAAACGCTTGAAAAGCTTGAAAGAAAGTGAAACGCCCCGTTCAGACAGATTTGGGGTCGTCTGCCAGCAGGCTTTATAGGACAGTCTAAAGTTGGATTTACAAGACTACTACAACACCGCCACAGAAATCTCTGTCGCGCTTTCTCTCTCTCTCTCTCTCTCTCTCTCTCCCTCCTCTCTCTCTCTCTCTCTCTCTCTCTCTCTCTCTCTCTCTCTCTCTCTCTCTCTCTCTCTCTCTCTCTCTCTCTCTCTCTCTCTCTCTCTCTCTCTCTCTCTCTCTCTCTCTCTCTCTCTCTCTCTCTCTCTCTCTCTCTCTCTCTCTCTCTCTTCCACTGTAGCTTCCTGTCTCGGCAGGGAGTCAGGAGACGAGTCCCGGCGATGCGGTGCCGCGGGCCACGCAGAGAGACCCCTGCTGGGCCCAACACACCTGCTAAGTGGCCCTAGCTGCTAGGGCTAGGATAACACAGGAGACACACACACACACATAAACACACACACACACACACACACGCGTGCTGCATCTCTTTTATGATCACTAAGCAACAGTTGCAGAGCACTGAAGACCCATATGGTGGTACACAAAAGCACACACACACACACACTCATAAATACAAAACACACACATTCCTACGCATCAGAACAGGCAGATAAACATAGTTCCAATCACGACTCTCTTGAGAGAGAGTCGTCATCAAACCTGTGTTTACCCACGCTGCCAGACGGGATATTGCCCCCACCCACATGCTCCACCACCACTGCCTCCACCCATCCACCAAGTTAGCATCGCAAAACAAAGTAAGCTATTCCCCTTGGAGTTGAAAGGGCCTGGGGCATGAGGCCCGGTTACCTGTTCTAACGGAACTAATCAAGGTACCTGACCCCCCCCCCCCCTTCTGTGATTGACACATATGATTAGGTGTCAAGAGTCCCCCCCCCCTGCTGCTGGTCAGACGACACCCCCCTCATCGCTCAACACCCCTGACCCCATAACTTCAGCCAGAGGAATTTGCGGGTCTCATAGGAGGTTATAAATACAATCGACAAACAAAACGTTGCTGTATCGTGACCACACACACACGCGCGCACAGCCCCCGAGATTGTGTTCCCCTTCTACATCCCATTTAGATACGGTTGTTACGTGGTTACTTGGCTGGGGTCACGGGGTCACGGGGTGGGTTTGGATTCTCGGGCGCTAGAGGGAGGGGAGGAGACATTGAAATGCAGCCTGGTGACAGTGAAGCGACAGTTACGTTACCTAAGTTACGGTTTTGGATTCAGAGAACTCTTATCGTCCATGAACAATGACAGAATATTGTGTTGACGCGTCACACAGATGCGTGTGTGGATGTGAGCCGAAGCAGAGGTCTGTTAAGTCCTGATGGACAGGTGTGTATGAAAGAAGGCAGAAGCCTTCAACAGCTCATTGATTTCTGCAAACGGTGTTGAGATCCACCAGCTGCTCACCTGGGACATCTGATTGCTCCCCAGGAGCCCCAAGAAGCATTCCCCTCGCTACTCACGGCGTGCGCGTGTGTGTGTGTGTGTCTGTTGTGTGATTTCAATATATATATAGTTTAGTTGAACTGGACTGAACCCCATATTTTGGATCGCTAGCCAACTTCAGAATGTTTAAAGAATATTTTCCGTGCAAGACAAACTATTTTTGTTGTCGCGGCGTGACTGAATGCTTGTGTATGTGAGTGTGAATGTTTGTGGAGTGTGTGTGTGTGTGTGTGTGCGTGTGGAGTGAATGAGTGTGTGTGTGGAGGATGTTGTGTGTGGGTGTCTAGAGCGATGATTGTGTGTGTGTGTGTGGATGATTGTGTGTGTGTGTGGAGGATGTTGTGTGTGTGTGCATCTGGAGCGATGATTGTGTGTGTGGATGATTGTGTGTGTGTGTGTGTGTGTCTAGAGCGATGATTGTGTGTGTGTGTGTGTGTGTGGAGTTAATGATAGTGCGTGCGTCCCGTGCTGCTTGTTTACTTCATGCTGCTTCATTGCATATGTGCAGTGCAGCCAGCCTGCGGTGTGTCAGGAGAAGACAAAAACATTTCCCTCTCTGATCAGTCCGCTGCGTCCCCCATCCTCGCAGTACACAGCCGTACCACAGTACCACAGTACCACACTACCACAGTACCACACTACCACAGTACCACAGTACCACAGTACTGTACTGTACTAGTACTGGCTCGGGACAGCAGGTCCGTTCAAACAAGCCGGGGAGATAATTCAGATGCCCTCAGGGTTTAGAGGGGATGGAGGTGAGGGGGATGGAGGTGTTGCAGACGAGGATGGAGGTGGGGGGGGGGGGGGGGGTGGTGGGGGGGGTTGGGGGGGTGGTGGGGGGGTTGGGGGGGTGGTGGAGGAGATCCCCAAAGAAAGCGTCCAGAAGAATTACAACACGCAGGCTGCCGCCGCGTCACCGTCCCTCACCTCCATATGTGGGAACGTAAGGACGAGTCAAGGGAGGAAACCCTAATGAATTACAAACGAGGAGTACCTGCCCCCCCCCGTGTGCGCTGGGGTCAACTGGCTTTATCAGGGTTGCGCGCTGAGAAAGGCTAACCCTCTTGGTGAGCTGTGACAGCCAATTTCACACACGTCAAGACAGCTCAGAGAACGCAGGAGTCTGTCCTCCCAGGCGTTAAGGCAGAGAGCGGCTGAGACGGCGCAATAGAGAGAACAGAGAGCAGAAAGACTGAGACCAAGACAGGGCCGCTACTTTTGGTAATGCGACAGATTCTCCATGGCAGCATCGACGCCCTGCAAACTATTTCCATTTTAACACGCTGTGGAGATCACACCTCTCAGCTCAAACCCCGCAGTAAAGTCAAAATACAAACGCAAGCACACCACAAACACAAGACGTCCACACAAAAGTATGAGTATAGCTAACCTGCTAAGCGGATTACTCACATATATATGTATCCTTCTCTGTATTCAAATGGCTCCCAGTCATATTTGTGCCACAAATGGATGAGAGCCAACATAAATAATGTCACAATGGATTTTCTTCTGGGTTCTTGGGGGTAAGCGGGTGGGGGGGGTGGGGGGGGGGGGTACTACTTTGTCTGAAGTACTTTGTTTTGCCGTTCCTGCCGAAGAGCATTTAGGGCGAGCATCGTGCTATATGTTATATGTTTCACTCACACTAAGTGCTCTTCTCCAGAATCGGTACAACAAAGGTTTGATGTTTTAGAGCAGCCGGTGTGGTTCTTTAAAGTTTTCTATTGTGGACTGTGTTTCCCTCGTACGCAAGAAGAGGGGGAATCAACAGAAAGAAACCAGGTAGCTTTGTGGCACTAAGTCAGGCGCCATCGCTAACAGAACAGATTACGGTATTTAAGGAGAGGAGAATAGAGGACAAGAGAGGAGATCAGACAAGAGGGATGGAGGGATGAGAGAAGAGGAGGCTAGAGGACACGAAACAGAAGGAGAGGAGATGAGTGAAGAGGGATGGAGTGGAGATGAGAGAGGAAAGAAGAATAGAGGACAAGAGAGGGGAGGAGAGGAGAGAAGAAGGCAAGAGACGAGAGGAAAAGAGGACAAGAGAGGGGAGGAGAGCAGATTAAATACGATACAGAATGAGAGAATGCAGGTAAGAAAAGGAAACTAGAGCCGAGGAAATTAGGAGGATGGAGGAGGCTAGAGAAGGAGAGGAGGACAATAGAGGACAGGAGAGGCAGAGACTGGAGGAGAATAGAGGAAAGGTGAGGCCAGGGAGGAGAAGGGAGATGCTGAGCAGAGAGAGAAGGGAGGAAAGGGAAGCAAGGTGAATGAAGGGATGACAGGAGAGGAAAGTAGAGAATGATAGAGAAAGCAAAAGAGAACAGAGGTAAGAGGGAACGAGGGATGAGAGGTATGGAGAGGGACAGAGAGGAGAGGTAAGGAGAGAGGAGAGGGACAGAGAGAGGAGAGGGAAGGAGAGAGGAGAGGTAAGGAGAGGGACAGAGGAAGGAGAGAGGAGAGATAAGGAGAGGGAGAGAGGAGAAAAATAGCACAATTTAATCAGTTGTCAGCAAGGTGACAGCTGCCTCCATTTTTTTATTATTAAATCCCTTTTGACGTCCCACACATTTGTATTGTGTGTCACAACACACACACACACACACTGTGCGTTATCCATTTCTTATGTGTATCTTCACGGTGGACGCCGTGGCGGCGCGGCTAGCTTCTGCTCTCGCTGCGTTAGGAGCTGCAAGGTGGCCTATTGTCTCCCCCATGAAAGGCAGAAGACGCCCAGTGGCACCCAGCGCTGCCCCCCGGCTGAGCTGTTTGGGCTGATTAGCATAATTGCAGTTAATTGCCAAGCAAGACGACCCTGCAGGCTCCGCGAGAGAGAGAGAGAGAGAGAGAGAGAGAGAGAGAGAGAGAGAGAGAGAGAGAGAGAGAGAGAGAGAGAGATGTTTCACCGGTGGATGAGTAGAGGGTGGGTGGTTCCTCAGAGGCATGCTATGGTACACACACACACACTCTCACACACACACACACACACACACACACACACACACACACACACACACTCTGAATGGGTTTATTGAATACACAATTTGAATGTATTATTTACTAATTAATAATTTAGCATTTTTCCAAAGCATCTTTCAGTGAATTCAGATGCATGAGGAGAAGGTAGGGGTTAGAGGTCACCGGACATTAGAATTGAATTACATGATCCACAAAGGCTCTGTGAAGTTACACTGGGGCTATGCACGCACACCGACGCACACACAAAAACACACATTACCACTGCACTGTGATCGTAAAGAGCGAATCATTTGATAAACACAGAGGCTGTCAGGATTCATCATTTCAGCAGGCTTTAAATCAATTGGACAGTTTGGCTGAGCGTTCTCACCCCATCCCTCAGTAGTTTAAACACTTCATTCTCCTCTGTCACGGTCAAAGGGGCCGAGTCTGGCCCCTGCCTTGATTCATGACTCAGGTGTGGAACTTCTCCCTCAAAGTTCTCATGTTAGCCACTGGTCGGAGTTGCGGTCGTTCAGTACGATACTGAAGGAGCTCAGGAACGCATTAACTCAAGTTAGAGAGTTACAAGTTAAGTTACAAGTGTTACAAGTTGCAAGTTAAATGCACGTGTCATTAACATATCTTATTTGGATGTGCAGTTACACATTTTATCCTTATGCTTTATACCTCCATGTTTTATCTTGTTTTTTCTTGAGTAATAGTTATGTAGTATTGCCTGATTATTAGACAGCCCCAAAGTAAATCATGACACTAAACTACACACAGTGGATGTACATAAAGGTGACAGAAAGATAGACGGACAGATATATGGATGAATGTGAACCCATGTGATGATTCCGACGGTTGGCTGAAAGGTAAGCAGGTTGGAGGAACCAGCCAGAGTAAGTAGATGTTGAAAATATCCAACAGAAACAAGCCATCTCCACTCTTCAGGCCTCCCCCCAAAGCCACTCGCCACAGATACCAGATTATTTTTCATTTGATTTCATTGCTCAGGGGTCAGGGAAGTGACAGAACGAATATGACAAAAAATGCTTCCTCAAATAAACTGCGTACCCTAACTTTAAACAAGACAGAAAGCATCCACCTCTAATGCAGCATTATAATATAATATGTATATATATAATGTCCTGAACCTGATCGCTCCTTCTGGCTGTGCCACCAGGTACTACGTGTGCGTGGTCGTCCTCATCTACTTCCTGCCCCTGCTGGTGATGGGCTGTGCGTACCTGGTGGTGGGCCTCACCCTGTGGGCCAGCGAGATCCCAGGAGACTCCTCCGACCGCTACAAGGAGCAGCTGATCGCCAAGCGCAAGGTCGCCACCACGGGGGAGACGGGGTTTCTCTTCGCTGCATCTTCTCTTTTGTCTCCTCTTTTCCGTCTCCTTTTCTCTCCGCCTGCCACCATAAGTTGATTTCCCCGGAGCGCGTCGATAACCCCAATCGAGTTGAAATCCAATCTAACTGCTCACTGTCTTTATGTTCCATCATCGCTTCTGTCAATTGGAGGTTTTCTTTGAGGTGAGGTTCTGCAAAGTGGAAGTTGTTTTAGTGTTTTTAAAGCCCTAAGTGAGGATTATATTCAAACACACCGCCTGCACTGCTGTTATTTACCCTCAGCTAAATGACGAGGAGAGGAAGAAACTATTCTACTCCGAAAATGTCCACACTGGAGACAGTATTCTTGAGTCCTTGAGTGTAACGGCAGCGTATCCTCCTAACGAAGTGGTATAATGAGAGACTCACCATTAGATAACTAGGTTATAATCCACCTGTTAACATAACAAACACAACAAAGACCATAACCAGCAACCACAGATGTTCCTTGTTTTCAGGCATCCTTCCAAACAAACAACAAAAGATCATTATTGCTCCAGGGCTGCAGCTGCATCTGAAAGTCACAAATTCACACAAGCGGTAATCACATTACCCTCCCATCAGGCTTTATTAGCCAGGCTGTGATCAGCAACAAGGAGAAATGTTCACATTTGCATCCACGTTTTTACCCTCTTCGCCGATTTATCATCACAGGCATAAATGTCACCTTTCCTCATCCATCTCTCTCTCGTCTATCTCCTCCGTCTCTTTTTCCTGCTTTCTCTGTCATCTCTGGATGATTTGTGTGGAGGTTGTGTTCCCGTGTTCCTCGCTCTTCCATCCTCCACCGGTCCACCGGTCCTAACATGCCACTTCCTGTTGCTGTGACTTTGTTATTTCTCGATGCCCGTGCTTGTTGGTGTGCGTTTGTCGCACTGGGTCAGACCACGTGTGAGGATTAAGGTCTTCTTAGAACGAACAGCAGACGTTTGCCTTGCGATGTCTTTGAAGATCCCCTGTACCCACCAAACGCTTTAAAGCCAGGGGGATACTTTGAATAAACGATGCATATTCTACCGCAGTAGTTTCAGTTGGTGATTCCACTAATTGTGTTTGATTTGATCACATCTGTAATCCCATTTCCCTGACGTTTCAGGTTTGCCATGTGTGGCGTATTAACACAAATCTGCAAATTACAAAATAAGCTGATCAGCTAACTGAAAACCAATGAGTTTGGCGTCATGATGTTAGCATGGAACTAACTCCTAGTGGTGCCAGCAATTGCAGGCTCGCCCATAGGCTGTCAGAATAACTACGCCAACTAAAGCTGTGACATATTTCAACCAGTTTTGATGTGATTGTGTTTGTGAATCCTGTCCCAGGTGGTTAAGATGATGATCGTGGTGGTGTGCACCTTCGCCATCTGCTGGCTGCCCTACCACGTCTTCTTCCTGCTCCACCAGTTCCTCCCTGAGATGTTCGAGCAGACCTTCATTCAGCAGGTGTACCTGGCCGTGCTGTGGCTGGCCATGAGCTCCACCATGTACAACCCCATCATCTACTGCTGCCTCAACGACAGGTCTGTGGGCCAGACACACAGCCGAGAGACACACAGCCGAGAGACAGACAGGTCTGTGGGCCAGACACACAGCCGAGAGACACACAGCAGAGAGACAGACAGGTCTGTGGGCCAGACACACAGCCGAGAGACACACAGCAGAGAGACAGACAGGTCTGTGGGCCAGACACACAGCCGAGAGACAGACAGGTCTGTGGGCCAGACACACAGCCGAGAGACACACAGGTCTGTGGGCCAGACACACAGCCGAGAGACAGACAGGTCTGTGGGCCAGACACTCAGCCGAGAGACACACAGCCGAGAGACAGACAGGTCTGTGGGCCAGACACACAGCCGAGAGACAGACAGGTCTGTGGGCCAGACACACAGCAGAGAGACAGACAGGTCTGTGGGCCAGACACACAGCAGAGAGACAGACAGGTCTGTGGGCCAGACACACAGCAGAGAGACAGACAGGTCTGTGGGCCAGACACACAGCAGAGAGACAGACAGGTCTGTGGGCCAGACACACAGCAGAGAGACAGACAGGTCTGTGGGCCAGACATACAGCCGAGAGACAGACAGGTCTGTGGGCCAGACACACAGCAGAGAGACAGGGGACGACAGACACAAGAAAGATGGTTGAACAGACGGAGACATACAGGGACATGGCTGAAGGGAAGGACTGACACATGCGCGCGCACACACACACACACACACACAGAGTCGTCTCCATAACAGTTGGTTGGCGTGGTTACAGGCGGTTGCACTGCAGTTCTCTCTATTCCAGAGCAAAAGAAGAATAAATAAAAAGCCAGTTCTGAGCTTGCATTCGGTATGTAGACACTACACAGATGGGCGGACGGACAGGCAGCCACACCGACAGACGGACTCCAAGCCCTCTGTGTCTGTTTAACTGTGACTGATTGGGCAGCAACATGCAGAAAGCGATGTGATTGGTTTAGAGCGCCGCCAGGCCCTGGCTGTGGGCTCGAGCGCTCGGCTGGGAATCTGTGGGGCTCGAGTCAACCTGTTAGCAGAAAACCCAATGTTCCCTTCTCCAAGTGAAGCTGGACGCACAACGACACACACTCTCCTAAAGGTTCCAGCCACCCTAGCGTCGTGAAACCCTCTTGATCTCACACGCTCACAATGCAGCTTCTCGCTGAAGATCCGCCAGGTCTCGCTGCAGATCAACTTTCAGAACCCCAAACGGGGATGGACCAGTCAGCGCTAGGGGGCAGGGAGGTTGGTTCACAATGTGTGTGCAGCACCGCAGTCTGCAGAACCTCAGAAGCGGTGGCGCCTGGGGAAGGCGTAGCAGCCGACAGTCCAATAGCTTTATGTAGATAGACTGATTGGATTTGAATTGCAATGAAAGATTTTTTTTGTTTTACTTCCAACTGGATTTGGGGAGAGCGAAGAGAGCAGGAGCATCACTTCAATATTTGATCTGGTTGGCTGGAGATTTTTTAACAACGCAAGTCCATTTGTGGAAATCAATGCCCGGCCAAGGCCTGGCTCGTTAGGAGCTACCCCCCCCCCCCCCCTCCCCCACCCCCCGACCCCCCAGCGCTGATTGGTCCCTCCACATTTTGGATTTGAAAGTCAGTTTCAACAGGAGCTAGGACGGCCTGATCTTCAGCGAAAACCTGAAATGGTCTCATGAGGCGACATTTAGTTCCTTCCTCTTTTCCTGGGGAGAAGCGCTTCAGAGCGGCGTGGACGGGCCGCAAACAGCTGGCTGCACATGCCTTGACTTGTCAGCGTTCCTAGTAGAAAAGAGAAAAAAAGAAAAGCCCTCCATGAATTTTCTGATTGCTTTTGGTCCCCTAATAAAGAAAGAGGTGGAGAAGGGACGGAGGCAGGTGGCTGAATGAGCGGCATCCCCTGACAAACCATCGCATACGGTCCCCTGGATCCGATGCGTGTTGGCCGCACACCAAACTCTGTGGCGCAGAGACGCTCACACTCGTCGTCAATATGTCTGTGTTTATGTCTATGCATGTGTGTATTTATGTGTGTATCTCCCTGTTTGTGTCTATGCGTCCCCGTCCCCCCCCCCCCCCCCCCCCAGGTTCCGCGCGGGCTTCAAGCAGGTGTTGGGCTGCTGCCCCTGCGTCCCGCGGGGGACCTACGAGGGCCTGGAGCTCAAGTCCACACGCTACCTGCACACGCAGACCAGCGTGTGCAAGACCAGCTGCATGGAGACCAGCGTGTCCACCGTGCTGCAGCCCAGGAAGACCGGCCCCACACCCGCCACCCTGGGCCCGCCGGGGGCCGTGTCCGCGCCCGGAGCCCCCCACGGGGGGAGAGGCGGGGGGGCACGCCGCTCCTCCCTGGACCTGGCCTCTAACGGGTCGTCGTCCCGCAGCGTCTCCAAGACGGTGTCCGAGACGTCCAGCTTCTACTCCAGCCACAACCTGCAGGAGTAGAGGGTGGAGCCTGGCGAGAAGTACAGGTGTGTGTACAGGTGTGTGTGTGTACAGGTGTGTGTGTGTGTACAGGTGTGTATACAGGTGTGTGTGTTTACAGGTGTGTGTGTATAGCTGTGTGTGTACTGGCATTTGTATTGGTGTATGTGTACCGCAGTGTGGGTGTGTGTGTACTAGTGTGTGTTCCGCTGTGTGTGTGTGTGAGTGTGGGTGTACTGGTGCGTGTGTATCGGTGTGTGTACTGGTGTGTGTTCCGCCGTGTGTGTGTGTGTGAGTGTGGGTGTACTGGTGCGTGTGTATCGGTGTGTGTACTGGTGTGTGTTCAGCCGTGTGTGTGTGTGAGTGTGGGTGTACTGGTGTGTGTTCCGCCGTGTGTGTGTGTGTGTACTGGTGTGTGTTCCGCCGTGTGTGTGTGTGTGTGTGTGTGTGAGTGTGTGTACTTGGGCTTGCCGTCCATCCAGAACCCCGACGACGTCATCCAGAGAAACACCCAGGTGGAAGATGACGGGCGTGAGGAAATAAACCAGAATAAAAACAGGGATTAAAACCCACGCCAGCGGACACGTTCACGCGACATCCTCACATCCGTCAGGCTCATTTTAAAACAGAGCGCTCGCCCCCCCACCCCTTTGCATCCTCCAAGGCTCCGCTTGGCGCCTTCCTCCACAGCGTGACGTGGATGGGTGGGGGGGGTGGGGGGGTTGTACCTCGTGTGGTGCCTCACACCACACGCCTCTATTTAGGAGCCCAGATGGAGACGAGGGGGACGTGATGTGAGAGTTGGTATTTTCGGTAGCGGGGGAGGGAGGGGGTGGGGAGGGAGGGGGTGGGGAGGGAGGGGGCGGGTGGGGTCGTTCGTCGATGAAGTGAGAGAAAAAGAAAATCCACACTCGCTGTTAACTTTGTCACAATCACATACACACTGAGGTGATTGTGTGTGTGTGTGTGTGTGTGTGTGTGTGTGTGCGCGTGAGATGTTATCACGTGGTGTACTATGTACAGGTCCCCATAGTGAAGGGGATTTGGTGAGTGAAAACGACCTTGTAGTCCACAGTGCACTACAAGGTCCACGACATCTCACACTGCGGCGTGCAAAGATGGAGATGTCAGAATGCTGCTGAGAATAGAAAACTGGTTCTTCACATGGTAGGCGGGAAATGGACCCAGACAGAATCGTGCCTGGATGTAGACTCCAGCACCAAACACAGCCGTCGGCGAGGCTTTTCAGTGGCTGCCTGCCTACCTGTATTGGCGAAACAGGTATAAACAAAAGAGTATAGAGAAAATGAAATCAGGACTGCCACTATGTAATTGTCCTATGGGCATCTTCTATGAAGATGCACATGCAGGATATTCAGTATTGACTATTTATTTTGTAATTTACAGACCCTGTTACACCAAGTGCCTTAGAGTGAATTCAGAATGTCATTAAGTTGCAGGTAAGGGCCAGGGCATCTTGCTCAACGAAGCCTACAAGTAGCCTGTGGACACTGGGGATCGAACCCAGAACCTTGAGTGCAGGTAGAGGCAGCCGGATCACCCCCTTGGGAGTTCAGGAGAGAGAGAGACTGAGGGGGGGGGGGGGAGAGAGAAGGAGAGAGAGAGAGACTGAGGGGGGGAAGAGAAGGAGCGAGAGAGAGACTGAGGGGGGGAGAGAGAGGAGAGAGAGCGGGAGAGAAGGAGAGAGAGCGGGAGAGAAGGAGAGAAGGAGAGAGAGAAGGAGAGAGAGAGAGAGAGGGAGAGAAGGAGAGAGAGAGTGAGAGAGCGAGAGAGAGAGAGAGAGAGAGAGAGAGAGGGAGAGAAGGAGAGAGAGAGCCACAGAGAGAGAGCAAAGAGTTCTGAGGACAACTGTGACTGCGGGGGGTTCCAACTGGGAAGAGATTACCCAACACAACACCACCCCTCCACCACCACCACCCCACCCTCCACCACCATCACCACCCCACCCTCTACTACCACCACCGTCCCACAGCAGAGAACATGTCTGCTCTGCCTCACATGATATTTGCTCCATAAACACATGCATACACGTGCAGAACCAAACCCAAATCCACACACACACACACACACACACACACACACACACAAACACACACACACACACATGCCCAAATTCACACACAAACGCAGACAGACACACACTATGACACACACTATGCTGAAACACACACAGACCCAAACGTACAGACACACACACACACTCCTTTTCTCAGCATACTTATTATATCCTTTTAGCTCGTTGGGGGAGAGTGGGAGGGAGGGGAGGAAAGGGAGGAAAGGGAGGGGGGGACTAGGGTCGAATCTGTAAACAACAGGACATGAGTGCTGGTGGCTGTGGCGGTGGGGTGGAGGGGTGGAGGTGGGGTGGAGGGGTGGAGGTGTGGAGGTGGGGTGGAGGTGTGGAGGGGAGTAAATGGCGGACCACCTGCTGTCAGCCATCAGTGGCCCTGCGTACGCTGGGGTCTATTCTCAGCACAAAAGAGACGGGGCGGGGGATCTAAATGTCAGCTGGCGCCATCTAAAGTGATGGGGTGTACCCAGCGTGGGTTCAAGTGTGACCACTTAATGCTCCTATGGACTTAATCGCGTTGCGGTGAATTAAAGTGGAGCCCATGCAGGCCGTGCGCTCTGCGTGTTGCCGGGCTGGACAGAATGGTGATGGTGACACTACTATGTCATATAGTAGTGTATATATACTTTATATATATATGAGTAGGTCACTATAATGACCAGTATGGTTCATAGTGCTGCGGTCTGGAGAAGGAATAAGATGACGAGGGTCAGATACTCTGACCCTCAGCCAAACTATGCGTGACGGCATTTCTTATTCATAAGAATATCGTACTAAAAATACCTATTTAGTACCAATTATGTTTTGATATCATATATATTTTTCCATACTGGCCATCCCTATAAAGTGATCTAAAATGTATTTTTAATATCGGTTAAGCATATAACATGATGTATGATGATAATACATAGGCCAGCCGTGGGCTGTGCAGTGATTCCATGGTACAGAGACACCAAGAGGACCCTCAAATTCTCTTCACGACGAAGGTGGAGGACACACAATACACAGAACAACCCGCACCATGCAGACGGGAACGACCCATCCATCTGTTCCTCCAACACATCCCATCCATTCAGCCGTTCCAAAGAGCTCCATGGGACTACAGACGCATACCATTAGCGGGGTGGGGGAGGGGGGGGGGGGGGTGGGGGGGGGGGGGAGAGAGAGAATCATTAGAGTGGATAAAGTCGGCAGTCTGTGGTTATGAATGTTGGAAATAAAAACCTTTTTAATAAAGAACATAGGCTGTTAGACAGTAATCAATGCCACGTTATCAACAAGCGAATAATATCCCACTGCCGAAGACTTCCGAACGTGAGTTAAAGTTGCGAAGAGAACACGAGACAAGCGAGAGCGAGGGGTTCCTGTGTGACAGGAGTGACGCGCGTTTCATTCTTCTTCTGAATGTGAAATCCCCCGGAGCTTGTTAGGGCCACTGACCCCTCAGGATTAGCGTGGTGTACTGCGAGACAGCCCGCCTGCCCAAACACAACGCTCTTTAAGCTTGAGCACATGTTGAGCTTTCAATCCTACGGCGTTCAGCGTCGAAGCCAACCGGGCGTTGGCACGACTCTGTTCAAAGCGGACCGCTCAGATTCTCCAACCTTGACGCTGCTGTCAAAGTAAAAAATCCCTTCCAACTTTGACCCCGGTCGACACCGACCGCTCAAAGTGCGTCCAATCAGATTACAGTTTTGTTTGATGTTCTAAAACCAACAGAGTCCAAACAAACCTTTGAATCCTCCAGGCGAAGCTAACCCGTCATGAGTCTCCCGAGCTGCGTAACATACGGCCGTGTCGGTACGGCATCACAAGCGCTCCAGCCAGCGCTCCAGCCAGCGCTCCAGCCAGCGCTCCAGCCAGCGCTCCAGCCAGCGCTCCAGCCAGCGCTCCAGCCAGCGCTCCAGCCAGCGCCCTGCGCCCTGCTGGAGCTGTCCTCGTGTTTCCAGGAGCCCGGGGAGAACCATGATGTCATTAGACGAGGCTCATTGGATTACACACATTATTCTACCTGCACTTCCCGTACGCATGGTGTGCTTGTGGTGGGCGAGGAAGAGGAGCATTGCAGGAAAATGTGTGTGTGTGTGTGTGTGTGTGTATGTGTGTGTGCATGTTTGAATGTACAGTATGTATGTGTGGTGAGTGAGTGTGTACATTTTAATGTATGTGTGTGGTGAGTGTGTGTGTGTATGTGTGCGTTGACTGTATGCATGTGTGTGGTGAGTGTGTGTGTGTGTGTGTGTGTGTGTGTGTGTGTGTATGTGTACGTTTAAGTTAACTCGTCCAAGAGACACTTTGTGTTTTGGACCAGAACAGCAGAACTTCTATTACTGTGTGTGTGTGTGTGTGTGTGTGTGTGTGTGTGTGTGTGTGTGTGTGTGTGTGGGTGGGTGGGTGAGAGACTGTTGTGTATGTGTGTGTCTGTTTATATCGTTTAATTGCGGGCCTGTTTCTTTGTCCATGTGGATATTTTCTCCTTGCAGCAGAGCCATGCGATGCTGGATTCACATCAAACACACAGCATGACTAGTTTGCCCACATCTGACCGCATAAAGGCACGTCGAGAGAAAAACCATATCAACCATGGCAACCAGATCGGACAGTCACTTACACTCTACAGACACAGTAAAACTCACCGGTCGGCTCACTGTTAATCCAAATAAAACCTCATAACTCCACGTTCATCGCATTGGGGAACCGTAGGGTCGACACAAGACAATGATGAACCGTATCTCCAGTGTGAACATGCGACATTTCCCTGCACACTTTCTACTGCCTGCCGTCTGCAGCGAAAGCATCGCACAACGCAGTATCTTCTGGTTCCCTATCGTCAGTATGAAAATAGGATATCATCACAACCCTGCTTTGAATCGCCTCCCTCTCCCTATGCTCTGAGACAGAAAACCCAACCACCTGCATTCGCCTGTAGATAAATGTTCCGGTAAAAACCTGTAACCTGTAACCCCTAGCCTCGGAGGGTGCTGTGTGAAATGATGCAGAGGGACCACTAATGACCATTACTACTACATTAGCATCTGAATCCTACCCGCCGTCCCCGGTACCCTGGAGAGCCACGGGGCTCCATGCCCGCTCCCCCCTGAACGATGGATGCTCCCCTCCTGCACGGGGCCGGGGCTCGGAGAGGGCTGGGGTGTTTAACGAACGCGTAGTCAACTCTTCTCCTCTCGTCGAGTTAGCGCTCAATGATGAGGACATGGCCGTATAGGGCCTCTCGAAAATACGCTCGTGCTCGCTGATGAACGAGACTCTCACACACACACACACACACACACAGAGACAAACACACACACACACACGCACAGGCGATGATGGAGACCTCTTCACAGAGAAGTGTTGCCAGAGGGAACAAGCAGTTAGAGGCAAACAGGCTCATCAGCACCATCTTCATACACACACGCACGCATACATCCACGCAGACACAAAAACACACTTGAACATACACACACATACTCATACACATCCATACAAACACAAATACACACACCCTCGTTCTCTTTCTTCCACTCCATGTTGCTGCTCACTCTCAACTCTCTTTCTATCTCTCTCTTGATCTCTATTCCCTCCTTCCTCACTCCAATCATGCTAATTTTACTAGAGACAGCTGAACACATACATACATGCACACGCACACACACAGACACAGACACACACACACACACACACACACACACACACACACAGAAAGATCTTATCATTTGTTTTCCGGGAGAGAGGAGAAGAAATGCTAATGAGAACGTGCTCAGGAAGGCATGCGAGTGTGTGTGCGTGAGCGTCTGCACACTTCAACTCTCCCCTTTTTCTCCGTATGTGTTCACAGGCATGGCTGTCCTGATGACCTCAACCTGTTCTGCCCCCCTCCCCCCTCCCCTATCATCACCCATCGCGGCTAGCTGACCAATGACGGTCCCCGACCCAAGAGAACATCATGAGCTGTTGAATCCAGAGATAAGCTGCCCAGGAGAGAGAGAGAGAGAGAGAGAGAGAGACCGTCGATCTCTCTTCGTTCACTTCATATCTCCAACGGGCAGCTGTGTGAGTGTGTGAGTGCGCTTACTGCCGCCATCAATCACTCAGCGATGGGCGGGGTTAACCGCGTTCACGCCCAATCAGTGACTCCACTGACTTGTTCATGGTGGAAGCAGAAGAGCCGTGGTGTCCTGTCTCGAGGCAGGGGAAAGAGTTCTGTTTAAGGCTGCGGCAGAGACAGGTGGAGGATATCTTGTTCAAACTACCCCCGAAATATACAGATAATTGTGAAAAAACGTTACCAAAATGAAAAGTCTCGAAATACGTTTTTTTTTTCTTTCTGTATATAAAAATGAACCTTGGGTTACTGAGTTGAGAAATGGTGTGGCACTGCAAATCAAATGTTATTTAAATTAAACTTTGAAAACTGACGTTACACACACCAGTATAGGAAACAGGAGCAAGAGGCAAGTCAAACTTAAATAGGAAAAATAATATACTTAAAAATACTATATGACTATATGTACCATGTGAAATATTGCCATGGATTGTGTTTCATAGACACCATGTAATGCAATTCATACTCAACGTATGGCGTGATTTATGAATGCTTCATAACAATCAGGCTAAAAGAAACAATCTCCTTTCCAATGGCTCAGATGGCTGATGGTTTTGCGTAGGGACTGTGGTGTTGGCTGCTATGCTGAGTTTAGTCATTTCCTCTGCAGGCCTGGGCTCTGTAGTCCATGTGCTTCTTTTGTGGCAATGGCACTATATGGATTGGAGTTGCTTGAGTTGTGGAGACAAGGAAAGAAGAGAGGAGATGAGGAGAGTAGACAAGGAAAGAAGTGGAGAGAAGGAGAGCAGACAAGGAGAGGAGAGCAGGAGAGAGGTAGAGATGGCATGCAGTGTCTACCCTATCAATAACAAGGAAAAAAATATATATATATCAGAATTCCAACAGATCAGCAGAAGACTGGCAGCCATGTCTAAATTGACATTTAATTGTTAATGAATTTTCTTTTAATTGTTTAGCTTTCGACATCTATCCATTTTGTATACGTATAGCTTCATCTTCTTTATCTGCTACGATTTATGATTCTGAAACTTTTATCAACCCCCACTAAAATCAATTCCTGACTACTAAAGCCACTGCTTTGAGGAGGTGATATGCGGTGTGCGTGTATTTTGGCCACGGTGTCATGTGATGCTTGGGACAAGCTTGGTTTGTTAGGCAGTGTCTCAGCTATGGTGTCCGCTTACAGGAGGCTCTGCACCCACGTCACTCGTGGTTTGTTGGACAACACACCTAACAGCTTTTCCTTTTCTGTACTTCTATCTCTGTACTTCTATCTCCAAACATTGGACAAATTGATTGCCCAGTTACCAAACCTATGGACAAAACCTTTTTCTGTACATGCAACTCTTTGTACATTCAGTGTTACCTTGTTGGACTTCTGTAATATGAGTTTATTTATGTAATATTTATGTAAACACGCTCACCCTCTCTCTCTCTCTCTCTCTCTCTCTCTCTCTCTCTCTCTCTCTCTCTCTCTCTCTCTCTCTCTCTCTCTCTCTCTCTCTCTCTCTCTCTCTCTCTCTCTCTCTCTCTCTCTCTCTCTCTCTCTCTCTCTCTCTCTCTCTCTCTCTCTCTCTCTCTCTCTCTCTCTCTCTCTCTCTCTCTCTCTATATATATATTCTCTGATTTAAAAAATAAATAATCACCCTTACCTTAAGTAACCTCCTCTGCAGCAAAAGTTGTAAATATGGACATCTTTTTGGATAGAGTATAAAACCTAATAAAGCTGCAGGCTAAAACCATCAGTTACCAGGTAATTAAGTTGAACTTACTGACGTTGTAATTTTGCGCTGAGGGTAGAGAGACATAAGGCCACATCAGACGAGTGAATCAGCTTAACGACATTTTAAGCCAACGTGTCACCTCTCTGGGTTTCCCGCCCCTTCTCCCAGGGAGCAGAGCGATGTCAGCCAAAAGAGCCATCTCCGTGCCCTAGAGGAGCCCCTCCCAACGAGCCGTACACTCAAGTCCAACGAACTACGCCCACCAATTAGGCGTGAAATTTGTTCACGACAGGCAATTGGGTGTTCGAGAACAAGAAATGCTTTGGTTTTTAGTCCGTTTCATCGTAATATTCGTGGTATCACTTGCGTATTTGTGAGTGTTTGATCTTCTGTCTGGTATTTTATATGAGCTAATTTAAGTATTAGTGTGTGCTTTTTCTCTGTATATTTTGTGATTCACACCAGTATGTGTGTACATTCCCATCAAAGTGTCCTTTACACACATGTTATATGACTTTCACACAGTGTGGAGTGCAGTTGCTTTCACCGGGTATATGGGTGGGGGTTGTACTTAGCTCTGTACAGTTCATATCAGCTATGTGCACTGCATAGTAGTTCCGATGAACCACCTTCAGAGATTTCGTTTTCCAAGATATGGGGAGAAACTTAATGTTAACTAACACATACTACAATGTTTTTTTGTATCGTATTTGCAATTGTATTTCATAGTTGGATTTATTCGTGGAACTTGTGCGTAGAATTTGTCCTTTATTCCTGCAAACAAATGTGGGATGCTCTATATTTGGAAAGACTGTCATCATGCTTTGGTCGAAGTGGCTCTGCACCAAAAAATAAAATAAATAAAGGCGTTATATGTTTAATCAGTGGAAGTGTTGCTTCATGGTAGCCGTCATTGGCACCAACGAAACATGGCACGTTTCATCTTGTGTTTGCTTTGGGATTGGAGTCATTTCAAGGAAGCTCACGTCTGCGGTTTCAGTTACCTTGTCGCGTTGTCCTCTGGAAAGGGACACAAGCTTGTGTGATTACCATGTGCGACTCTCCACATTCACCGTGCTTGTTCCAGGAAACCAGAGATGGTCTCGCTGTTGTGTTCCAATACATATATCAATTTACATAAAACAGCCCCATTTGGACAATAAGCAGGGAGATGTGTGTGGGCGACTCAGAGGGAGTACAGAGTGGGTCCTTCAATCTTGCTAATGTTCACACCACCACGTACAAAAATAATCTCCTCCATAGGTGGGTCTGGGTGCAGCGCGCTTCTCCTTCCAGAAATGACAGCCCTTCGCTGCAGCGGTATGGAGGGATGGAGGGATGGAGGCTGAATAGGGAGACGGAGGTGATGCTAGAGATAGTCACAGATGACAGGGACAGGTGGGAAATGGAGGGAGTGAGAGAGAGAGAGAGCGCGGGTAGGGGAGCTAAATAAAAGAGAAAAGTCCTAAAAGAGCATAGAGTGGCATCAAGACGAAAGGATTATTTGTGATGCTGCTGAGGTGAGAAACTCCAGTTAAATGTTTTTAATGTCAGACTCTGACCCAGAACATCAACATATATATGCACATCCACATGTACATGTACAACACTTGAAGACTCAAGCATATGCTTAGGGACTTTGTGTTCGATTGTGTTTCATACAACCAGACTCCATGTTCCCCGCAATGCAGCTCGTTTGTGGAGTGGAGCAGATCGATAAATATGTCCTGCTTTTTGTTTAACCAAAAATAGATTTCGTTTTTTTCACAACAAATCTTTTTTCACACGGGCACAAACATTTACATTTCATTGTGTGGTTTTATTTAAAAGCTTTGTGCGTCGTGCAAAAAAAAAGAATGGGTTACCAGAGCGCTGAACAAAGCAACAACATGGCCTTCACATTGAAATGAAATGAACATCCACACGCCTGTCCTTCTAACCCGGTGTTCTGACAAGAGGGTCGGGGACGAGAGCCGGGCCCCCGGGTCAGGCTGGACCCGACCACGTGGGTGAGCTACTGACGAGGCCTATGTACTCTCGCACAACCGTGTTTCCAGCCAGCACGCTCTCTTCCCCCGAAACAACAAGGGAGAACAAACGCCAACCGCCTTGCACACGGCAGGAGGAGAAGAAAGGGACTTTTGATGAGAATACGGCTGGAAGAGCACAGAGGAGAGAGAAGAGAAGAGCACAGAGGAGAGAGAAGAGAAGAGCACAGAGGAGAGAGAAGAGCACAGAGGAGAGAGAAGAGCACAGAGGAGAGAGAAGAGAAGAGAAGAGCACAGAGGAGAGAGAAGAGAAGAGCACAGAGGAGAGAGAAGAGAAGAGCACAGAGGAGAGAGAAGAGCACAGAGGAGAGAGAAGAGCACAGAGGAGAGAGAAGAGAAGAGCACAGAGGAGAGAGAAGAGCACAGAGGAGAGAGAAGAGCACAGAGGAGAGAGAAGAGAAGAGAAGAGCACAGAGGAGAGAGAAGAGAAGAGCACAGAGGAGAGAGAAGAAAAGAGCACAGAGGAGAGAGAAGAGAAGAACACAGAGGAGAGAGAAGAGAAGAGAAGAACACAGAGGAGAGAGAAGAGCACAGAGGAGAGAGAAGAGAAGAGCACAGAGGAGAGAGAAGAGAAGAACACAGAGGAGAGAGAAGAGAAGAGAAGAGCACAGAGGAGAGAGAAGAGAAGAGCACAGAGGAACACGCTTTGGCTGCAGGTTATTCTCGAGACCTCTCGGTGGTGTCCGCTTGTGTGCCAGTGAAAAAGCCATTGGCTTGCATGTGTGTGTGTGTGTGTGTGTGTGTGTGTGTGTGTGTGTGTACACGCACATATTCACATGCGCGTGCTGGATATGTGTGTAAAATGAACTGTGTGTGTTCATGTATGTTTGTATGTGTGTGTGTGTGTGTGACAGGCTTTGTGCTTTTGTGCTGATTAGAGCTCAGACAGACTCTAGAAAGCTCCACAGAGAGAGAGAGAGAGAAAGAGAGAGAGAGAGAGAGAGAGAGAGAGAGAGAGAGAGAGAGAGAGATTTTGGGAAGCTTGACTCCAGAAATGAAGTGAAGGACCATCATTTTCAACATGAGTGGCTGCATCTCAAGTGCATAATCACACAGCAGTAGCCCTCCACGCGTATCTTACTGTCTTTGTCTCCACGCTGGCCTGTACTGCGCTGACACCCGCCAGGATAAGTTGAACACTGAAGTGGTCATGGATCTAGATACACATATCAGCCGTTTGGTGGGCGCTTTTATCCCAAGTGTCCTGCAATACTGTGACGGTGGTGGAGGTGCTAGGGCTGACGGGTGACGTACTGGCACTGTCAAAGAGAACTTCAGAACACAGCGTGAATAGGTGTGGTCTAACAAGGCTGTCGGTTTGTTAGTTGGTTGTTCACATATTGCCCTTGCACAGCGTTACTCTAAAATTCGAACAGACAAAACAACACCACAATGAATATACCCTCCACTGTCACTAACAATATAATCCTAAACCTAGTGTGTATTACCAGCATTGTAGCAGCGTCTGGTGTACAAACTACTCCAGCTGGATGCCGGAGACAACCAAGGGATAAGGGATCTCTGCCCACCTCAAGTCCTTCAGATGGACTCCCCAAAGCAAGTCAATATTTGTCTGGGGTGGGTGGGGGGGGGGGAAGAGGATGGTTTGTTTTTGGCAATGGAAGCAACGGTCTCATTATGCTTCTACATGTTTTCTGTGTTGTAAAGCAGATCATTAATGCACATCAGGGCGTCCCATTATGGTCCCAAAACAAGTGTGTATTCTCTTGTATAAAAAAAAAATACATGTTGCATGTAAGATTAAAAGACACCGTTACAAATATAAAAACGTCAAATTAGTAATTTGGCCTATATTTCTGTTTACTTGATAAATATCCATCATGGAGCCTACGTTCTCTGCAGCCATGCAATGCAGTCATCCTCAGTGCCCACGTGAAGAAGGCAACTGTTTCTAACGTGCATTGTGGTAAACAAGGCAGGCATCGGCATATCCTACCTATTTAGCACTTCTGGAGACACACGCACTGCGTCACAGTATCGAAGTCCACTGTGGCTTTGGATGCGATACTTTAGGATCTCACACACTGAATTAACTGCAATCGGGATCGAGCAAAAGCAGCAATCTGTACTCACTGAACCAAACAAGAAGCCTTCTTACTAAGAAGGGGAGATTCTAGTTTGATGTTTCATAAAGCCTACGCCCATTTCATTGCTTGATAGCGTGTTGAATACTTACTTCAGATAAGTTTTGTCTCGAAGGTGGAAAATGTACATTTCAGCCTTGAATAGCCAACAGTGACACTTCTAGAAGACTAGTCCCACGTAGGGACCGTAGGCAAGTGCTCTCTACAGTGGAGTATGTAGGGACCGTAAGCAAGAGCGAGCAGATGAAATTCAAACTGCAATAATGACTGAAAGAAAACTATTGTTCTACTTATTATTCCTGAGAACAGTTAACAATTAAATTAACAATAATAACCTTTAACTTTACATTTAAACACTACTTAGCAGACCTACCGAGTGAAAGCAAAATGTTCCCATTTTTCTTGAACACAATTTCAACAGCTCAGGCTCATTAATAGTGTCATACTCCAAATATCAATTCACTTTTATACAGTACATATCAGAGGAAAAAAGGTTTGTTAGAGACCCCTGGTCTAACCTACCTGCTATTTGTTGAAAATGTTTTTTGTATGTTCATCTTAAGCACTTGCTACAGATAATTTGCACAGATATGGTAATATTATTGGTAAAATAAATATCCCATAAAAATGGGTTGGTTCAAATACATTTTTGGGGTTGAATTTAGTTAGTGAGGTTGACGCTGATATATATATATATTTTTTTTCATTCTAAAATAGATGGCAATCTAGTTTGTACACTAGATTGATGCATGTGGCAAAATTTTTCATAAATGTTCTGGAGAGGTCATCCCGCCCAAAGTTGGAGTCCACCAGTCTCTCCAAATTCTGTGGGAAACATTACAAAATGTGAGATTTCCCATGGGGAGGCTCATTAGGATGGCTTGAGCACTCCATGTATTGTTGGCATGAAACAGACCACAAAAACACCCAGAGCAAGGCAGATGAAACCAGCCAAGTCGCCATACAGCTGTCACATCAAAAACCTGCTTCATCATCAGAGAGAGAGCTGCAGATCCAGCTGCCCAGAGGTTTGGAGGTCTCGAGCCAACACAAACTAAAAGCCCTCCTTTAACAGAGCCCAAAACAAAGGGACTGTGTTTCATTATGGCCTGAAGAACAATCAACACCATTGATGCAGAAGAGAGATACTGGTCTGGGTTATTAAACCATCACGACCGTCTCTGCTGGCTTCACTAAAACCTCAGTTACCGATTTATTTACAAAATGACTGAAATTCTGCCAAAGAGCATTTGGTGTGAGTGTGCCTCGCCAAGAACGTAAACAATAGCAGTAGCATTGTGGCGCATTGATTCCAAGAGTGCTATCTCTGTTGATTATATTCCTGCTTACTCCTTTTCTGCAGAAACGTCTGCTTTTTCTTAAAAGAGGGAAGAATAATGTGGAAAGCACTTATTTCAGGAGTTATCCATCGCTGACTTCCACATTTCGGGGCGGTCTGTGAAAAGGAACCGCGGTCAAAGTGGTAATTGAGGTAGCTCAGGCTCCAGACAAAACAAAATATTTATGAGCCACCATTTCCTATGGGAGACCTGGAAGCACAGATAGAAAGGAGCTCCAAGCCAGGGGAGATTGACTCACATAAGTGTGTTGGTATGCAGCAGCATCATGACAGGCAGAGGGCTTCCATTCGCTTATGTGGAAAAACTACTCGTAGAGAGCGCCCATTGCTTCCGTCGTCCGAACTGTCACTCCAAACTGTCACTCCATCTGCCGATCAGGTAGACAGAGACACAACCTATGGATAGCCCCCGAGGCAGCACATTATTTATGTACCTGCGGACACACAGATGCAGTCACGCCACAACGCACATCTGCTCAATGGTGAATTATTGACGTTTAGGAAAAGGTTGGAAAATGTATTATTACAGGCTGTTTATGTATTATACTAGAGACTGTAATGTTTAGGCCTTAGGTTAGAGATGGTACGGTTCAGGTATTATGTTAGAGATGGTTATGTTTAGGCCTTAGGTTAGAGATGGTTTAGTTTAGGTATAAGGCTAGAGATGCTGACTTTTAGGTAATAGGTTTGAGATGTTTAAGTTAAGGTATTAGGTTAGAGATGGTTTAGTTTAGGTATAAGGCTAGAGATGGTTAAGTTAAGGTATTAGGTTTGAGATGTTTAAGTTAAGGTATTAGGCTAGAGATGGTTAGGGTTAGGTGTTAGGGTAGAGATGGTTAACAAGAGATGATTATGTTTAGGTGTTAGGATAGAGATGGTTAACAAGAGATGATTATGTTTAGGTGTTAGGGTAGAGATGGTTAAAGAGAGATGGTTATGTTTAGGGTTAGGGTAGAGATGGTTAAAGAGAGATGATTATGTTTAGGGTTAGGGTAGAGATGGTTAACAAGAGATGATTATGTTTAGGTGTTAGGGTAGAGATGTTCAAAGAGAGATGATTATGTTTAGGGTTAGGGTAGAGATGGTTAACAAGAGATGATTATGTTTAGGTGTTAGGGTAGAGATGTTCAAAGAGAGATGATTATGTTTAGGTGTTAGGGTAGAGATGGTTAAAGAGAGATGGTTATGTTTAGGTGTTAGGGTAAAGATGGTTATGATTAGGTGTTAGTTAGATGGTTAGATGGTAGGTGTTGAGAGATGGTTATCAGTGACCAAGCAGCCTTGGGTTAGGGTTAGCTAACATGATCCTCTCTGCTCTGCCAGGATCGTCTCCCGTGATACAGCTGCATGATGCCACTGCATCCTCATCACATGGTGACACCTGTTTTGTCATGGAGAGCCTTGCCAAAGCTACTGTGTAATTTCCCTTTGGGTTTTTTGTGCTAAATTTGCTTTGCGACATAAACATGGGGGGACAAAAGGACATGATTGTTTACAGGAAGTGCTCGTGTGATAAAATTGCACAGAATACGCTATAATAATACTTGAAGAGGAGGGTTATAAAGCGCAACAGCAGGATGTTTGAGTTATCCATGCTAGGGGATTGGATGCCGTTATTTATGGCGACAATGATAACTGAGCTTTATGCAGATAAAAAGTCCATCTAAACATGTGCTAAGCCAAGAAGATATACTACACCCTGTCTTATTTCACTCTCAGGTATGTTCTAACCCTGTGCAGCCTTTAGTTTATAGTATAGTTGGAGTACATTTAAATGTAGAATGCAATTTTTACTGGTTTTCCGGTGACTCTTTGGTTTCCATAAACCTTGCTTACCTGTTACATATAAGGTCTCAGGAGAACCCTACTGTGTTACAGCTGGAAATATTTATACTCTGTGGATAAGTGAAGGCAAGGTAAAGGTCAGGTGAAAAGGTGGACTCTTTGAGGCCCTTCAACCATTCTGTGGGGTTGTTTCAATGACCACGACAGGATCAAGTTGGTGAAATAATAGGGATATTCCCTTCATTAAATAACACAATTAAATATATACACAACAGTGTTCTTCTTTTACGTATGTATATTTTGTGTTGCTTATTATCAAGGAAACAATGCAAGGAAACAATGCTGGTCGACTTCATTCTTTTGATTCTTCCCCCTGGTTACCATTTCCACAGCTCAATAGACCAGTTCAGTGCAGTCCCAGATCTCCCATACTATGTTAAGATGCACCAGGCAACCTTGACCATGTGTGTGTGTTCATGCGTGTGTGTGTGTGACAGTATGTGTGTCTGTGTGTGCATGTGTTTTTTACGAGATGACAGCCCTGCTGAATTGTCCTCTAAACTCTGCTGCAGGGGAAGAAGAGGAGGAGGAGAGGAAGAGGAGGATGATAAGGTAGAGGAGTCGGAGGAAGAGGATGAGGAGGGGGAGGGGGAGAAGGAGGAGGAAGGGGGTACGTGGGGGGTGGGGGAGCTGCCAAAGGAGCAGTCGCGCACTTGAAAGTCCAGAGGAAGGTAGAGAAGGGGAGGTGAGGGGAGAGGAGAAGAGGAGGAGGGGAGGTGGTGAGGAGGGAGAGGAGGAGAGGAGGAGTTGGGGTGGGCAGCACAGCTGGTGATCTGTACGTGTCATGAATCCTACTGTCACCCCCTGTCCTCTCATCCCCCCTCGCCTACCAACCAAATGAAATAATAAATGCAACCAAGCGGTGAGCCATCGGCAGCCACCGGCCGACATGACAGCTGCGATTGCCTGTTGTTGCCCAAGACGGTGGAATGGGAAAGTACAGCCCTGTCAGCGCAGTGCCACGCCCACCGCCACTGCTCCTTACTCTAGTCCTGCGTCCGTCCTCTCCCTCCCACTTTGTTCTGATACACGTTTGTCTCTTGTTTGTGTTACATGTCTGTTAGCCATCTCTCTTTGTGTATTAGTTAAGAGACTGTCTGGGTTTGGTTTATTTTGAGCAAGATGCAGTAGCCCCTACCTGCAGCTTAATGACTAACGTAACCCATGTATCTATCATGTATCTAACAATTCACAGCAAGTTGCTTTAGATGAGTGTTCAATTACTAAATAATATATAGTAATAGCAGTGCATAGTTGGCAGTGAATAAATAGATAGTGAGTGCGCTGGCACAGACCGTGGATAAATAAAGAGAATTCAGGCATACAGCACACACATATCAAGATGTTTGGATCCTTCATTAGCAAGTATTGATAGATTGTATCAGTTAATTGAGAATTTCTGAAAGGGTAAACATTGGCCGATATGCGCATAGTAAATTTGTGGCCATTGATTATTGAAATATTCCTTTGACAGGAGTCAAAGCGCATGTTCTTCCCTAATGTGGTGAAATGCAGGAACTGTGAATCCACATGTTGTCACCAGCACAGCTTTTTCGAGCGTGCCAACGTGTTAATTAACGAGAGGCGCTACATGGCATGCTGACGTACGCTCTTCAGCTGAGACCACTGCCACTCGTTCAGCCAGACACCCTTTATTTACACTACGTCACAAACAAGGCAGGGAAATAAATAAAAATAAAAACATTTTGAGAGGAAATGAGTACCATTTCATCTAAACTGCATCTGATTAGAATACCTTTCAGCAAATATGAAAGATGAGCAAGCGCCGCTGGCTAAGAGGCCACTGCATACTCCCGTGATGTCCTGTCTCACTCAGTTAGCAGAGCAAGGCATTAACATTGCCAGGGTTAGGGGTTCCATTCCCACTGGGGCCGCCCTTGCTATTCATCCAACAATGATGCAGTCACTGTACAGTAAATGTCTTTGGGAGAAAACGCCAGGACCAAAAGGCATATTTTATTTATTATGGCCCGTCGTACAGATCTTCCCCGAGGTCATAACTGGAAGCAAAGCATATGAGGCTTTTCAAGCCTTATTTTATGTCTGCTGTTAGTGGATATTGTGTTTTTGTGTTTCAATGTGAGCCCCGTCGAAGAAGAATTCCTGTCCCACTGAATCTGAATCTAACTCGTGGACATGGCCGACACAGGAGACCTGAGACGATCTCTATGTAAATGTCTGTATCTGTACCTGGCCAAAGTGTCATCTGGCAGTAACACACCACTCCATGAGGAAAACAAGTGTGGCCGAGACAGGCACTTGGCGTCCGAGTGGTGTGAAATAAGGAGCACGTGGTCGACCGCAGAACGCCCGTGATCAGGACTTCTCTGGATTCTGGAGAACTCTCTTACGTCCTCGACGCGTCTTGAAGGGCAGGTGAGAAACCATCTACGCAGTGTGTACAAATACAAACAAAGAATGGGAACCTTTACCATTCTCATGGGAGATGTGTATGAATGAATAATGAACAAGAAATGTGTCTCTGTCCCCTGTAAACGTGTTAATAGTTTAAAACACGACTTCATGGATTTTCGACGAACCACCAACACCTGTTCCCGTCCATTCTTGCCATCTTATAAATTCAGCATATTGAGAGGGGATGATAGTGCCTTCCAGGTAGTCCATTTTAATTGTGTGCAAATGGGATTTAAGAAGTAAATACCTTCCTCGATTGGTTATCGAACTTCAAAAGCCTGTGACACTTGCAGCTCTCCGCCCTGAAGCCAAGAAATGATTTCAGACAATAACCACCACACAAAGAGTTTCATTAGAGTATAGTAACGATATATGGAGTCAGGGAGATATAATGACATATAATTTGTCAAATGCACAGCAATGGCACACTTAACCATAACCTCAGAAAAAGAGGAACGTAACATTTCATATTGACAATCAAGTCAAATTAATGCATTTCAATTACCTTAAGGAAATAATGTATCATAATTGACAAGACAATGTGTTGCCAAACAGTGAGTGGAATGTGTTCAGTGTGGTCATGCACACAGGCTATGCAATTTGTTATAACCTGGGAGAGAGAATGCGATTTTGAAAGTTCAATCAAGCCAGTTGAGCAGGTTTTCTGGTATTGATCAGACAAGAGGGGAAAAGGCTGATGTGTGATTAATTGTTAATTGGAGGCAAATTGTGTTAGCGCTCTCTTTGATATGGACAACAATCATATGTGGCGTACATTTTCTGCTTCCATAAAAGCCTTCGCCTCGCCAGATGATTGGAAGAAAGCAAAGGCCAACATTGTGTATTTCAATAAAAAATAATTAGATGTACGATTTATTTAGATTTTGCCGTCGTTTATGAAATAACTAAGTGACCACGCAACGCACCTCTGCACGTCAAATAAATGTTTGTATTTATCGAAACAGTTCCGTCTGTAGTATTTCTAATGTCACTGTTTTATTTATGTAAGTAACAAACAACAAATAAATGGCAACGGAAATGATGTTCATCTTCACCATAGGTAGCAAAATAATGAAGGCAGATGAGATGGTGGGGTGAGCGTGCCTTCTACTGTGTACAGCCAAACCTTTGTTGCTTTCTGTTTGTTGTAATGGAGCTTCCAGAATGTACAATATTTTCCGCCACTAGCCTTAGCCAAACATGGGAGACCATAGCTTCAAACAATTGAAGGTGATTGAAGCAGCGTTTAAAATGGTCATTTATACAACACATATACTTTCTAAATGAGTAGGAACAACTATGTTGGATTTAAGTAATAGGGTAATCCAATAAGACAAACAGGGACATGACAGAGGTTCACATACTGCGGCAAGGAAGCAGTTAAAAAAGAAACGTCTGGAATTATGATGTGGACTTGTGTCTACGCTGCCGTCATTTGTGAGCTCATTAAAACATCTTCAAAACAATGAGTCTGAATGTAGTACAACGATGTAGTCCATCATCTGAAGTGAGATATCCTGCCACGAACTTAACCTCGCCTGAACACAGGCTGTTTCACTGGGCGTTCCCCTCGACACAGACCACAGGGACACATATGCAGAACCACTCATTCAATGTTTATTGGTCTTTCGGGAGATTGTACAGGGATTTGTGTTGCTTTTGTATTTTTTGGGGGGGATTGCACAGCGGACGCACATGTTTCTGCTTCATCCCTGACGTCTTGGAATCGCTTGAACACCCAGCGCAAAATACAGAAGCAACTGAACAGACCTCTACAGCATATTTATTCAACTCAAGACAATTACACAGTTCACATTTGACACACACACACACACACACACACAACTTCAACAAACGAGAAGGGGCCCGGAGCAGCACTACTTTACAGCTCAAGGTAGTCATGGTAGTCCCTTTCATGTGGTAGCATGGCTTTAATTAGCCACGCCGAACACCGAGGAGTGGAGCACCTTCTGACTAACGAGATGTGCTGCTCTACACGTTGTGCTTCCTGCCCGAAGATAATCAATTCGCTTCAATCCTGTTCCCATTCCGTGAAAAGCAGCGGAGAGCTGTATCACACAAGGAGGAAACCTACTCTCATCTTGACTGTCACCAAACACATTCAGGAGAAAAAGGAATCCCTGCCTGTGTTGCAGATTTCAGCGTCATGGTTGTGCATGCTTAGTTAAAGCGCTGTGAATTGATTTCCTGACAGCTAGAGGGCAGCTAGTGTTACTGCACTACGAACAACCTGACATCGTGATACTTCGCTTTGGCCTATTCCACTGTCCCCATGATCCACTGTATGTTCTACAAAGCAGATTTGATCAACTCAGACTTCATCAAGATGAAAGATTAATATAATTTGGTCCTGATGATGAAGATTACATCTGTCTGTGTGGGTTGTGCAGGTTACAGATAGTCTTACTTTTAATGCTTAGGTCTGATATTTTCATGTCATTTCACTGTTATATGATGTAATTTATTATTATGATTAATTATTATCAAAAAAAAATTTGGGGGGTCCAGCCAAAGAGGGAATATTTATGATAACTGAAACAAAGAGAGATCTCCAACAGACAAGATAATAAACTCAACCAGTAGAATGGTTGAAACATACAGTTGACTAAAAGAATCGTGCTGTAAGACTATTTAAAAAAAAGGAATGTCCTGAACCAGGTTTCCACGCTGTCTAAACATAGTCCATAAAGTTCTGTAGGTATGAAATATGGAAACCAGTCACCTATGATTACGCCACCCATCAAGACAGGAGCTGTCCGGGCGTGTAATCAGCCCTGGATGTATTCCTCAGCCCTCCTGGCTATTTCTGTTTCCTGCTGCTAACCTCCCTCTTATCGGCGCTCATTGTAGCTCATTATGTACGTTGGTATCCATCATTGTCAGCAGATCGGTGAGCCAACGGGAATATTACTGGACGTTGCCGAGGGTCAGAGCGACGGCGATGGAGAGGTCCTGGGTTCTGAAACCATTCCCCCCCCCCCCCCCCCCCCCCCCCCCCCCACCAGCATGATTCATGGCTGTCTTTGGTACAAACCCAGGGCTCCGGGGAAGGCGGCTCAGACCAGACCACTCCACCACCCCAACCTCCCTCTCCCGAGACCTCTTCAATTATAAATCACGCACACGGCGAAAAATGAGCATTGCAGGCGCATTGTGTGCATTGTATGTGTGTGTGTGTGTGTGTGTGTGTGTGTGTGTGTGCATGTCTCTATAAGTGTATGTCTCTATGAGTGTGTGTATGTCTCTATGAGTGTGTGTTCAGCACTGATACAGTCCTATCCAATAAAAGTAAAAAAAAACAGAGCAGCAGAGTTGTATCTCCTCTGTGCAAGTGTGAAGGCTGAGAGGTCTGGATCCATCCTCTATCAGCCACATAGTGAAAAGCGACACTTTAGAAGCCAGGCATAAACCTTATTCACCTAGCGGCCTTATTGGCTAGGAAAGATCGTCTAGAATCGTTGGGGAAACCATGGGAGCTCAATGCAAATGCATGCATTGTAAATGGTAGCTGGGAGGGGAAATGGAACGCATGAGTAAATATAATGCGTTGGGTATTCATAATTTCCATAGGTTTGAAGAGGTTTTCCCCACCCAACTAACCAATACAGGCACTCTGTGAATAAGTAAGGGCTAATGCCCAGGGAGCCAATATAGCTAAATAAACCACTCTAAGGTGATGCAGGACACCTACGCATTTATTTTTGCAATAATGCTGTAAATGATCTCGCTTATTACAAGGCTAATTACCAAAGAAATCATTGATTTGATTTTAATTAAACCGATTTTTATTTATTTATTGTTTCTGCAACAAACAAAAAAGAGTCTGATATTCTATGATTTCAAATAGCGTCCATAGCAACTGTCTGTTATTCATAGCAGCAGTCAGAAATATAAATAACATATAACAGACCGTTGAATGCCATAGTTGAACATCAGAATCAAGTATTTAACAAAGTTAATAAGTAAGGGATAATGTACAGCGAGCCGATCATTATCGCCAAATAAACCCTTACAGGGACTTGAATCACCCTGAAGGGCTGATTAAAGTCTTATGTTCAATACAACTGCATCCCTCTCCTTGGATATTGCTTCATTGAAGCCACACTAAGGCCTGTTCTTTCTGAATCCTTCGCACACACGCAATTGTTGCAAATGTTATTGCATTCCAAATGTAAAAGTCATCCCTTTTTTCATAATAACTGGTGAACACACCTATCTTTTGTATACTATCGGAGTGCAAAACGTTTTAAAAAGTTGAGCACTTTCAGTGTATATTAGAATCAAATTTAAGCTAGGTTAGCTGTATACTGCAACTGGTGGGTCGTGCGCACAGGCCCACTTGTCAATTCACCAAACAGAGATTTGCCACATCTATGTGCCTTTGACTTCAGCCGTTCAGAGGTTTCAGATACCTGGTTGTGTTGCTTATGCGCTGCTGTTGCCCAAGCACGCATAGGCCTTTAGAGTAGGTTGATGTTATCTCTCTTATGGGCTGGCAAGTCTTGACCCCCGACCGTAGGTTAGGGAACTAATTACAGTTAAAGCTTTAGTTACTCTTTAATGTTTGTGAACAACTGCATTTAAGTGATTGCTCTGTCTGCAGTAATTGTAGCATTTTACATTAAGGGGCACTGAATCAACTCTACTTATAGTAGGGTTGGCAGTTTTGTGGATGTAGTACATTTCTTTAAAAAATAAAAAGCACAAAAAGCACAAATGTTTAAAAAGAATGTTCTAATCCAAATTGAATATAAATATGTGTATAATGTATTAATGTTTAATAGAGTTTGATAAGTCATTTACATGTTTAGGCTACTCTAAATTAATTGTGTTCTAATAAATACAGAGTGTGTACCTAAATACACATAACGACTGTGTACTTACATAAAGAACATGTAGTAATACATGTACATGGGACTTGACATATACCTGTTATACTGTCAACCGACAGAGGGCCTTGCTCATTGGTCCATGTGTTCACCAATGAACAGCAAGAGTACAGAGTCTGTCAGATGAACCTTTGAACCCGGTCTGCTGTGGGACTCTCCCTGGATAAGCCAACCCATTACCCCCCCCCCCCCCCCCCCTCATGTTACCCAACCCAATCGCCATCAGAATGCTGTCCAGCTAGGTGAGGTGGATGCAGGGATGGGAGGTGGGAGTGGGGACTGTGGTGCATTACCACAGGGCACTGGACATAGATGACACCCTGCATAACAGCGTCATCACCTGCGCTGATGGCAGGGATTCTCATCTGTGGTGGCATCGACCTTAACTCGCTGTTATCCTGTGAAAGGGGTTGAAGGTGCAGCTGATAAGGTCCCGCGATTATGATGTACACAGGAAACACACACACAGACACAGCCCGCGGAGATGGAGCCCGCAGTAGAAGCAGTCATTATGGAGCAGCATGTGTAAACTAATTGCCCCCGGCTCAGCAGATCCACCAGTAATGAGTAGAGAATGGATCGGGGCCCCCCTGGAGGTCTGAAGGACTATGTAGAGGTACGCCATGGTGAAGCACAAAGCCAATTACAACGCCATACTGGTTCTGCTGCCACTGGTATATACAGTATACATATGGGTATTTCCTCCAAAGCGTCTTGCTATGCAGCCAGGGAATAAGTTGTTCACATGGGGACACCCCCAGGAGGAATCTGACCCCTGAACCCGGAAGTGTTAACGGCATCCTCACTGTTTTATAATGTAAGAGAGTACTGCTTCATAGCATGTGGTGAACAAAATGGTGGTCTGCCACATCAACTCTGTTTCCGTGGAAAGGTTGGACCATTGAGGTCATTTTTGCGCACTTATTTCCCAACAGCCGTATGAAGCAGAACTCTGGGATAGTAGAAAACAGCGTAAGGGTTTCCCTCTGAGCTACACACACAGGACCAGGTTTTAAATGGAGTCTCTTAAATGGAGAACCACTGAAGAGGTCTTTGTGACGCATGTCTGCTGTCCCGGCGATGTTGCTGGCATCATGTCACAGACCCTCAGCTAACTGCTCCCCATGGCATAGAGGCATTTGTCGGAATTGACCTAAAGTAATTTGTCAGCATAGTGACACGTCGTTACTCTAAAGGCAAATGGTTAGTGTGATCAACTCCCGGCCGGAAGGTTCGCTTTGGACAAAAGATAAGATAGGATATGATAAACCTGAAAAAAAAGTATTATAAAATATGATAAATGATATTATTATGGAATTTACAGTGAAAAATATCATATTATTATCATATTAAATATTAATCTCTGGAGCGGAATTCAGGTGTCATAGCAGCAACAGCAAAGCATCTGTTAAATGACAAAATAGTTGCATATCTAAGTCATCTGACAAGCTGCCACTAGCACGAGGACAAGCAATAGCGCGGTCCACATAACGCACACCGTCATGGTAATCAATGTATTTCTATAACACGGGATAGGAGGGAAGGCGGTTCGTGCAGGCAGAGGAAAACACACTTATCCTGGCTGCTCTGAATGGCGTGGGTGAGGCAGACGCCATAACCTGGTCACTGTTACGGGCTGTTTCAGAATCCCAAAGCGCCGTGTACTCTCCCAGTTCCATGGTACCGTCCAAAGCACACAAAAAACCTTGCCCAATCGGTGATGAGATCACGAGAGAGAGAATGCCTTGTCTGTCTTTGAATCTTGTGCATAAAGAAATAGCCGACTGAATTAGCATGACGGGATTAGCATGCTAATTACCGTTCCCCCCAGTGGAGTGATTGGCTGAAACAGCTTGCCTGTATGCTCGTCCAGTGTAGAGCGTTTGTAAGTCAGAGAAACTGAATACATGCGCACCAGACATTTTGGATTTGCGTTTGATTGTTCCATGGACATTTGGGCGACAGAGCCTCCAGTGGGATGTGTAGTCACTGAAGGCTGCTCTGAGGTTTACATAAACAGCGAGTTTGCTGCCAATGTATGGACAATAAAACAGAGGATGGATGCATGCTTGCATACACTGAGATTAATATATTTATCCATCCATCTTGCTGGCCTGGCATAATTGTCATAATTGCATCAACATGCACACACACACACTTTCTCTCTCACGCACACACACACACACACACTTTCTCTCTCACGCACACACACACACACACACACACACACACACACACTTTCTCTCTCTCACGCACACATACACACACACCACCCACACACAAAGGCAATCAGAGCAGCCTCTGCATATTTTGTGAAGAGTAAAAAAGTAAAGTCTAGAGGAAGAACCTATGACTGCCGAACCCGAGGCAGGAATACAAAGCAGATCTCCGTCGCTGTGAGGCGACGATGCTATTGATTTTCTTTCCAAACCAATAGCTGCCATTAGTATGTGACGTTACAGAGGGGGTTGGGTGGGGGGGGGGGGGGGAGGGGCAACAGGGAGGGTGGCTCAGGGTGCTTACACACCTGCATTGTATGCAGGCTTTACTGAATGTACACTATTACTGCCCTCTATTCAAGTCCACTGCATGGCCCACCGTCAGCCGCAGTGGATGCATCTTAAGCTATCGAGAAGGTGCCTACAAACGCACTGTAAATTCAGCGCACTCATTTTATTAGCACTACAACAAACCGACCCCGTCGACTTACCGCTGCCTTAAACGACGATGGATATGACAACAGCACTATGCCGTCCGCTGGCTCTCCATGGGCAAGGCGGTGAATGCCATACAGCTAAACTGACCTGCTCTCGCGAGGGAACTGGACGACGAGGCCGTCAATGGGAAATGCACACGCCCACGGGATTCTGAATCAAATTCTGATACATCGTTTCATGGCACCAACCCACACGCAATCGGACGTGCTCCCAGTCATGGCAAAGTTGAATTTGTTTTTTTTAAAGAGCGGCAGAAGCAGAGTGGGGAGGCCGGCTAAAACGGGACTATTCTCGTTTTCGCAAGATGATGGCCTTCTTTCACTAACGGTGACACAATGGCATAGATTACTGCGTTGACGATCACATAAGACATATAACCACGTTTATGGGGAATACCACCAACTTATTCCAGCACCTGCGAGAGAGACATGCGGTGGAATGGCAGGTGTGTGCGGCACCAAGAGATGCAGAAGCCAGCTCAAGCCACAAAGCGCCTGCAAAGAAGCAGGTAACCTTGGCAGCAGCATTGTCAACAGTCATTCCTTGCGACAAGAAAGGGCCCCGGTGGCAGGCGATCACAAATGCGGTGACATATTACATCGTAAAAGATAGGGTCCCCATTTATACGGTTGAAAAAAGGGTTCATTAAGATGCTGGAAACGATGGAGCATATCTTTTTGTCATTTTAGTTTGTTTAGAGAAAAACGAAAAGAAAATCCATTCGTTTGAAATAAATATAGATTTTTAGGCCAAATAGCCCAGCCCTATACAACCTTATATTTAATGCAGATAAGACAGTGTTGACTTATGGCATAGTTTTATGTTCAATATGGATTTGCCCTTTTAGCTCAAGGCGTTCAACGTGGAACCTTTGAATTCAACAAATTAATTTCCCCAAAATCGATGTCACTATGTAACAAAGAAACCCCTAAAAGATGAACAATTAGTGGTCCTCTATCATGCCTTATGCACCACAGGACACAGCAGAAACACTATCCTGACATTCCTAATCACCCAGTACATTTTCCCTCCTCCTATTATCATAACTCTTGGCAGTGCTATTGGAACCTGAGCATGTGCATGTGGATTTGTGAAGAGCAAGTGAAAAACTGGAGGAGGGGTGATGAAGTCAGCTGTCGATAGGAAGATCTATGTTTCACAAATATTTCGCATAAGTCTGTCCATTGACAGCATGCATCAGAATTAATCATTTCTGTGTGCAATGGGCTACTGTAGTGGCACCAAAACAACTCAGTAACAATTTTAATCGCACCTTACTCAATAATGTTTTTGCAATAGTATGTAATGTATGTAATTGCTGCATGTTAAAACATAATTTGGCCCTCTTTAGCAAATAGCCATAAAGTCAGAATGTGTGCACTGCACACCTTCTGGTTTTATAGCAGCCCTTGGTCAGGCCAGTGGGGATCTTTCAAGATGGATGAAATGTGTTTCCTTTTGCTTGGCCTCTCCTATCGACACCACCAGGGGCCTGACATCTCTCTGCCATTCTGAATGATTTACTGGATCATAACGGGACAGAATAGTGGCAGAATAGTGGACAGAATATGACAGAATAGTGGCACACCCACAGCTTGGACACAGACTCTAGACATAGCGTCATGGGGGTGTAGATTTGCCCTCTACGGATGCTTGTTACCATTCGTTGCAATGAGCAGCAGAATCAATCCATATTTGGCACATTTAGGACGGCACTTGAATGGCCGCCTCACAACAGTCTATTGCATATTCGTATTTGATACTTGAAATGAAATATAACTGTCAACCAGGACTTCGAAAATACATAATACGAAGACGAACTAGCCACTGACATCCTAACGAAGAGAAAATGTATTGGCTTTGTATCACGGGAATTAAATTAAATTGACTGATGGCAGGTCTTCTGCCACCACCTTCCCACCGCGAAGCGTAGATGAACTCCATGCTAACCGTAAATGAACTGCATGCTAACCGTAGATGAACTGCATGCTAACCGTAGATGAACTGCAGGCTAACCGTAGATGAACTGCATGCTAACCGTAGATGAACTGCATGCTAACCGTAGATGAACTGCATGCTAACCGTAGATGAACTGCATGCTAACCGTAGATGAACTGCATGCTAACCGTAGATGAACTGCATGCTAACCGTAGATGAACTGCATGCTAACCGTAGATGAACTGCATGCTAACCGTAGATGAACTGCATGCTAACCGTAGATGAACTGCATGCTAACCGTAGATGAACTGCATGCTAACCGCAGATGAACTGCATGCTAACCGTAGATGAACTGCATGCTAACCGTAGATGAACTGCATGCTAACCGTAGATGAACGCTGCACATCATGTCGCTTAGTTGCTTGATGTGAACTCAGTAGCATCCTACAAGACAGTGTTCTTACCACAACATTACCTTTTAACACCGTCAGATATTGATAATGACTAGATCCCCTTTACAAAGAAAAGTAATGCTTCACAAGGTGTGAATCTTAATCTTTTATCCAAAGTGACCTACTATGTATATTATTTGAATGTCATTAAGGAACAGGGGATAAGCATCTTGCTCAGCTTATCAATAGTACGTTTATTTATAGTATGTATTTTACAGGAGTATGCCAATGTCAATTTCACTGCAAATTGCAGATTCAGCCTGTATGGCAAATGAAGAACGTAACAATATTCACTGCTAAATATTGATAGACAGAATACCAGAGAACCTTATTGTGTACTTGGTGGTGAACTAGGATATTAGGGTATGATTAAACAATTGAGGTATCCGAAAGGTAGTGTATTGATCCTTCAGAATTTGATTTGCAATAGTGGGAGTAGTTAGAGGACGACCACACAGGGTAATCAATACTATTTGGATCCTTCACACTCTGTGTGTGTGGACTGAGCCACTCAATCAGAAAACGTGTCATTCCCTTTCGTAGACGACACAAGCTGACCAGGTAGAAGGGGTTGTTTTAGATCCGTGTTGTGTTGAACAACCCGACTGGCTGTGTGTACCGCGAAGGGAAAAACACATGTTTACATCCTTCTTTGTTGCACTGATTTCATGTTCTACACAGTTGTGAGAGCAGACGTGAATCCAACCAAGGGAACAACATGCATTTCAGAAACGCTAATTATGGCAAAATGCAAATGCTCAATTAATTAATGGCCACTAAGACCATTAATTATTACACTGTATACATTGTAATAATTATTGTAGTGAATTGTGTTATCTCATCTATGCCACAGGTACAATACATGTATTACAGCACAGTTCTCTCATTGTTTTGGTGTAACTTGTTTGGTGTATGCGTGGACATGTGTGCATGTACTGTGTAGCCACAGGCCTTGTTTTGTTTGTAATCTGTGTATCTGTTATGTTTATTGAGTCTGGTGGAAGCCAAGAGGCACACTGGTAGACAATAAATCCACATTTTACAGAGGGACCCAAACAAATGGATGAGTAAAGATGCCTGAATCCGCTGCATTACTTCGGTCTCCATTTACTGTGCGTTTGGGCACAACCGTCAGGGGGAATGAGAGCGACTGCGTGTGAACCATTGGGCTATGGAGAGTTGGGGGGAAATGATTCAACAAAAGTTGAAATGCAAAACGTGCCCCAAAAAAAGGAGGAAATATGTTTGGTCTGCAGAACAGCAGCATGTTAAAGGGGAGCCGACAAACTGTTTTCTAAAAGAAGAGAGTACTGCTACATAAACGTGTATTTAAAATTTTTTGTGGTTTGCAACATCAACTTCGTTTCTACTAAGTTGGACCATTGATGCAATTTTTTCAAATTGGACCAATGGAGAATGCAAATGCAGGACCAATGTCGCCAATGCTCCAACTTTTCAACGATTCTTTTGCGAGAACAGAGTGAATGATGCAGACCGACATATTTTCTCGACAGGCGTATGAGTCAGTACTTTTAATCAGCCGAGTGTGACAGCTCCTGTAGAAGAGGCTTTCTTGAATCAGCATCAGTTTGGTCACATAGCTGAAGGATTAGAAGCGGTTATGGTATTGGACTCCCAGCCGAAACGTTCTGGGTTCAAGCCAAACCTGTAGGCCTGAGAAAGATGCCCAACCCCCTACCTGCTCATAAATGACCTGTATCTGAATTTTCTGTAAGTCACTTTGGATATAAAAAAACGAGTTCTAATTACTAATAAATGAACAAAGGATTGAATAGTCCATCAGATTGACCAAGTAGACATTGACCCTGATGAACATCAATACAACTGACCTACTGCCACCCACTGTCCGCACTATAGAGACCACCAGTTGTGAGTGTTGAAAGTGTATTCATAATATAACTTAAATGACTTGTATATGACATCAAGGTTGTTATTCCTAACACTGCCCTATGTATTCCTCCACACCTGTGTCTTAGCTAGAGAAGATCTACGTTCTCTAGCCGGACTCTGGCTCCATGTTTACATTTAATGGACATACCGAGTGTAGTATATTGGGAATACTAATTAGTAACTGGACTGGCACAGACTTTGCTCATAACTCTTTATTGATGGTGACCATGCATCAACTTCTAACTCAGGGGGGAGAGCGGTAAGTTCCTATGCCCAACAATGGCACTACTGTCCCTAGTGGTCATATCCCACTCTACAACACCGAGACTGAATGATGTAGTAATATAACATCTCTTCAAATGTTATGACTTCATATGGATGAACAATCATAGTGCCCTGTGCGCCTTCCTACCTCCCTTCCCTATAAAATAGGGATATGTTCTGAGACTCATCCCGTGCTCTCATTAATCTACTGAACTCCTTTAACAGCCCTCTAAAATTGCAAGAGACCAAGAAGGAAGGTGTTAAAGCACTGCTTTATATCCATTAAGCATGTTGCTCTTTATATATAAGGGGAGACAGATTGGCATAGAGGAGACAGCGCAGTAGATCATTTTGAGTCAAAGGGTTAGTTCGTTTAAGAGCCCCATTAAGGAGTTCACACAATTAAAACTCATGCTGGTTAATGACATCAGTACAGTGCAATACCGACGGATTGATATTCACTGTGTTTGAGAAAATAAAATAACTAATTAAATGGCAGGTACAGACAAAATGAAAAGAAAGAAGACATAAAGCAGGAAACAATAATAAACAGAAGGAGCCCGAGGTGAGTAGAAGGATAAAACGACAGAGAAGAGTTCTCATACAGCGTGAGGAGGATCAGCGTTACTTACAATTAAAACTACAAAACAAGGTTCAACAATTCATATCCAGCACCTGGGTGCTTTGCGGTTTGTAACCAATCGTCTTTCTACCTTTACTGAGCCAGCTTGATGAAGGACGTCGCTCACGGGCATTGGAAAAACAACTGAGGAGTTAGTGATTGTGTCTGTCTGTTTTTTTTTTTCTTTTACTCCAACCACCTTGGGGTTACAATCTCGTTCCAGTGATCATTTTCGAATGATACAGTGAAAGATCTTTGATAATTCACAGTTGCAATTTCAATATTACCGCAGGACACTTGGGTTTGGCGCGGGATTGATTTGTTCGGAAACAGCACAAGTCAAGAAAGGAAAGGAAAAATGAAGCAAAAGGGGGGAATTGTTATGTGGATACATTCGTTGACAAAAGTTGAGTTTTTCTGGAGTTTAGCTCTCTGGGAGACATCCTCAGGAGGGCAGTTGAGGACAAATAATTAATGCACAGCATTATATATATATAATATATATAAACAGAAAACATAAGCTGTTTGCCAATCCCCAATGCCCACGTTTTAAACACAGAAAGACTAAGCTCCAGCTTTCACTCTTGAAGATAAAACTATGTCAATCATTCTGGAATATTCACAAGGAACATATATATGTCTCTCTCGAATATGTCCTTGAAATATATTGAGAATAACAAACAAAGTATGCAAAGTTCTTATAGATTCGAGTCAACCAGGGTTGGAATCAAATCCAATTCAATGGTATGAAGTTGATTTTGAAGTCACTGTATTGTACTGTACATATCTTTCACTTCGTATGTATAATGATAAGTATACTGGGGAGATTTTTACATCTTTACATTGTTACATCAAAACATTACTCTTTTTGGGAAATAAATTCTTAAATTGTCAAGCTCAAAATGGGATTCCATATGAATCATAGCTGTGTACTGAATTGGTCCTGACCATGTGACTCAATGAGTAATGGTCGCTGGCAATCTCCAGCCAAAATCCCATCCATGGAAGGTCGAAGAAGCCGGCACTGAGCTTTAGAGGTCTTTAGTGTTCAGTTCTGGGGTTCCTGTGCTATTTAAACCCCAATGTTTTGATGTTGACATTGTAAAGAAGGGAAAATAATAAAATCACTTAGAAAGGGTGACTATGTGGACAATTATCTACACTATTATATATTGGGAGACTAATGCTGCATCATGTATGAGTCGAGCCCGATATACAATAATGATGAGACGTTGATTGGCAGCTGTTGAATCAACCGTGGCATGAAAAAGCTTTTCGATGCAACTGCTGTTCTCTAATTCCCAGACTATTAGCTGATTGGCAGCCTTGTCTTGACAACCAGAGAGGCTTCTTGCATTACAATTTAGACCAGGTCAAGCCCTCATAGAGACTCTCAAACACACTCCCTAATTAGCTCCATATTTTTCTATGTGTTTTTCATGGTGTTCTACCAATGAAAGGCTTTCCTGATTGGTCCGTGGTGGTTATTCATGGTTGATTTGTTCTTCCACAAACCCAGCAAGAGCCCCTCTCTCCGGTGTGTTGTAGTTAATCCACAGGTTCATCTCTGGGTTCCGGCTCTGGACATCGAAAGCGTGCGAGAGGGGCGTGCGAGAGGGGCGTGCGAGAAGGGTGTGCGAGAAGGGCGTGCGAGAGGGGCGTGCGAGAGGGGCGTGCGAGAGGGGCGTGCGAGAGGGGCGTGTGAGAGGGGCGTGCGAGAGGGGCGTGCGAGAGGGGCGTGCGAGAGGGGCGTGCGAGAGGGGCGTGCGAGAAGGGTGTGCGAGAAGGGCGTGCGAGAGGGGCGTGCGAGAGGGGCGTGCGAGAGGGGCGTGCGAGAAGGGCGTGCGAGAGGGGCGTGCGAGAGGGGCGTGCGAGAGGGGCGTGCGAGAGGGGCGTGCGAGAGGGGCGTGCGAGAGGGGCGTGCGAGAGGGGCGTGCGAGCATGCATGCGCGCAGCGTTGAAGGGAGGGGAGGAGGTGAATATTTTAACATACCCCGCCGATGGTTGCATTCTCCCGTTCAGACTCAAAATCAATAGGGAGAATGATAGACACAAATTACACCCCGCTCGCAGAAACGCAGAGAGAACCAGAGATCTCCTTTGGCACGGCACACCGTCTAACAGAATCCTTTAATTAAGGCCAAATTACCCGCAATTTACAGATCTAAGTTGTGACACGTGCTACCTGTGTTTTATCTGGAGAGAGCTGTCAGCTGTGGTACTGGACTGCGAAGCATTAGCCGCGGTCATGATAATTATCTTCATATGGATTAATCAGTGCGGTGTGAACAATCTTCCTAGTTCCTCCGACATACATTTTGAGCAGAACGTCGAGGATGAAGACACTGAGAGTTTCTGTCACCCAGCGGGATAATAATAAAGAAAAGATGGTACTTTAATGATCCCAAATTGGAAAAAGCACCTCTAATACCACAGCGATGACTCTAACCTGGATCTTATTGGGATTTGTTGCTCAAATATTACTTATGTCAAGAAAAAGAGAGAATCACGATAGAAGTAGAAGTATATCATGTCAGAGATCAGAAAATTCCATTCCCCAATACCTTCAAAAGCTATTGAGACGATCCACTCTTTCTCTTTCATCTAATCGGATGCTAGCTTCATCTCAGCCTTCTGGAACAACAACATGTTGTTAACTCTGTCGCCACTCAATTCCCAAATCCCATGTGAATACCTTCACGACAAACCTCGTCCTCGACCAGTGGCACCCTGTGAACCTCAACCCGTCGAATGGTATCCACCACAAAGGCCTACCATTCTGGCCCAAAACAGCAGCAAAAGGTTGATCAAACCAAAGGAACTTCACAGCGTCACACTCTCATTCCTGTAATCCCTGCTATTTTGTTCTCCTACTGCGGCAGACTTCTCCCTCTTGTTCTTACTTCTTTCCACAGAGACCGGCTTGTTTTAAGCAGAGCTCCACAATCTTATCTAGCAGTTTTCTCCCGACCTGCAGATGAACCTACTTCAGGGGGGAGAGCAGGCGCCTGCCATGCTACACCACACAGGGTGTAGCATGCCATGCTACACCACACAGGGTGTAGCATGGCATGCTACACCACACAGGGTGTAGCATGCATGCTACACCACACAGGGTGTAGCATGGCAGGCGCAAGATGCATTTGTTCATGGAATTCAGCGGAATGTTCCGTCGTGTTTGGGATCAAGCGACCAGTGGATATCAGAGGCTTGCAATACTTAATGTAAGTAATGTGAAAATCCTTTCACACGTGTTTGCAAAAGAATGTGAATGCACTATTTTTTCCAGGCTATTGATGAGCCAGAGGATTATGTTTAGTGGTGTATTATGGAAGTAGTTCATAGTATAGTTTGATCCTCATTATGTAATATTTGATTGCAAATGTTTTATTGGCCTCATAAAAATGTTTTGCCTTGTTGTTGGTTTCAGAATAATAATTTTAGTTTGCAATGCGAAATGTTTTGATTGCGACCAAAATACACAAATGTTACTTTCATAGAATGGCCCAAACGAAAACTAAAAGAGCAAACCACTAGACAATCTGAGCAATGGGGGGAAATGCAGCCAAAATAACAGGTGTTTTTTGTGTTCAAATGCATATTTTGCTCTCTAAAATTTTAAGAAATGTGATCTCGATTATAATTAATTGCAAAAGGAAAATTGGTCTCTTAAAACCTTTAAAGTTCATTTTTGCTTTCAGAATAATCATTTTGTTTACAATGCAAAATGTTTTGCCCTCGACATAAAGACATATCTACCTCCATAGTGTATCGAAACATGATCTCAATCAGCCAATAGGAACACTCCCAAAGGCACACAGAGCACACATTTCGCCTCATTTTTGTAGCGCAATCGAAAAAATAAATAGAATCCTATTATTTTAAGTGAGCACATAATTACGCTGGCTGTTTCTAATTATTATTATTATATTAGTCTGTCCCAACACGGCTGAGCGCTTTGGGCTTCAGAGTTAAGGGAATGGGATTTTGGACCAGCAATTCCTTTATGTAAAGCATGGAAATGGTAAAGTGCCTTGGTCAATTCAGCTAGGGCCTGGACAGCCCATCCGACACCTTGTCGCTTTGCATTTGACTCTAAATTGAACTGAAACAAACGGTCAAAGCTCAATCGCCATGTAACGCTTGCACTGCGTCGGCTTTCCTCCAGAGATGAAAACCCCACAGGTCTCGTCCTGGAGTTCCCAGTCACCGAGGCCATCGCCATTTGTTCTGTTGGTCATGTGACGACGGAGCCTCTTGTGTTGACCCAGGAAACAATCAATATGGAGAGGCCGGTGAACCGTGGCGGCTGGTTTGATTTGATAGACAGGGTTAACAACACAGACAGGCTGAGCCAATGCCCTGTTGTCTCTCCAGATGGGGTTCGATACGGAGACGTGGTAGGCCGGCTCAGGGGCCTCCGAGAGCTACAAATACCAGCTGGTGTTTCATACACGGCTCCCCGCATCAAGCTTGGATTTGGGGGTGGGGGGGTGGGGGGGTGGGGGGGGACTCCAGGTGTAAATGAGCTATGGAAATGTTTGGAAGTTATTGTTAGTTGTTATTTAATGTTCAGGTTTCCAAAAAAATCTAATTACAATCACTTCAGGATTCTTGGAGGTTGGTATCATGTTATAAAAAACATAAGTGCATTTGACTCCCTGCATGAGCCAAATGTCCAAAAATACATTCGTCACCCAGACAATTCCGAGGTGCCAGACGACCTGCACTTGGTGATCAACCACCTCTGGTTATTAATTGGTTAATTGATTTAAGAGAAATATTGGCAGTGGACACAGTGGAGGGAATCGCCCCCTAGCCACAGGCGGACCTAATCATTCATACTTCCAACAGCTCCAACTTGTCCAACCCTCTTGTTCCTGCCAAAACAATTTGTAATGGCAGCCAGGTACATAAATAACACCACATAACCACTGTGGTCTCTCTCCCAGTAGCACTGGCCCTCTCCTCATCATAACCAGCACTCCTGCCATCATAACCAGCACTCCCATCACTCAGAAGAGAGCCGGGGGAAAAAGGAGGAGGAAGGGTAAAAGTTAGTTGAAGGGGTGATAAGGAGGGGGGATGCAGGGCCAAATCTCACTCTACACCTGCCTCAAGAGACACTTCCTCTGCCACTCTGCAGCACTGGGTTACTGGGATATACTGAGTTACACAGGGTCTTGTTTTCAAACAGGTGACTGCCGTGAAGCGGCTCAGAGACGTTCTTTGTTTCATTTTGCACCGTGAGCCTCACCACAACGTGTGGCGCTATCCCGCTGCCTCCATGAGCCTCAAAGCCACCCGAAAGACCTTTCAAGTAATAACCTCATTCACAAGCGCAGGGGACCTTTTTCCTCTGAGATGGGAAATGGTCGATGTTGATAAAGGCAGGGATGCGGTCGATGGCAGTAGATGCCCTGAGGATGTCAATACCATCTAGAGGTGAGACGGACTCAGAGCTCCCTAAAAGGTCTTCAGTTGCACATACACAGTATTGGGTCCACCGCATCCTCTGCTCGTCCATCTTTCTTTTATGGGCCTTTATACCTTTAAGGAAAGGACAGTGATGAGAGACAGGTAATTGGTTTGAAAGAGAAAGGGAATGACATGTAGCAATGAATGCAGAACTGTAAACAATGCATTGAGTTGCATGGTTTCCAAGGATTATAGAAGGTTTACCCACCCATTCAACTAGGGATGGGCATTAGAATTAGACTAGTAGAAAAATCTAAATACAAGCCAGAGAAGAAGTCAACTGCTGTCTATTTTGATTGGAGCTGGGGGTCACTGTTATATGATTTGTATGGTTACTATACTACGTTGTTATAGCTTATGCTACTTTATTTTAGGCTACTAGGTAATTTTATAACTCTGGCGGTAAAACGTAGGGAGGCCTAATAATATTTTAATCAAATCGAAAAGGTTGAGTGTAAACTATGCCGCATGGATCTTAGCTACCACAGCGCTTTGAGTGCAAGGCAAAGCCACGTACAGGGACCTTTCACAGGTCAACACAACAAGTATAGCATCATTTGCGCAAGCTTGACAACGAGGAAAAAAGTCATCGATCAACGACTCAACTCAACTCCAAATTTGACTCGATTAGTTGACTAGTGAACAAAAACGAAAATGCCCATCCGGTCTACTCTGAGTCTTCATCAAGCAATCGAGATGCACACTGCCCCTCGAATTATAATCTTTCACACACTTCAGGTATCTCCGTGTGATTTGGCTGCCACATGCCACAAATAGGTCAAGAAATGAAATCGATATGTGGAGCGTTGGCATCTGGCTGTTTTGGATATGCACCATCAGTATTCATGGAAAACCTGGTGGGGTGACGCAGCTGGAGATGGTGGAGATGAGGGATACACACCCGGGCCATTACAGTGTCCTCAAATCTAACTTCAAACTTTCCACTGATGTACTGCGATAAGTTAAAACGGCTTTATGCATCATATATTGGTCGTTAAATTCTTTATGGATTAGAGGAGCTTTCAAGGTTGAACATCGAATAGAAATACTGTGGAAATGTTTTTGCTGTGTGTGTGTGTGTGTGTGTGTGTGTGTGTGTGTGTGTGTGTGTGTGTGTGTGTGTGTGTGAGAGAGAGAGGGATGATTCTGCATCCATCTTGATATTCTATGAGAACCCAGCAGGTGATGCAAGAGATGTGGGCCTACAGGGCAGTGTGAATATTGGAGGAATTTAATTCCTGAATACTCAAGAATAGGGTAATACATAATCATATACAATATTCAATGTCAGTCACCTTCCTGCTCCAAACACTAAAATACATCCTAGTGTTAGATTGTAACAACACAATCCAAACCCTTGAATCCGCACACACGCTCTCAAATGTAACTATTATTAGCTAGGTATTAGCAGTGCGGTACCAGACGTGGAAGATTACTGAAGCAGACATTGTCCTGCTGCAGTTGCCTGCTGTTAAACGCCTGGAAGTCAATATACTGAACACCTTCAGTAACACAGACAGTTACATGTGCTGCTTCTCCAAACAGACTAATTTAATTTTAAATGATGGTTACAGACGCCACCAGATGCTGAGATTGTTAAAGCAATAGGCGGTGGGAACTGTGCTAATCCGAGTCGAACAAACCGAGACAAACAGAATCCCGCTAAATTACTATATTAATCTTTAATGCATAACAATGAACTCTGGCAATTAACAACAACGAATCAGGAGCCCCATTGGGTGTCATGTGACTATTGCTCAGCGAAGCAGGGCTACCTCGGAAGCTGCATGCTAGTGTACTAAATAGTACGTGAGAATAATATGTCGGAAATCATAAAAAATGAATACTAAAAGTATCCAGATGGCGTACTATTATAGGGCCTATTTGTAGCATGCGTCGTTTGGATTACCCACAATGCATGCTTAATGTTTATAATAACCACTATAACCCTAGACCAGCAACCTCAAATACATATAAATTATATATAGTGTATAGCTGACATTAGCAATGCTTTTTCTATAGCAATCATAGTATATACCCATCCCCCAACATCCACTGTTGGAAGGACTAAACCACGACCGCTGTCGTAAGGACGGAGGTTACCTACAGAAGTACATCAGGTTCCATTAAGCACCCAGGGGCGCGTTCCTTACACCACAGCAACCAACTAGGATTAGATGTTGGGTTATTTTCATCTATAACGTTCACCTTATTAATAAACTTAATCGGCTGAAATTGTAATGTTCTACGGCGGCGCATCAAGGAAACATCTGGTTGATAGTCCATTTGACCGTTAATTTGTAGCGCATTGATTCGGAACTGATAAAAGGCAGAGGTGACCCATCGTTGAAAACTCACGCGCACCCTTGAAACGTTATTGACCAATCAGGATCCGGTATTTAACAATTCTGTGGTATAAGTAAGGATAAATACTACCTGGTTGGAATGTAGCATGTTGTTATCTATTGCCGCCGTCGGCTTGTAAATTGGCGACAAAGAAAGCGTACTTCTGGCTTGTATACTAGTAGTACACCAGCAAAACAGTGTACATATGTACTGCGCATTTTCGGATGCAACCTGGGTACACCAGTCGTCTGTTAGACCAAGGAGGATAAACGAAACCACAAAGAATATTTTATTCAGTGGCAGCTTTAATGATGTACCGGGAAACTGTATATTGACTGACATTGCCATAACTATCTTGGATCATGCCTTTTACTACCCTGGTTCCAACCAGTAATGTAATTCCACTAAAAGCACCGCCCCGATACACTGTATGAAGATCTAGTCCAAGCTTGGACCCCGGCCAGACCTGGCCACTACCCTGAAGACAAAACCGACGAGACAATAGGTCTTGGGTCTCTGTCTTTATCGTGAAGCCATTCCCACAGCCCAAGAGTCGTTTCTCCAATTAACCTTAACAGGAACATACTGTGTGAGTTACTAAGTGCTGAGTTAAGTGGACTCTGTGGTCAGTGAGTCTCTGGCACTGAGTGTACAGCTTTTGGTTTCCTGGAGGGCCGAAAACAAATGCAGGAGAACGGATAAGTCTACCTCTGGCGCTGCTACGTCATGTTGTGCGTGCAATGACAGAGATGACGCAAATGTAGGCAATAAACACACGGCCACCGTCAAGCAGCACACAGATACAAGATAAGAGATGAGGCAGAGAAAAGTGGAGGCATTTCATTATGTCACTGTCATTTTCCATCAATAAGCTACGGCAAAAAAATCGAATGTGCAGGTGCAATCGCTGTAGAGATAAATGTTCCCTCTACTCCTGTGTGTGTGTTTGATATGCGTAATAATTTATGAATATGTGCATATATGTGTATTTGTTTGTGTATGCGTATTCATTTATGAATGTGTGCATATATGTCTGTGTCTGTGTGTGTGTGCAGATGCGTATGAATCCATGTGTGTGTGCGCATATCTTTGCATATGTGTGACGTGACTGTGACTATTCTCTGTTTAACACAAATCTTGATACGCACATTAGCTGTCAGTTTATTTAGATTTTCAAGCCATAGCCATGCATCACAGTGAAGTGCTTCACCTCGGATGCATTAAGGAGATTATACAGCCCTCCCCCCCCCCCCACACACACACACACAAGCCTGTCCGCACACAAATCCCAGAGAGTTGACAGCTTTGTGTTGCCAGACCATCTCACTCAAGACCAATACACAAGCAACGCTAGAACCAAACCTAAGAATACTCAAGGTTAAAACATTCAGAGGTGGTTGTAGAAGGCAGCCTTGTTTATTTTATCATTCCAAATCGGTAAACATTTGATTTATTTCAAAGAGTCCAAAATATCACCTGAAAATAGAAAATAAAACTACATTCCTTATTTTCATTTCAAGATTTGCACTTTTACTTTATTGGTAACTTACCCCCATCTCTTCTTATCATTGGAGTAGTAACATAGTGAGGGGTTATGTTAGGGAACAAGATGTAATATAGAGTGGTTCTGTTAGGGAACAAGATGTAATATAGAGTGGTTCTGTTAGGGAACAAGATGTAATATAGAGTGGTTCTGTTAGGGAACAAGATGTAATATAGAGTGGTTCTGTTAGGGAACAAGATGTAATAGAGTGGTTCTGTTAGGGAACAAGATGTAATATAGAGTGGTTCTGTTAGGGAACAAGATGTAATATACAGTGGTTATATTAGGGAACAAGATGTAATATAGAGTGGTTATGTTAGGGAACAAGATGTAATATACAGTGGTTATATTAGGGAACAAGATGTAATATAGAGTGGTTATGTTAGGGAACAAGATGTAATATACAGTGGTTATGTTAGGGAACAAGATGTAATATAGAGTGGTTATGTTAGGGAACAAGATGTTTATAAGGGGGCGAGACAGGGTGCCAAGATGTGTTAGGTGGACTATGTGCTGGCTTTTGTCAACATGGATTAGGAGAGAGCCAATAGCAGACGCCAGACTTGAATTATTTTTAAACCAAGAGATGCATTGATGTTATTTAAAATTTCTTAATTTGGGGTTACTTAATTTACGTAGCCCAATTTGGGCTTATTATCATGTAGCCACTAAGGACGACCTAAATATTTGACGCTAGGTTAGGTTTTGAGCTTTTGTTTTTAAAGGCTGTACGTGTCTGATCCAAATTAAAGTCCCCGTTATAATGAAGTTAGTTTCAGCTGTCAACGTCGATGCTGGAGCTGATTCGACTGTTTAGTGAAGTGCAGCATGGCTGAACACTGCGGGGTTTGTGTCGTTACCTCCTAGACCGGCCGTTGAATCCAAATCGTGTCTTTACTCGATCGAACTCGTTCAGGTGTTTCGTCCCGATGTTGGTTTCCTGAGGATCCTCGATGGACGATGGATCCCTTTCCGTCTTTGTCTTGCATGATTCTACAACGTGAAGAAAAAGGGATGGGTGGACTTAAGTATGGACACACTGCAGTTGACCTAATGTGGTAATTTAATAAAATATAAATTGAAGGAAAAACCAATATGTAAGATCTGACAGTCTGATGAATACGGCGATCAAGTCATTTAATTACTTGAAGGATGGCTGGTTCAATTAAAATTCAATAAATTAAGTTGCCATATCTTATGTTGCCTATTTATTTGAAAGACTTTAGACAGGGGGTTATATACCACTTGTAACCATGGAAAGTCCATGGACTGCATTAAAAGGAAAGGACAGGTTTGATGGTAGGATGTCTATCAACTTGGACCCTGGTTCTTTACTGCCATCTAGTGAGTAGCACATATCTGTCGGTTTTGTACATTTATACACTCGCCTGGTTCTGTTTCACATTACAACTTTAATACAATGTATTAATAAAAGAAAACGGCATTTTAATGCAATTCTAATGCCAATGTGTCACAACTTACCTGCGTATAGGGAACAAAACGGTTACTGCGATGTATTCAAAGCAACTGCACTGGCACCTGTTGGTTGAGACCGTAGGTTGAGCAACGGATAATAAGAACGGTTGAGAACATAGATCGACTAAACGGTTGAAACACACTATGTGTTAACGGTAATACGAGCGGTGGCGAGTGAGACACACAGAACCCTATGTATTAACGGTAATCATAGCAGACACACAGAACCTGTATTAAATGTTATAAGAGCAGACACACAGAACCCTATGTAATAAAAGTAATAAGAGCAGACACACAGAACCCTATGTAATAATAAGAGCTGACACACAGAACCCTATGTAATAATAAGAGCAGACACACAGAACCATAAGAGCAGACACACAGAACCCTATGTAATAATAAGAGCAGACACACAGAACCCTATGTACTAATAAGAGCAGACACACAGAACCCTATGTAATAATAAGAGCAGACACAGAACCCTATGTAATAATAAGAGCAGACACACAGAACCCTATGTAATAATAAGAGCAGACACACAGAACCCTATGTAATAATAAGAGCAGACACACAGAACCCTATGTAATAATAAGAGCAGACACACAGAACCCTATGTAATAATAAGAGCAGACACAGAACCCTATGTAATAATAAGAGCAGACACACAGAACCCTATGTAATAATAAGAGCAGGTTCACAGAACCTGTAATAACGGTAATAAGAGCAGACACACAGAACCTGTAATAACGGTAATAAGAACAGATTCACAGAACCTGTACTAACGGTAATAAGAGCAGATTCATAGAACCTGTAATAACGGTAATAAGAACAGATTCACAGAGCCTGTAATAACGAATAAGGTGCCAACGTTTTCATGACAATTTCGGTCGTTTTGTGTACAAATAAATCGAGAGATAAATGAATTACCGTGCACGAAACGTTCCGTAGCGGTTTGACGCCACTGTCCTTTCAAAATAATACAACCATGCAAAACAAAAGTATAAAGAGTTACAACGTTTTCCCTTCTGCCACAGTTCTATACTCATATATCTGATTTGCAAATCACTGTCAACTGTATTGTAAATGGTGTGTTGTCTAAAACTAAAATGTTGATGGGTGTGTACTGTTCCTGCCAATTAAATCCTAAATAAATGTTTAAATAACCTCAGAATTGTCCTTCAGGGGTTCAGGTACGCATTTGCTGCGCACATTTTATTATTATTATCTATAACGTTAACGTTACATAACTTTTTTCTATCTTGATGAAAAAAAACGTTTTATATATATGTATAGATATATAGATATATAATTACGTTTTTATTTATACTTCCTGTCGCTACTGGCTGTCACGTTCTCTGCTTAAAGGAAAGTATACATTTGAGTGGGCGTGGTCTGGCGTCGTGACGTCACGGCAGGCGTAAACCGCTCGGCGCAATTTTTGAAAAGCGAGCAGGAAGGAGCATCCAGCGTGATACCTTCTTGTTAGCAACATATTACTTCATCAGACTTAGCAACATTAAGGCCATTCTGGACTAGCATCATCATCGTCCAAAAAAAAAAAAAGGTGCGTAAAGCTACGTTGTGGTGTAAAAGCTCTGGACCTGGTGGTCAAAGTTACGGGACGTTTTTCAACATCTATTTTTCTAGGTAAAGTAATCTAGACAAACAAAGACCATCAAACAACGGAGTTTGAGAGCGACATTTTACTGTATCAAAACGATTTTATCGACATTATCTTTGAGTCACTCAGTTAAGACTTGCATATGCAATACATTAACGCTTGTCATTTGTGTTGCTTTATAAGTAGCGTGTTATTGTTTTTATTGTGTGTACTTAAATTCAACCTTTTGCCGCGCGGCGACTTCTTCCGTCATAGCTGTACGTCACAGCTCTTGATAAACACCTAATTTGTGTGTGTGTGTGTGTGTGTGTGTGTGCGCTGCTCGGTTGTCCCTCATTTAGTTATATGCACACTTTATATAAATCAAATCGCTTTAGTTGTAGAGCATTTAGTGCAAGAGGGCCAAGAGCTTGCATGCGAGTCAACACAAACGAGAAATTGTTTCTGATGTGGACTTAAAATGGATCCAGCAGTCCTACTATGCTATATCTGATCTATATATATCTATATCTATCATGACTAGGTCAGTTTGCTGCACAGGCTGTGGTTCAGATTATTAGGAAGATCCTTGCAACGTGAGCGCTTACCCGGCAACAGAACTGCTGTGATTTGTCCTTGGGTCCGCTTCTCCCCAGCTAGGATGAGCGTCTCCTCCACGCCCGTCAGGCGGGTGTCCCAGTGGACCCCCACCCTGAAACACAACAGCAAGGGCATGTCCCCCGCGTCCTGCAGCAGCCCGCTCCTGGCGGCCTTCCCCAGCAACGACGATGAGAAGGAGCGACGTCAGAGACGGAGGTCCAGGGTCATCGACCTTCAGTCCGCCGGCGACTCCTCGTTCAACGACTCAGCGTCTCACAGGTAAGGACCAGGGAATCCCTCCATCTGTCTCACCTTATACTGGCGACGGGTGGTGAACTGTGTGTGTGTGTGTGTGTGTGTGTGTGTGTGTGTGTGTGTGTGTGTGTGTGTGTGTGTGTGTGTGTGTGTGTGTGTGTGTGTGTGTGTGTGTGTGTGTGCAGTGCCACAGGAACCCCCGCGGCTATTCCCAAGATGTCGAACGCGCAGATTTCCGAGCACTACTCCACCTGCATCAAACTGTCCACTGAGAATGTAAGCGTTGCTCGCACTTGTTGGAGCTTGAGTTTAACATTTTACCTTAAGAGTATTTGTCCTCGACTACATTTAGTCATTGAGCTGTGGGGCTGAGAAACAACACATGCAAGACAACATGAAATTAATAGATAGATGCTACGTTTACAAAAAATTCAACACGTTTAATGTCTTCCTCAGAAAATCACCACAAAGAACGCCTTTGGTCTTCACCTGATCGACTACATGGCCGATATTCTCAAACAGAAGGATTCGGAGATCACAAACTTTAAGGTATGACTAACATTCACCGCTGGGGATTCAAATGACAACGTGGCTGTCTCCTCTGCATCTACGTACAGTACCCTGCCTGCTTGTGCCAGACTTCCTTTAAGGTGTGTGTGTGTGTCTGTGTGTCTAGGTGGCGGCGGGAACCCTGGACGCCAGTACGAAGATCTACGCGGTGAGGGTGGACGCGGTCCACGCCGATGCCTACAGGGTTCTGGGCGGGCTCGGCTCCGAGACCAAACCTGGAGACGGTCAGAACCTCTACAGGACCCACACTGTCTAGTCACAAATAACGAGCTTTCGTTTTTGTATCCATATACAAATGGAATTAGGGTGATGATGTTTGTGTGTGTGATATTTGTGTTGTGTGTGTGTGCGCGCATAATGGCAGCAGCAGCAGGTGAGGAAGGGAGTGCAGAGGGTGAGGTCGCGGCCCCCAAGCAGGCGAAGAAGAAAAGGCCCCCCAAGAAGACGGTGGAGCAGAACCTGAGCAACATCAACAGCTCGGAGTCCGAGAGGAAGTGTGAAGTCAGTCTCTTGTTGTGTATATTTAGATACTATGATTGTTTTAGCCCATAGTCAGTTTGTCTCAACAAAGGGCTTCATAGGCCCACATTATATGACCCCCCCCCCCCCCCCCCCAAAGAGCGAGGGAAAACCTCTTCTTACCAATGAAAGAAGCCCTGAGAATCTACTTTGAACACGCACATTTCAAACGGGAGGACGGATCCCGTGCGCCGCAAAGCCCTCTTGTCCAACAAGTCCTCCCGCGGCGGCGATGAGAAGGGTGACGTGGTCCTGTCTCCTCCGCCCTGCAGGTGGACCCCATGTTCCAGCGCATGGCGTCGTCCTTTGACGAGAGCAGCACCGCTGGGGTCTTCCTGTCGGTGCTCTTCAGCGAGGACAGCCGCTGCGAGCTCCTCTTCCCCTCAAATCTAACTCTGATCCGCTCCAACCCCCCCGCCAGCCCCCCGCCCCCACAGCTCGTCCCCGCGTCCCCCTTCACTGGTATGTACCCTCCCCCCCCCCCCCCCCCCAGCCTCGTCTGTCTGTCTGTCCGTCTCTCTGTCCGTCTCCAGTACTGCTCTACTACTTCAGCCGTGGAAACATGCAGACGGAATGACACAGCGTTGTTGTTTCTCTGCTCGGATTGGATGGTGGTTCATTCCGTCAAATAACTAAATGACCCAGCCACGTCTGCATCTGACTCCCAACGATCCTCCCGGTCACCACAGGTGGTCTGCGGCAGGTCACGGAAAAGGCATCCATCTGCCCCTCGCTCAAGGACTTCTCCTTCACCAACTGGAAGCCCGACCAGGTCAGTCCAAATAATGTTTCCTTGGTCCACCCCATCCGAAGCCCAGTAGCGTTTCGTTCCATTTCAAACGAGAGTATTGGATTGTCTTTTTGTGAGGCCGGCAGAATAGTAGCGTAGTGGCGAGGTTGTTCCACAGCCTAAGCTGCAGGCGAGTGTGGAAGTGTTTGTGGATGATGGCTGGTTCAAGCAGCCTCACCTGGCCCGAGTCAGACTGATTAGACTCGCTGCACACCTGCTGAGAACTCAATGTGCACAGGTTAAGCCAGCCATCACTACACACACTCGGGGAGAGATCTCCTGCAGGGCAACATGGAGCACCAGGTCATGTATCATCGTCTACAAACCTCTAGAAACACCAGCACCCTGCGTCCCTGTCTGGGAGAGCCCAGTAAAAGCTGCCTAGGTGGGGTGTCGCGTTGTCCTCGTTACAGCAAGATCCCCTGCTCCTTAATGGCCTTTTCTCTGAAGTCTTTCGACAGAAGCGTGTGGGCGAAATGCTAAGAGCTGTGCTCTCCATCACCAGACCATGAACCAGCTGCTGGACAAGCTCAAGCAGGGCGAGCACGCGTTTGACCTCAACGCCGACCTGGAGCCAGAGGACGACGACTGCGGGGACCCGGGTCAGGACTTCGAGGGAGACTACGAGGAGGGTGATGGCGGGGCCGTGGAGATCAGGGAGGGCTGCGCCACGGCGGGCTCCGGCAAGGGACGGTGAGGACCACAGCAGGGAGTACAACACGGCTGTCTCCGTCTTTACATCTTACGTTTTGGTCAGTTAGCGGACGCTTTTATCCAAAAAGCAGAGCTGCAAATATTAGTGGTAGTTCAAATTTAGTTTAGGGAAATGTTTCATCATCTTCGCATCTCTGAGATGATGTGATTAAAATTTAAACACTTTTTTTTGCAATGTAGATACTCTCGCAGCCAAAAGGACCTGGAGTCAAGCCCTATCCCAACCTACCTATAGGCTATTCTGATCCTTGATGACCCGTTTCTAGAATGAATTTGGCCTGGTCTTAAATGGTGCAGCAGCATAGTCTAGTGGTTAGCGTGTTTGACCCCCGACCGAACCCCAGTGTCCACCGTCTACTTGGGGGCGTCCCTGAGCAAGATGCCCTAACCCCTGCTCCCTAATGACATGTCTCTGTAATAAATTCACTTTTAGTCCGTCTGGATCACAGCATCTGCTAAATGACTAAATCATAGGTAACGTTGTCCTCGTTGGTTGAACCGAGGTTCAACTGGAGAACGTAGAGACGATGGTTAAAAGTTGAAGCTTGGGAAAGTTAGAATTTAGCATGAAAGCATCCCATGTGTTGGGGACGAGAAAGGATAACAAGCAGAGGGCGGTGGCAGTATCTGTTTGAGAGGGAAACTCCATCTGCTGGTGGTGGTGTAATTAGCTTGGTCCCCCGGTGGTCTGCGGCCGAGCGTTGTGAACTCCAGCCCGGTCAGGAGAGAGCAGCCTTCGGACCCTCCAGAGCCCTGTTGTCCTCAGCCCGATTACAACTTTAAATTGTTTTCTTTCTTCATCATCAGTAATTGAATTGGCACCGTCACCAATAACGTTGAAAGATCATTCATAGTCACACACCTTGTGATTGAATACGTTTTTCATTTCATAAATTTTTCAGGCTTTCCAATTATTTTTTAATAGTTCATATTTGATCAATATGCTTACCGTTGCTTCTTACGCTCGTTGTGTTTATTGCCACTATCTATTTGTTGTAGTGCACAGATGAGCCCTTGTCTTAAGGACTCTCTAGTGTGCTGCCCCTGATCATTCGTGTGTGTGTGTGTGTGTGTGTGTGTGTGTGTGTGTGTGTGTGTGTGTGTGTGTGTGTGTGTGTGTGTGTGTGTGTGTGTGTGTGTGTGTGTGTGTGTGTGTGTGTGTGTGTGTGTGTGTGTGTGTGTGTGTGTGTGTGTGTGTGTGTCCAGGGACATTATTCCCATCGGGGAGGGGGACATCACCACCATGTGCCTGCAGCTGTCCTCCCAGCCCAGGGAGTACTCGTACTTCAGCCCCCGCACCATGGCCACCTGGGCCGGGCCCGGCTACTGGCAGTTCAAACCCAAACACAAGCGTGAGTCTGGGCAGCCGGCTCGCAGCAACACACCCGGGGTTTACCCAGACCTAGCGCATGGAGGACAGATCTGACAGGAACGATGTGTACCGTGACCGCTGGTGATCTGAGAACAGTTTGATGTCGGAAGACACTGTTTTTATCTTAGAATGTTTTTTATTAAGAGTTCCTCTCAGTTGTGACGCAGATCATTTATCCAGTTTTCTTTTTATTGCCATTGGCACCCAAATCTAAAGAAACAAACGCCTTCTGCATGATTAAATGGTTTTATAGGATGGCCTTCACCTACCCAATGTCTTTCCACATATGGAATTCTTGATTGTTACTTTTAAAGCAGTACCTATGTGCCTAAAGTGACGGAGTAGAGAAGTTATTCAAAGGGCGTATTTCTCTTGAGTGCTATAAGGAGCGTTTAAACGTGTTGGTTAATTAAAGGTGTATTTTGTTCCTCTCCTAGTCGACCACCTGCCTGACAGGGAGACGCGCAAGAGGAAGCCCAAGAAGACATTCGAGTTGGACTTCAACGAGGACGTCAACTTCGACCCACACTTCCGTAGCACAAGAGTAAGCAACAACCAGAATCCTGTACTTCATCTTGATAATGTGATAATAGATAATGTTATTAACCAGAAACTGATCACAGTATGTAGACGACGTGTTAAATACTTTCAGTAATAGACGAAAATGTCTTGTTTATAAATAAATACAATTTAGTCAGGGAAAAGTCGGGAAAATCGACAATTGCCAGAGCGTGTGACGCCTGCGTAACCCTGACCTTCCCGGTGATCCTCAGGCCGCCACCACCAACAGCAAGTCAGCCCTGAGCTCCAGCAACAAGAAGACCACGTTGCCCTCGGACTTCCTGTTCTCCCCAGAGACCCTCTCCCAGCTCAGCCTCAAGCCATCCTGCACGGTATGGTCCCAGCACCACCACTCTCTGTAGCCACTGCAGTACTCTATTTTGACCCTTAGGGGTGCTGTTGTTCCAGTGAGCTTTAGGTGTTACGTTAATTTAAATATATATTTGTCTAGCTTTTCAGTTAAATAATATACATCTTTTTGGACCCAATGACACATTTACAATGGCAATAAATAAAAACACGATTTGGTACCGTATGCCAATCAAACGATGATAAAGATAAAGGGGCGATGTTGACTAGGTTAACCAGTTATGCTATGATCTTATTCCATAAAGGATTGAACACCTTTTATGCGCATGTGTAAGTGGATGTAAGACCCAAGGAGCATACAAAAGACTCCTGGGCCGATGGGCACAGGACCCCATGACAATATCGGTCCACATGGTGGTTCTAAGTCTCCTTGTGTGTCTGTGATGCCAGCTGCGCCAGGAGGGTCAGAAGCGTCTGTCCGGGGACCTGGGCGAGGGCATCGGAGACTACGACTACAACAACGCCAACGACACGGCTAACTTCTGCCCCGGCCTGCAGGTCCCACTTCTTCTTCTTCTTCTTCTGTTGGTTATTATGTAGGGCCTCAGCGTCCGGACACGTGGTTACACATACAGGGATGGTTTCCCTGACTATAGGAACCACCTGCATAGTGAGTCAACAGTGCTCGGTACACGTGGACATGGTCAGATGGTCGCTCATCTTCAGCTGGCCACGCAGAACTAGTGGATCAATGTTCCCCGTTATCACTTGCTGTTTTTATTCGGTTTTAATCTGAAATAAACGAGGTCGCCGTGCAAGGTCTTCATCCCCCTATCACCCCCAGGCAAACTATACCACTGGGAAATGTTTGAATGAATGCGCATGGCAGTATATTCTACAATATTTCCTATTTAGCAGTTAAGAAGAAATCTTGTATTGCCCATATGACAGTGATTGTTTTCGGTCGAGTTGCATAAGAGGTATAATCGAGGTTTAGAGTTAGTGGATCCTGCCTTTTGTAAAACATTAGCCTCTCCCGTCCCTCCCCACTTCCTCCACCAGGGCGGCGATAGCGACGACGAGGGTGAAGGTTTGGGGGCGTCGGACGACACCCAGCCCTCGGTGGACGAGGGCCCCCTGTCCTCGCAGGACCCCGACGGCATCTCCACCTACGGAGAGAACGACCTGGTGCCGGAGCCCCACAGGGTGAGGCAGCGGCCATGTTGGAGCCAATCACAAGGCTTCTCTATCCATTCACCGTGGAAACTGTGCCTTATGCATTCACGTAGCAACAGTGGTGTCTACAATCGGCCGCCAGGGTTGGGGGTTCGATTCCCTGTCTTGCGCAACTTGTAGAGCAAGGCATTAGATTGCCTGTTAAGCTCACAATTTACCGTAGGGTAAGGTGTCTTGCTCAAGGACTCCTTGACACTGGGACTCAGCCTGCCAACCCTGAAGGCAGTCTAGGGAGTGGCTGGGACAACGGCCTGTGGACGTGATGTCTTCAAACGAAAGGTTTTCTGCGTGGTGTGAACCTTTTTTTAACCGTTCCTTCAGGTGAACAAGATTGAGATCAGCTACGCCAAGACGGCCAAGAAGATGGACATGAAGAAGTTGAAGAACAGCATGTGGACTCTCTTGACCGGCAGCCGGGACAAGTCCAAAGAGGTACGCTTCAAACGCCCTTCAAAATGAATGTCTGTAACTAAGAGATATAAAATGAAACCTCCTAAGCCAAACCTTTGTAAAGGCTGTGTGTGTCAGCGTGATTCACTCGTTTTCATGTCTCTCCAGGACTCCCAGCCTGCAGAGACTTCAGAGGTGGCCGGCGAGAAGGTTTTCAGTGAGACAACAAATAGCCTGTTACAAAGGTACGCACACCACCACCCTAGCACCTCCACCCCTAGCACCACCACACATGCCTCCACCCTAGCACCTCCACCCCTGCCTCCACCCTAGCACCACCACACATGCCTCCACCCTAGAACCACCACACATGCCTCCACCCTAGCACCACCACACATGCCTCCACCCTAGCACCACCACACATGCCTCCACCCTAGCACCTCCACCCCTGCCTCCACCCTAGAACCACCACACATGCCTCCACCCTAGAACCACCACACATGCCTCCACCCTAGAACCACCACACATGCCTCCACCCTAGAACCACCACACATGCCTCCACCCTAGAACCACCACACATGCCTCCACCCTAGAACCACCACACATGCCTCCACCCTAGAACCACCACACATGCCTCCACCCTAGCACCTCCTCCACCATCAGAAATGGATGATGTAATTAATAAAGTCAAAATACCGAACCTTTGCTGCTTGGGAAATGCAGCAGAGAAAAGCTGAAACATTTGAACACTGAAGAAGTCACCAGAAGGACCACAGCTGAGGCCGTGCGTTCCCCGCAGTGTGGGACTGAGTCTTTATCTACTACACACGGCGAAAGGCAAAATATGCTCTGCTCTGTAGGCAGGAACCGGATGAAACATCAAGCTTGATCTCTTGTTCTCTCTCTCATGCTCTCTCAGCCTGCCCAACGCCATGGCCCAGAATCTGTCTGTTCCGCTGGCTTTTGTTGCTTTGTTACACTTGGCCAATGAAAAGGTGAGTGCCATATTATTCCCATGTCAAAATCCCATGCCATTCTATAATGTGTATATGCCACGGATGGTCCACAGTGGGAATGGATCCCCCCATGCTCTACCAGTTGAACTCAACATTTCTTTATTTAGCAGATGCTTTTGTCCAAAGCGCGTTCAACGATTAAGATAAACAAAAAAAAGTGCAAGAATCAGTTAAGTGCATACAAATTCTAAAATAAGTAAAGCAACTGCTTTTAAGCGCTACGGCATACAGAAAGAAGAGGTACAGACAGTTGAAGAGATAAATCGAGATTTTTTATTTTATTTTATTCACCAAGATGCAGTCTGAACAGATTTTAAGCTGTCCTAAGGTCAGTGGGGAGCTCGTTCCTCCATGGTGGAGCCAGGACTAGTAGGGTTTCAGCTGTCCTGAGGTCAGTGGGGAGCTCGTTCCTCCATGGTGGAGCCAGGACTAGTAGGGTTTCAGCTGTCCTGAGGTCAGTGGGGAGCTCGTTCCTCCATGGTGGAGCCAGGACTAGTAGGGTTTCAGCTGTCCTGAGGTCAGTGGGGAGATCGTTCCTCCATAGTGGAGCCAGGACTAGTAGGGTTTCAGCTGTCCTGAGGTCAGTGGGAGCTCGTTCCTCCATTGTGGAGCCAGGACTAGTAGGGTTTCAGCTGTCCTGAGGTCAGTGGGGAGCTCGTTCCTCCATAGTGGAGCCACGACTAGTAGGGTTTCAGCTGTCCTGAGGTCAGTGGGAGCTCGTTCCTCCATAGTGGAGCCAGGACTAGTAGGGTTTCAGCTGTCCTGAGGTCAGTGGGGAGCTCGTTCCTCCATGGTGGAGCCAGGACTAGTAGGGTTTCAGCTGTCCTGAGGTCAGTGGGAGCTCGTTCCTCCATTGTGGAGCCAGGACTAGTAGGGTTTCAGCTGTCCTGAGGTCAGTGGGGAGCTCGTTCCTCCATAGTGGAGCCACGACTAGTAGGGTTTCAGCTGTCCTGAGGTCAGTGGGGAGGGCGTTCCTCCATTGTGGAGCCAGGACTAGTAGGGTTTCAGCTGTCCTGAGGTCAGTGGGGAGGGCGTTCCTCCATTGTGGAGCCAGGACTAGTGGGGTTTCAGCTGTCCTGAGGTCAGTGGGGAGCTCGTTCCTCCATAGTGGAGCCAGGACTAGTGGGGTTTCAGCTGTCCTGAGGTCAGTGGGGAGCTCGTTCCTCCATAGTGGAGCCACGACTAGTAGGGTTTCAGCTGTCCTGAGGTCAGTGGGGAGCTCGTTCCTCCATGGTGGAGCCAGGACTAGTAGGGTTTCAGCTGTCCCGAGGTCAGTGGGGAGCTCGTTCCTCCATGGTGGAGCCAGGACTAGTAGGGTTTCAGCTGTCCTGAGGTCAGTGGGGAGCTCGTTCCTCCATGGTGGAGCCAGGACTAGCAGGGTTTCAGCTGTCCTGAGGTCAGTGGGGAACTTGTTCCTCCATTGTGGAGCCAGAGTGGCTCTCCAGATGGTCATTTGTTTATTTTTAAATTGCATTTGTTCTTCTTTGTTTTCCTAGAATCTGGAGTTGGTGAAGGTGGATGACATGTCTGATATTATTATCAAACAAGGCCAGTGAGGAAGGAACATGGGCAGATGTAAAGATATTCCCTTCTTTGTCTCATCTCTCCACCCTATGGTTTATGTGTGATCACATCTGAGCCACTGTTTTACTTTTCTCCTTTTTCCTAAAAAGATGGAAAATGGAGCCCAGGGCCTTTTTGCTTTTATTTAGAAACTATGAATTTTGTATTATAGTAATTTTTTCTGTATCTTTCGCTGCTTTTTACATTGTATAGACTATAACTCGACTAGCAACTTCATGCTCTCAAAACATGTACATTATGAAAAGAAATAAACATGTGTTTTCTATTACATTGTGTGTTTGGATTCTCATTACCTCTGCCAAGGAGGGTATGTTTGTGGTATGTCACAAAAAGGTGCATCACTTCCCAGTCGCGTGGCACCACCAAGAAAATTATCCTAAAAGGTTCTCATGATTGGGTGACCTCCCCGAGCCCCGCCCACTTCCTGTGGGGTGTCATCGGACTCGGCTCAGAGCAGCCAATGGGCTTCCTCCGGACCAGACCCCTTCTATCAAGCTGATTCTTTGGCGGAGGTCTGTGCTCTGAGCACAAGAGTGGAACATCTTCAATTAATAGCCCGAGCATTCATAAGTAGAGCGAAATATATTGGTAAATGTTTTGCACCATAACACATTTATACAATATGGTAACTATATACTGTAGGGCCCAAATGTACAAATTAATATCCAACCAACATTATCCATTATGTAGTAGGACTTCATTTATTAAATTCCTTCTATTTTAGTCTTTGGTTGCTCAGAGCAGCATACTGCAGTTAAATTCCTTGGCTTCAATGCTGCACCCTTGCTGAACCAGTTTATGGGGTGAAATTGATGCACAGTCATGTTCAGAAATGTAGAAAATAAAATTACAACACCGGTTGGTTAAGGTCTGGGATGGTGATGGGTGAGGTGGCATCGGAGAATCCCAGGACACAGACACACACACACACCTCGTCGGCCGAGGAGGAACAACCTGAGGAGGTGGAATTCAGTTTGAGAAAGAATATTTACCAGGAAGTCACCTGAAAGAGGACACCCAATCCGTTTTGAATAAGGTTGACAAATCGATTGGTAAAAGGACTCTACCGTGGGAATAATGGATATTGATCCGGTAGGTGTGCTAGTGTTGGTGGTGTCTTGGTGTTTTACATCCAACAGCTGTCTCTCAGTAACCTGGCATGTAATGCTGTAAATCAGTCAAATTATGTGTATCATTATGTGTCACTTTATTGGTTAGGGTTGTGAGGCTTTGTCTTGGCAAGAAGCGGTTACACAATGCAAACAGAGCACTGTTCACACAATAAATGTGTAGTGGAGGTGAACATGTTAACACTTAAAGGTCCAGATGGTCCATTCATTCAAAACCGAATACTCTCAGGGGTAAACACCACAGACCAGGAAATATTGAGGATGTCTGGAAATCTGTATTTTTCCCGGTCTGTTCACCTGTGCCTCTTACCTGTGTTTCTGTTCACCTGTCTCTTACCTGTGTGTCTGTTCACCTGTGTGTCTGTTCACCTGTGTCTCTTACCTGTGTGTCTGTTCACCTGTGTCTCTTACCTGTGTGTCTGTTCACCTGTGTCTCTTACCTGTGTGTCTGTTCACGTGTGTCCAGGAACGGGCCAATGAGCTGGAGACCCCCCCCCAGGACAAGGTGCAGGCCTTGAGGAGCCAGGTGGACGGGGTGATAGAAACGTTGGTAAAAAACATGGAGAGCCTCTTCATCCGGCAGGAAAACCTGGAAAAGCTCGAAAAGGTTTCCGAGGGACTGGAGGAGAAGGTGGGTGTTACCCCATTTTTTGTTACTAAAGTTTTGGAGGCATTGTTATTTTTCTACCAAGAAATTAATTAAATGAATAATTTTTAAACCTGTGTTGCTTGCCAGTTGTCAGAATGTGTGCCATTGTCTGTAATGGACAATCAAGATTCCCTTACAATATATGCGATGTAATAGAGCTCAATTCTTAGTATGTAGAGCAGTTCCATCCAAATTTGACACTTGTGAGAGTAGTTGCTGAGAAAATACACTTTGTTTGAAGCTCGCCCCTAGGATCAACGTAGCGTCTGAACTGGTAAATAACCCTCTGAACCCTGTATTCGCTTTAAAAAATGGACACCGTAAGACCTAGGACTGCAGATATACTGCGAACCTCCAGAGTGATGTTCACATAATCGTTCAGAGATGTCCAGTCCTGAACCGGGCGGGTCAGTTGGTCGTCTCTCTCCCCCCCCCCCCCAGGCCAAGGAATTCAAGCAGACGTCCCAGAAGGTGGCGCGCACCTACTGGTGGAAGAACGTCAAGCTGATCGTTGTCATCGTGGTGGTCGTCCTCGTCATCGTCCTCATCATCATCCTGTTGGCGACGGGGGTCATCCCCGTCGGCTCCTCCACGGCCCCCCCCGCAATCCTGCCCACCAAAAAACCATAAACATGCCCGCCCTCATGTACATGGACCTTCTTGCATTACTTTACACTAACATACTTTCGTATTCTACAGGGGACCACAAAGGATATCTGTATTATTAATTTGTTACTTTTACTGGAAACAAATAAAAAAGGGATACAATTCCATTAATGTTTGGCTGGACAATTTTCACCGGACAACCGAGGAGCCGATCAAGGGCTTGGCCTGCTGCCCACACCAACAATTACTACTTCCTGGTAAAGAGGAAGTCAGCTGCCCCGTTTTTACCTTGAGGTAGAGTGGACCTTTTGACGGCACTAGCCTGTGAATACATCAGGTAAACCAATCACAATCTGGTTGCTTTGTCAAAGTCCCCATGGTCACTGTACGTGTCGAAGGACAACGCGAAGGTAGATCTACTAAATAGCCTATTTACACAGTCCTCTTATTACAACCGTAGTGAACTACATTCGTAGACCTATAATTATCTCCATCTGTTGAAGCCATCAGTTTGTTACACCAGCGCGATTCTTATTGGAAAATGCAGCATATTCGCATCGGAAGTGATTTAAATAGTTTACACAATTTTGTATGTCAATTCCGTTTTCAGTATTTCATTACGTTTATTCGTTAGGTGCCTGATGTCAAATGACCTTTAGTCCTCTTACACACACACACACACACACACACACACACACACACACACACACACACACACACACACACACACACACACACACACACACACACACACACACACACACACACACACACACACACACACACACACACACACACACACACACACACACACACACACACACACACACACACACACGGCTGTTGAATGGTATGCATAATGTATATGCAATGTATTACAGGAGTTTAGCTTGGCATTAGCCAAGTTAAATGACAGGATTAAACAAACTGCAAGAAACATGCTGAAAAAGTCACAATGTATGATTTTTATTTATAAAAATAATTGGTAGAACATGTCAATACCATTCAGAAAGCAAGTGAAGAGGTATGTGTAAAAACCAGTCCTTCCTAACCAGATCTTTCCCTGACTCTAAACCCTGACGCTCAACCCTAACGCTGAACCCTCTTGCAGGGCAAGAAAACACTCCTTCAGAGTAAAGGTTCGAACCACGGAGAAGGAACAGGAAGGAATAGAGAGAAAAGTGAAGTTGTGAGGTTAGTTAGTAGACAGACATGAGGGAAAGGCGTGTGGAAGCACGTGGTATCAAGAAGGTTATTCACACTCGAGTTCATGAATCCATCAGGCTCAACAATTCTTCTTGAGGACGATGCTCAGATGAACTGAGGAGACGGTGACCAGCAGGACGTCAGCATACAGGTGGGGTGTGTCTGCCCCACACCAAACAGGATTTCACCAGCATCTTACAACAATGGATGACATGGATTATATTCATTATTCAAAATGATGCAACATTATTTGAACCAAATAGACTTCATTAAGTAGCAGGTAGGCTTTAGGATACCTTGCTCAAGGATGCATCAATGTTTTATGAAGACTGGGGGTTGAACACCCAATCCCGTACCCTATACCAGTCCACTATGTTCAGTAAATGCAAACTTACAAGGAATACTTGTTGGTAGAGTCATGGTCTTCCTTCAGATTCACAGCTCCTCCACCAGCTCGCCTCTGCTCCAGATTCATGTTCTGGTAACAAAACAGAGGTAATTTGGCTCTTCCACATGGCAAAGTAATACAGCGGTACTTGGTCTGCTCTGGTAATGAAAACCGTGGTAGTTCGTCTGTCAACAAATGCAGCGGTAGTTTGCCATAATGCCTAGTAACAGCAGTAGTTTGCCCTTTGCAAGTCAACTATGTTCAGTAAATGCAAACTTACAAGGAATACTTGTTGGTAGAGTCATGGTCGTCCTCCAGAGTCACAGCTCCTCCATCAGCTCTCCTCAGCCACAGAGTCCTGGTCTGCAACAAACAGTGAAAGTTTGACTAACGTCTGGTAACAAATAGCTGCAGTTTGCCGTAATGTCTAGTAACAGCATTAGTTTGCTCTGTACACGTCCACTATTTCAGAATATGCAAACTTACAAGGAACTTGTTGGTGGATTCATAGTCTTCCTCAGGATTCACCTTCCAGATGTTTGGCTTTTCCATCAGTCCTCCACAGATTCCTGGTCTGGTTACAAACATAGTTGGGCTCTAATGTAAGGTAACAAACAGTAGTAGTTTGCAGAAGTATGCCTTAACTTGTTGCAACGCAGCGTTAGTTTGTCCTGTACAAGTCCACTATGTTTACTTTATGCAAACTTATAAGGAATACTTGTTGGTAGAGTCGTGGTCGTCCTCCAGAGTCACAGCTCCTTGGTCAGCTCTCCTCAGCCACGGATTCCTGGTCTGTAACAAACGGTGGGAGTCAGGCTCCAAGGTTTGGTAACAAACATGTCGTTTGCCATAATGCCTAGTAACAGCAGTAGTTTGCCCTTTAAGTCCACTAGGTTAGGTTAATGCAAACTTGGAATACTTGTTGGTAGAGTCATGGTCTTCCTTCAGATTCACAGCTCCTCCACCAGCTCGCCTCTGCTCCAGATTCATGTTCTGGTAACAAAACAGAGGTAATTTGGCTCTTCCACATGGCAAAGTAATACAGCGGTACTTGGTCTGCTCTGGTAATGAAAACCGTGGTAGTTCGTCTGTCAACAAATGCAGCGATAGTTTGCCATAACGCCTAGTAACAGCAGTAGTTTGCCCTTTGCAAGTCAACTATGTTCAGTAAATGCAAACTTACAAAGAATACTTGTTGGTAGAGTCATGGTCGTCCTCCAGAGTCACAGCTCCTCCCTCAGCTCTCCTCAGCCACGGAGTCCTGGTCTGTAACAAACAGGAAGTCGGGCTCCAACGTGTGGGAAAAACATGTCATTTGTCTGGTATAGTAACAAACCGCGGTAGTTTGTGGTAGCAGTACTCTACTAGAAGTGGCAGTGAGAGTGATAATCACTTTAGAGTCGGGCTCCATCTGCCCCACAGCGGACATCCTTCACCAGGCAGGGCCTCCAGCACGGCTCCTCCATCAGCTCCTTCAGCCATGGACTCCTGGTCTGGATACAAACACAGCTGGGTCTCAACTGCTGGTAAAACACCTGGGGATGCAACACCTGCACACCTTCTGCATTTGAGGTTCATTTGTAAAATGGTAGCCGATATTTCAACTTCCTTCAATTCAACAAATTGATGTTTTCAGCAATTCATCAATTATGGTCGTAGCAGCACTAGTAACACATATGGCTTATGACTCATACACAACCCCAGTATGAATGAACTCATCTCACAGCTTTGGCACAGAATTAAAATCTGATGATGAAAACGCTTCTACAATAACTAGTCACCAGATCTAAAAATAACACTGGGCTTTTTAGTGTTTCAGATGAACTTTGTGATGGTTACCCTGTGATCCATCCTGGTACTGCAAGCCTCCGTCTCTGGTCCATCCTAGCGCTGCAAGCCTCTGTCTCTGGTCCCCAGCCTCTGGTCCATCCTGGTGCTGCAAGCCTCCGTCTCTGGTCCCCAGCCTCTGGTCCATCCTAGCGCTGCAAGCCTCCGTCTCTGGTCCCCAGCCTCCGGTCCATCCTGGTGCTGCAAGCCTCCGTCTCTGGTCCCCAGCCTCCGGTCCATCATGGCGCCACACGCCGCATCATGTGGGACATATGGTCATTGTTTTAGCTGCTGGATCCAGTTGGTAACTCATCACAAAAGTATGGCGTAAATAGAATAAGGTCATGCCCTTTGGTAGGGTTTAACTTATGTGGCCATTAATGACAGACCAGGTATTTAGAATGTACAAAAGCTGTTAAAGTACCAAAGAACACTAAGCAGTATCAATATTAAATCGAATAGTAAAAATGATACTTAGCCATATTCAGGTGCTGGGTTGTATGGAAGAAATGCCAAATAGTTCTCCACTTTAAAATGAGTTGCAGCCTTCACTGATGCTCAGTCGGAAATGTGCCCGCAAGTATAACGCAGTTTTGTACGCAGCGAGAGTCGTGGTTAAAAGTACAGGCTATTATCGAGAATTATCTGTAAGATTGTGGGGAAACGCAAAACATATTGGACGGCGTATGGGTCAGTATGTATTTTGAATGGTCAACCTAAAGTTCCGAATGGTAACCGACTGAAATCGTTTTCCGTTGGTGACGAGGTAACGCGCAAATGCCAACCCTGAACGTACTGCCAGATGCCCTAACAGGGTACTTTTCTAAGTGATAGTTACGCAAATGCAAAACCAGAATGTACTGCCAGATGCCCTCTCAGGTGACTCAACATCCAACTAACTGCCAAGTGGGTCCTTATGGTTGTCAATACTACAATGTTCAATGCCAACCATTGAGACTAAATTAAGTGACCACACTCACTTTGAACCTCCCGGCGGGAAGCACACAACCGTCCGACTGGAATCCGAACATTCCAGCCGGAACCAACCAGTAAGAAACATAACCAGCGCCTCACCTTGAGCTGAGGCGAAGATCCTGCAGTCCAGCGATGATCTCATTTTAAAAACACAGCCAACAGACTTACCTTGGGGTGAACTGTTTGTTGCTGTTGGTAATTACCACTATTCATTGTAACTCTATATTGCTATGCACCCAGTGTGTACAAGTTAAAATGCTCAAAACCATACAAAATAACACAGAACTACCATGTAGGTCCCACAACAACTTTAAACCTCAAATCCTTGCCTAAAACTATGGAATCCTTCAATGCAAAACAGTGACTACATTTTAATACACAGAACAATTATCTAGATAATTCTGGGTACAAACCATACAGATCAAAACTAAATGTCTAGCTCACAGAGAGCCAACCATAACCCTGCAACATTACCCTGAACTAACAGCATCATCGCCAATAGCATATTTCAACAAATACATCTAAGAGGTCAAGTGTTGAGAGAAAGGACTGCACATAAAATGAACCCCAATTCCTGAACTAACACTTAAAGATCTACAGACTTAACATGCCATTGTGTTCTAATCCCTTTAATCTGCTCCCTCGTTACACTCAAAAACGATGCATCTACATCTCTAGAGTGTTACCCTACTGATGCAGGTGTGGTCTGAGTGAGCAAAGATGCATGCTAGGATACAGTGCTGTCTAAAGTCTACAGTTCTGTAGATGCGCCCCCCTCAGGAGAAACCAAGTGTTTGAGAATCTGTCATGACACAATTTGCATGAACTGGAATATCCTTCAAGATGGCGACACGGATTCCCAAAGGAAAAATTCCAAGAGGAAGATGTGTGTTCTTCCTCTCAGCCAGTAGAGTACAACTAGGGTCTTCCATCAGAGAACTATGGAACACATTGCAACATTCCTCTCTATACATCTTAAAGCCCCAGTGAAGGTTTCCTTATGTCCTCAGCTGAAGAAGACCACAAATTCAGCTTGAAGAGGGCCATAGCTGGGATAGTTCCCAGATTGTTTCCGATTTAAGGGAACCCATCTTCCAGGTTCAGCTAACCCTAAACAAAACAATACAGTTCAGCCAGAGAAGACGTGCATCTGAAAGCAAGAGTACACGAGACACGATCCACAGGGCTGTCCATCCAGCCAGGTAGGAAGAGCTGCCTCACTACAGGTCTGAAGTTCATCTTGAATATCCATTAAGGTCATTTTCCAACTTCAGACTCTTTGTGGAATGCCATTAGGTGTCCATCCTCCATTGTTCCTAATTGGTGTAGTCCTAGTTTGAAGTCAGCATTTGCATCGTTTTATACTTGATTCCAATCCAACACCACTCTTGTCTTCCTGCCCAGTGTGTTAGGATATCATTCCAGGCTCGTGATGTATACTGGAGTCCTTAAGTATACATGGTGCCCATCCATTCGTTTTGATTAAGTTGACCATTCCATTCCAATACCCCATGCCTCTCAATCACACATACCCTCTTATGTACATTTAACCTGTGAAAGCAAGCAAGACACATGCACACATGTAAAACCCTATGCCAGGTCGAACCCTAGCCACTCACTCACACACACACACGTAAAACCCTATGCCAGGTCGAACCCTAGCCACTCACTCACACACACGTAAAACCCTATGCCAGGTCGAACCCTAGCCACTCACTCACACACACGTAAAACCCTATGCCAGGTCGAACCCTAGCCACTCACTCACACACACGTAAAACCCTATGCCAGGTCGAACCCTAGCCACTCACTCACACACACGTAAAACCCTATGCCAGGTCGAACCCTAGCCACTCACACACACACACGTAAAACCCTATGCCAGGTCGAACCCTAGCCACTCACTCACACACACGTAAAGCCCTATGCCAGGTCGAACCCTAGCCACTCACACACACGTAAAACCCTATGCCAGGTCGAACCCTAGCCACTCACACACACGTAAAACCCTATGCCAGGTCGAACCCTAGCCACTCACACACACGTAAAACCCTATGCCAGGTCGAACCCTAGCCACACACACACACACACACACACACACACACACACACACACACACACACACACACACACACACACACACACACACACACACACACACACACACACACACACACACACACACACACACACACACACACACACACACACCAGGTCGAACCCTAGCCACTCACACACACGTAAAACCCTATGCCAGGTCGAACCCTAGCCACACACACACACATGTAGAACCCTATGCCAGGTCGAACCCTAGCCACTCACACACACACGTAAAACCCTATGCCAGGTCGAACCCTAGCCACTCACACACATGTAGAACCCTATGCCAGGTCGAACCCTAGCCACTCACACACACACGTAAAACCCTATGCCAGGTCGAACCCTAGCCACTCACACACATGTAGAACCCTATGCCAGGTCGAACCCTAGCCACTCACACACGTAGAACCCTATGCCAGGTCGAACCCTAGCCACTCACACACACGTAAAACCCTATGCCAGGTCGAACCCTAGCCACTCACACACATGTAGAACCCTATGCCAGGTCGAACCCTAGCCACTCACACACATGTAGAACCCTATGCCAGGTCGAACCCTAGCCACACACACACACACACACACACGTAAAACCCTATGCCAGGTCGAACCCTAGCCACTCACACACATGTAGAACCCTATGCCAGGTCGAACCCTAGCCACTCACACACATGTAGAACCCTATGCCAGGTCGAACCCTAGCCACTCACACACATGTAGAACCCTATGCCAGGTCGAACCCTAGCCACTCACACCATTTCCATCTCATGTCAAACCCACATGCCACCGAGCAATACAATGCCAAACACTCATGGTAGGTAAAATCCTCATGCCTAATAACATTCCACCATCCATGCCCAACTCTCCTGCCATGACACCCAGAACAGAATCTTCAATGTTGCCAGAGATGTAAATGATGTATTACATTCTTCCGTGGTGTCCGACATTGGTAATGGATTACGCATGGCGTCTCCAAAAGGTGTCCCCGGATGAGTTAACGTCCCTGAAGTGATGTCTTTGTAGTCCAGTGGTTTCCTGAATGACTAGCCTTCAAAGACTCAAACCGTGCAGCTTTAGTAAGCCTTAGGACAGGACTCTGGGAAAGAGGTGAGAAGTAGGTCATCTGTTCAGAAGACAACCCAGAGGTGGGGTGGTAGCTCTTGAAGAGCAGGATCCTCCATCATCAGCAGGCTGACGAGCCCTCGGCTGGACCAGATGGAAGCTTTCTGTGGATAGTTTTGTACACTCCAACCCTCAAGATGGAAGTCTTTCTCAGGCTAAACTGCACAGTAATGGGCAAGGCCAGCTGGACCTGAAAGATGGCTCCTCAAATCAGAAACCATCTTAGAATGCCCCCAACTATGACCCTTTTTGAACTGGAGTTATGGTCTCCACCAGCTGAGGAGGTAAAGAAACTGTCGCTGAGGCGTCACGATGCACGGAGGGGAATGTTGAACTGTGTTCTATGGTTCTCTGGTGTAAGACCAAAGTTGTGTTCTACTCGTTGAGATGAGGAGCCCTCACATCTCGCCCCTGACGTTTCTCCTTCGGGAATCCCTGTCACCATCTTAAAGAACATTCTAGTCCATGTAACTGATGTCACAACGGATTCTCAAACACTTGGTTTCTCCTGAGGGGGCGCATCTACAGAACTGTAGACTTCAGACCGGACTGTATCCTAGCACGCATCTCTGCTCACTCAGACCACACCCTCATCAGTAAAGCAACACTCATGTGATGTAGATGAAGAGCTCAGGAGAGTAACGGGAAAGAAGACTGAAGAAATCAGAACCTAACCCTGGAGTATGTTTTGGTTGTACCCACAGAAATCTCTTATTACACCTTACAAACTGTAATTGCAACCATTTTAACCAACTCAAACCAAATGCTTAAGAAGCCCATGCACCAATAAAACATCCTTACTACTCAAATCAACCTTCAACTAACAGTTTAACTCAACCATACAGGAAACCAAAATACATTAACGTGCCCAAAAATAATGCGGAAACGAATGACTTACAGTTCGCAGTTTCTTCTTCATGGTTAAATTGGGATACTCACAGAACCGCAGTTTCATCTCCATGATAGACCTTTGAAGGAGTGCAAGAAGCAGATTAGTGCACACACTTTATTTATTCATTATTGTCCTCAAACTTGGGCACTGTCCCACACTTCAACAGCTACCACTCTGTTAAAATCATATAAATTAAAAACATTACAAATGCAGGGCTTTTGGGATCATTCAACTTTCATATAATGTTTAAGATAATTAACATCTAATCCAGCTTTTTAATATAAATTATACTTTTTCTTTGACTGCCATTAGGCCAGAGTGAGTTACTTCTACTTTAACAAATTCGAATGTATGGGCTCTAAAATATACTTTCACATAGAATGAACATTTTAATTCAAATGATAGTTAAACCACCACAATCCCCGATTTCCATCACACATTATCAACGATTTATATTCCACATACAAGTCAATGCAATTGTGCTGCCTCAAGACACTCAGGCATTGTGGAGCTGTGATGTCTGCTATTGCATCCTTGCATTGACGAACGTTTTAAAGTTTGAATTCAGTGTCAAGCTCCCGTGTTAAATGTACAGCAACGCTTCATTTCCACCAGAAAGGCCCAAGAGATGGTTTCTGGCCGACGGGGTATCACGGCGGATCAGACTGGGGGTGCTGGCCTACAAACTGCTTTATTTAAATATAGGCTACATGCGGACCACACTTTTGTACTTAATGTGCTTATATTGCTTCGGTAAATAAAGAAACGGTCGCGTTTTTAACTTAATGATAGGCTAAAAACAACGAACACAAATATTTAACATTTTAATTAGTAGGCACATTCCCACTCACATCAGGTCCAGATGAGCTGCACCGTTTTACTTCGAAAAGTCTTCGTAAACTGAAACAGAGGAAGAGAGGACGAATTAGTCACAACACACTCCACCAGAACACTACACACACGTTGTGGTTTCATGATCACAATAATCTTACCACGTCTGGAAGCCATCACACTGCCAAACGGTGGCGGACACCAACGTGCTGTCCGCTTCCTCTGAACAGAACCCAACCAGACGCAACCAATTAACCAATTAATAAAAGCTCGCAGCGCGCGAGCTGTGGCAGGAGAGCTAATTAGTTAAACTCAACGCGGATTGGGCGCCCTCTGGTTGCCTTGGTAACAGCGAGAGAGTCCATTTCAGCTCTGTGTTTGATCTTAAATGACATCTATCATGGAGATGAGTGAATTGAATAAAGAAAGTATTTATTAAATCCACGTGAATGTCAAGTTTCTGTCTGCAAAAACAAACAAGATGTATTTATTTTACTGTCAGTGGAAAATGCAATATATATATACATTTATATTTGATATAATATTTAAAAAAATGTTATGAAATAGAGCTCGGATTCTCAGACAGAAACGTGACAGTCACGTGACGTGGCCGCAGGCCTATAGAAAAGAAGAGGACTATAAAACGTTGGCATGTCCCCATTTCAGGGCCCTTATTGTGAAACTAGGGTTTCCGCTGTGGGCCAACGAAGCTGTACCGCATGTTGGTGTGAGACCGGGGCGCTGTGTTTGGTGATGGTGCCGTGTGAAAAATAAACGCTATCCAATGTTATTTATGACATACATTAAAAACCCCATTACATCTTTGTATTTTATTGAAGGCCACTGCAGGTCAGACCGTAAAGTATAAATAATGTTCCTTTATGTGGGGGAGTTTGAAAATAAACTGTAAGCGTGTCCCTTCATTCCTTACAACTTATTTCTTTGGACATGAATTAGCCCCAAATGTATTATTAAACTATAAGGCCTATTAGAGAATCCTGTCATTTCATGTGGAAGTGTGTTCATGCTGAAATGCATATGGTTTCATGTGAAGCAGGGCCTCGATGGGTTGGTGCTGTGTGGTGGTTGGCCATTATTCCCATTCCAGACAAGATTGCGCAAATTTGTATGATAAATGAACTCAAGAACTTCAAAAAATACAGACGTAGGAGCTCTTCTGACGCCATCCACTGGCGGGATGCACGACGTACGAGGGGAGGAGGGGGAGGGCCGAGGGGGGAGGGAGGGCCGAGGGAGGGAATTTAGTTTGAGAAAGAAAAAGACGTACCAGGAAGTTACCAAAGAGAGGAAACGTAATCGGTTTGAGGATCCAGCGGTGGTTGACAACTTTAAAGTGGTTCTAAAGGTTTCCAAATACCCCGATCGAGTCAAACAAGGTTGACCAATCGATAGGCGAAGGCCCTCTACCGTGTGAATAATGGATATCGATCCGGTAGGTGAAGTCTTTCCAGCGCTGGTGTTGGGGGGTGTCTTGGTGTTTTCGGTCAACTCTCTGGCCCTTTTCTTTTTTCTTTAACATCCAACAGGTGTCTCTCCCGGTAGCCTAACATGATCTGCTGTTAATCAGCTGCGTCATGTTGAACTGAAATGTCAATTAATTGGTTATTGGTTTGTTACCAAACGCGTGATCGCTGGCCAACGGACACGCAGCAGACAGAAGGAAATGACCTACTTTTACTATCACGGTGAAGACGGCTGTTATTATAAGCCATTTAAACATCATAAGAAATGGACATTCACTACCAAGTGTGGTTAAGACTTGTTTAAACGAAGCTCCTCGTTTTGTATGTGGGAGAGAGAAATGAGTTGGAAAGATGAACTTCCTAATTCACCTTCTCCCAGGCCTGTATTTAGATTAGATCGGCGTGTTTTCTTACTGGTGGAAACTCGTTCCCAGTGGCTTTATACGGTCCGGTAATGATGGCCCCAGAGGTGCTCACCGGTGGGGGAATAAAACAAAGGTACCGATTTCTGTATCACTGCGTAATGGTTGACATTAAGTATGGTTTCGTAGCGCATTCCGTGGTAAACCTAAAATGTTGTTAAGTTAACCACGGTCAATCCGCAGGCCGGATAAGCACTCAGAACAGACTGGCTGTTGTTTGGCTTTCCATGTGAACATATGATAGCTATCCCTTTCCCAGTGGCCGAGAGGGAGCGCTTGTTTCGAGGGGAAGGGGGCGGTGGCACAGCCTCCACCCCTGTTTCCTGGAGACGGTGGTGTTTATGTTATGAGAGAGAGACTTGGGGGACAAACACACTCACTCACACACACACACACACACACCAACTATAACAGAGAACTATGCAGCTTTTCTATCCATACCGAATTATATTTAAAAATGTAGTTTGTGCAGCTTACGTGTGTCAATGACATCATCATTTTTTTTGTCTAAGAATACACACACACACACACACACACACACACACACACACACACACACACACACACACACACACACACACACACACACACACACACACACACACACACACACACACACACACACACACACACACAGAGAGCAAGTACTGAGAGATGGATCCATATTGGTTTGAGCCACACACACCAGTATGCAGGCTCTCTTTCTATGCATTAACGCTATCAATGTAAGCACCAATTTAAGCTTCCGTGTGAGGCTTTGAAGCTGTTACACAATGCAAACAGAGGACTGTTCACACGCAATAAACGTGTAGTGGAGGTGAACATGTTAATACTTACAGGTCCAGATGGTGATGTCATTCATTCAAAACAGAATACTCCTCTCATGGGTTAACATACCACAGACCAGGAAATAATGATGATGTCTGGAAATCTGTCTCTCTTGTGTTCTTCACCTGGGTCTCTGTTGACCTGTATTATCTGCATACCTCTGTGTTTAACGTGTGTCTGTCTGTCTTTTTTTTTTTACCTGCGTCTGTTCACCTGTCTCTGAACCTTTGAGTCCGTTCACCTGTGTCTGTTTACCTGTCTCTCTGACCCTTGAGTCTGTTCACCTGTGTCTGTTTACCTGTCTCTGAACCTTTGAGTCTGTTCACCTGTGTCTGTTCACCTGTCTCTCTGACCCTTTGAGTCTGTTCACCTGTGTCTGTTTACCTGTCTCTGACCCTTGAGTATGTTCACCTGTCTCTGACCCTTGAGTCTGTTCACCTGTGTCTGTTTACCTGTCTCTCTGACCCTTTGAGTCTGTTCATCTGTGTCTGTTTACCTGTCTCTGACCCTTGAGTCTGTTCACCTGTGTCTGTTCACCTGTCTCTCTGACCCTTTGAGTCTGTTCACCTGTGTCTGTTTACCTGTCTCTGACCCTTGAGTATGTTCACCTGTCTCTGACCCTTGAGTCTGTTCACCTGTGTCTGTTTACCTGTCTCTCTGACCCTTTGAGTCTGTTCATCTGTGTCTGTTTACCTGTCTCTGACCCTTGAGTCTGTTCACCTGTGTCTGTTTACCTGTCTCTCTGACCCTTGAGTATGTTCACCTGTGTCTGTTTACCTGTCTCTCTGACCCTTGAGTATGTTCACCTGTGTCTGTTTACCTGTCTCTCTGACCCTTGAGTATGTTCACCTGTGTCTGTTTACCTGTCTCTCTTACCCTTGAGTATGTTCACCTGTGTCTGTTTACTTGTCTCTCTTACCTGTGTGTCATCTCTCTTACCTGTGTGTCTGTTCACCTGTCTCTTACCTGTGTGTCTGTTCACCTGTGTCTCTTACCTGTGTGTCTGTTCACCTGTGTCTCTTACCTGTGTGTCTGTTCACGTGTGTCCAGGAACGGGCCAATGGGCTGGAGCCCCCCCCCCAGGACAAGGTGCAGGCCTTGAGGAGCCAGGTGGACGGGGTGAAGGACATCATGACCCAGAACGTAGACCGCATCCTGGCCCGGGGCGAGAGACTGGACGACCTCATGGACAAGTCTGAGGACCTGCAGGCGGGGGTGAGCGTTACTACATTGTTGGTTAATAAAGTTTTGAAGCATTGTTACTTTTGCACTAATAACAATGCCTTGATAACAAAACCTCAAATCTATTTCTTAAATGTACTAAACTGTATTGAGAACTGAAAATGTCATGTTCCTTTTTCAAAACATTACGATGGCATTCTTGGCAAGTACAGCCAATCATTGTTATCCACAACGCTTCACACACTGACAGAGATGGTGAGGTTAGTAGTCGCTTAGAAAATACACTTTGTTTGAAGCTCGCCCCGATGTAGGGGCAGGATCAACATTCCCCGTATACCACCACCCAAAATGAAGCTAGTTCAGAGCCCCGAAATGCGTTCCTCCTGTGAGGGCGCCACGGGAATGCGGTGACAACACCACCTACTCTTTAATCCACACTCCTGCGGACCCCACCGCCTGCATTTACACTTCCACAACACAAGGGGACAGTATAGCGTTCCCAACCACAAATATACGTGAGCTGACGAGCAAATACGGAAACAGAAACAGGAGAGTCCGCTCTATTGGGGGAAAAATGCAATATATCCATGTGATGAAAGGTTTAAAAATCTGTCAAATGCAGCGCTGAAAAGCGGTTTAAATATCCCAACCGACTTTGCCGGTTGCGTTCATTTTGAACTCGTCTCCGGCCGTCGGAAACCAAACAAAACACTACGCATGCTCCCCGCTTGACCAATCAGCGAGGACGTAGCCACGCGGAGAAGGGTTAGCCTTGCTACGCTCCGGGTGGACGGAGAAGTGTGATCTGGGCTTAAGCTCACCGGAACAGCCGACGCATCCTGCTAGGCTGCTCGGCGCTCCGGACGCTATCTTCCCAGCCCTGGAGAACGTCTTTGCTGACGCCGCGTCTCCTCTCTCTCTGTGTCTCTGTGACTCACTCACTCACTCACTCACTCTCCCCCCCCCCCCCCCCCCCCCAGGCCCAGCACTTCAAGCAGACGTCCCAGAAGGTGGCGCGCACCTACTGGTGGAAGAACGTCAAGCTGATCGTTGTCATCGTGGTGGTCGTCCTCGTCATCGTCCTCATCATCATCCTGTTGGCGACGGGGGTCATCCCCGTCGGCTCCTCCACGGCCCCCCCCGCAATCCTGCCCACCAAAAAGCCATAAACATGGCCGCCCTCACGTAGACACACACTCGCATATGTGGACCTTCTTGCATTATTTACACACACACACACACACACACCGTACACGTTGATTCAAACATTTAATCGTATTCTACAGGGGACCACAAAGGTCGAGGATCTTTCGGTTCTTTCTGCCCCTCCTTCGTCGCGGCACAATACTGGAACCGCGAGATTTGAAAGGTACTAGTGGAGGTTATTCTATGACCCCAGAGAGAGTCTGTAAGAAGAAGGGGGGGGCGGGGGGGGAAAGGAATACAATTCCAGGAATGTGTGGCTGCCATCTTGAAATGAGGGGCATCAAATTATTTTCACCAGAAAACTGAGAAACCAAATCAAGGGCGTAGCTAGCTGCCCACACCAACGAATACTACTTCCTGTTAAAGAGGAAGTCAGCTGCCCCGTTTTAACTTGATGTACAGCCGTGACCTGTTGCACAATATGCTGTCAGTGTTTGTGTGTACCGTTGGAAAATTGGGATTTTGAATGGGGCGCCCTTTCCATATTCGATCGATGTTTCGGGTGGATGGAATCGGTTACTTTCTTTCTGTCTTCACTTATTGCATGTTCCAAGTAGAGTAACCGTTGATTTATAGACAATGCTTGAACGATGGGGCGTTGGATACCTTTTCTGTTGAACAAAATACACTTTTCTGTGTAAAACGTAAGCTAACAGTTTCCTTGGCTATTTTAGGGGGGAATGTGGGTCATGTAGCCTTTTCGTAATCCCCTTAAATGTTTTGTTGAGTTATGAAATAGTGGCCGACAAGTACTGTACTTTGATGGATTATAGCAAAACTACAGACGGGTAGACTGTTATTGAAGTAATTGTAGTTTCTCATCTTTTATTCGTGACCTTAGGATACTTCCCATCAAAAGAATAATAATCTATTTTGGTAAATGTTAAGAACAAAACATAATTTACATTTGAATCATCTTTTAAGACTTCACGGTAAATAATACTACTTCCTTCTGAGAACAACTTAAGTTAATACAAAAAAAACAAGAAGTTCATTTCAGGCGTGTGGCTTTTCACAGCAATGGAAACCGTTTGCGTTGTAATTTAGCTGGTCTTTCGACCACACACACACACACACACACACTCTCTCTCTCTCTCTCTCTCTCTCTCTCTCTCTCTCTCTCTCTCTCTCTCTCTCTCTCTCTCTCTCTCTCTCTCTCTCTCTCTCTCTCTCTCTCTCTCTCTCTCTCTCTCTCTCTCTCTCCTCTCTCTCTCTCTCTCTCTCTCTCTCTCTCTCTCTCTCTCTCTCTCTCTCTCTCTCTCTCTCTCTCTCTCTCTCTCTCTCTCTCTCTCTCTCTCTCTCTCTCTCTCTCTCTCTCTCTCTCTCTCTCTCTCTCTCTCTCTCTCTCTCTCTCTCTCTCTCTCTCTCTCTCTCTCTCTCTCTCTCTCTCTCTCTCTCTCTCTCTGCACCATGTAGGGTTTCAAGACACTTTTGTTACTAGGTCAGTGTACCCAGCGGGGGCACTGTTTTGTCCAGTTCTTCGACTATACCGTGGGCCTGTCTGCTGAGAGCTCTACTAGCCAATTAGCTGACAGAGATCCATATGTCACACCCCCCTCATGGACCACACCAATAAGCCCACTGTTCCTATGTTCCACGATGGTATTGTTATGATGATGGGAAGGTTCAACAAAGCTTTTACCTCGTTAGTTAGACGCTTGGGTTTTCGCTCTTTCTGATTCAAGTCTATATTAATAAAATGTTTTTTAAACTGTTACATTCCCTTATTGGGTTACTGTGTTACCAACAGATGTAACGTCTCTTTCTAAGTGTTCAGATGGTCTGCAAAGATAAATAGCAGTATAGTTTGTACATAATTATTCTCTCCTATTTGTGTATTTGTCATGGCCCGTTAAAACTATTATGTCAATAAATAAATATATATAGAGGATATTTAATATGAACGGCCGACATTTATCTTATGCTTACAATGTCCTTTCTTTTCTTTCTTTTTCAAATCATTTTAATCAACCTGGACCAGTGAAGAAATATGTGATTTTATGTTCTTTTTTCCTGAAACCTTTTGTCTCTCTGACATCTAGCTCTCCTGCTCCTCCTTTTCTCTCTCTCTCTCTCTCATCCTCTTATTTCTTATGTTTTCTCTCACTATTAGGTCTTTTTTTATAAACTAGTCTTCTGACACTGTAGGGTTTCAATTACGTGAACCCTGCCCCTGTGTATTCAGATCTACCATATTAAAAATGCTTTCGATGGGTTTTTATGTTGAACTTTTTCTCTTTAGTTTTCACATAATAAAATGTATTTTTGTTACTTCATGTTAAATCAGATGAGTCTTTTCTGTTTTTGTTTTATTTATGTTTGTTACAAATTTCTCCTTTTGTGTTTGTCATGGCCGTTATTGTATTATTATACAAGAATTTTATTGTTTTGGTCGCTTTTTCATAATTTTTTTTTTCTTAAAAGAAATGTGATTTTTGAATGAAAAATGTTTTATGTAGATAGAACTATTAAAAAATAGTGAAACCCTGTGTAATTCCCATCTAATGCATTTTTTTCATAAAAGTTATATAAAATTTAAGTTTAACTGCTTATAAAAATATTACTTGAAAATTACATGTGGTAATATTATAGATATATATAATTATAGTACAGCTTCTGTTTCTGCAGTTTTTTTTCCTGTGTTTTCGAATTAACCCATACTGCTTTTTGTGGACCCCAATTAAGTTCTGTATTATTTTTACTCTGTACTATTAGAGTGTTACCCATGCAGTCGCTAAGGTGTACGGTAATGATTTGAAGTTTTAGTAATTGTATGAAATGTAGTATGTATGCGGGACAGGTGTGTGTTAGGGGAATGGTTTGTTTGTTGTTCGAATGGAGACAGGAGGACCCGGAGACTAGATGGGACAGAGGACCGAGGTGGATTTTACGTGTGGGTCATTTCAGATAATGACATGACTCACAAACCGTCGTCTAAATGATTTCTTTTAGTACGTGTACTTTCCCCGATTATAATTTTTTTGTCAGTAAATAGATGGTTTCAATGTTGTTGTTTTTTAATGATTATTCTTGTTCATTTTGTATTTGTTTATTTATTTATTTTATTCACTTTAGTTTGATATGTACATATTACAAACCAAAGCATGCATCTCAAAAACACAGTATAATAACTTTCATTATATAACGTTTTGCAACATATAACTTTATTTTCTACAACCGAGGACTTATCAACATTCAATCACGCCAACTGTGTTGACACCTGCTGTTTTCATTTCCTTTTGGGGATATTTCAGCTGGAATAACCAAACGTATTCCAGATGGTGAAGAGGGACTACAGGCCGTGCAGTCACGCGCCCGAGCTTGCTCTCTCTCACACTGGTGTTGTTGACTCAACATTAGCATTAGCATTAGCCTCTGCAATCATAACTGTTTAGTCAACAGCATGTGACACAGCACAGAAAATCCATCACTAAAACACTGACATTGTGTTGGAATTGCATGCCCATTATCTGAGTCCAAGTTAGGACAATGGTAAAACACACACACATACACACACACACACACACACACACACACACACACACACACACAGAGACAGACTCACTACCCAAGAACACAGACAGTCAGACAGACTCATTACCCACACATACACACACACACACACACACACACACACAGACAGACAGACAGACACACACACACACAGAGACAGACTCACTACCCAAGAACACAGACAGTCAGACAGACACAGACTCACTACCCACACACAGACACACACACACACACACACAGACTCACTACCCAAAGACACACACACACACACACACACACACACAGAGACAGACCCACAGACTCACTACCCACACACACACAAACATACACAAAGTGATTCAGATTATAGCGCAGAATGAGGGGAGCGGGTGGGAGGAATGGGGGTGAATGTGGCCTTTGTCCAGCGTGGCCGCGGCCTAAGGAAGACCATTGTTGGTCTGCGGCTCCAGCGTTGACCGCTGACGCATTCTCCCGTGGGACCTTATCTGTAACCATGACTACTCTTGATTTCATCCAGCGATTCCTTTTTAAAGAGACACACCCCACCCCATGCTCTACATGCCACTGTACTTAATCTGATTCTGATTCTGATTAAAGAGACACACCCCACCCCATGCTCTACATGCCACTGTACTTAATCTGATTCTGATTCTGATTAAAGAGACACACCCCACCCCATGCTCTACGTGCCACTGTACTTAATCTGATTCTGATTCTGATAAAAGAGACACACCCCACCCCATGCTCTACATGCCACTGTACTTAATCTGATTCTGATTCTGATTAAAGAGACACACCCCACCCCATGCTCTACATGCCACTGTACTTAATCTGATTCTGATTCTGATTAAAGAGACACACCCCACCCCTGGCTCTACATGCCACTGTACTTAATCTGATTCTGATTCTGATTAAAGAGACACACCCCACCCCTGGCTCTACATGCCACTGTACTTAATCTGATTCTGATTCTGATTAAAGAGACACACCCCACCCCTGGCTCTACATGCCACTGTACTTAATCTGATTCTGATTCTGATTAAAGAGACACACCCCACCCCATGCTCTACATGCCACTGTACTTAATCTGATTCTGATTCTGATTAAAGAGACACACCCCACCCCATGCTCTACGTGCCACTGTACTTAATCTGATTCTGATTCTGATTAAAGAGACACACCCCACCCCATGCTCTACGTGCCACTGTACTTAATCTGATTCTGATTCTGATTAAAGAGACACACCCCACCCCATGCTCTACGTGCCACTGTACTTAATCTGATTCTGATTCTGATTAAAGAGACACACCCCACCCCATGCTCTACATGCCACTGTACTTAATCTGATTCTGATTTTGATTAAAGAGACACACCCCACCCCATGCTCTACATGCCACTGTACTTAATCTGATTCTGATTAAAGAGACACACCCCACCCCATGCTCTACATGCCACTGTACTTAATCTGATTCTGATTAAAGAGACACACCCCACCCCATGCTCTACATGCCACTGTACTTAATCTGATTCTGATTCTGATTAAAGAGACACACCCCACCCCTGGCTCTACATGCCACTGTACTTAATCTGATTCTGATTAAAGAGACACACCCCACCCCATGCTCTACATGCCACTGTACTTAATCTGATTCTGATTAAAGAGACACACCCCACCCCATGCTCTACATGCCACTGTACTTAATCTGATTCTGATTCTGATTAAAGAGACACACCCCACCCCATGCTCTACATGCCACTGTACTTAATCTGATTCTGATTCTGATTAAAGAGACACACCCCACCCCATGCTCTACGTGCCACTGTACTTAATCTGATTCTGATTCTGATTAAAGAGACACACCCCACCCCATGCTCTACATGCCACTGTACTTAATCTGATTCTGATTAAAGAGACACACCCCACCCCATGCTCTACATGCCACTGTACTTAATCTGATTCTGATTAAAGAGACACACCCCACCCCATGCTCTACATGCCACTGTACTTAATCTGATTCTGATTCTGATTAAAGAGACACACCCCACCCCATGCTCTACATGCCACTGTACTTAATCTGATTCTGATTCTGATTAAAGAGACACACCCCACCCCATGCTCTACATGCCACTGTACTTAATCTGATTCTGATTCTGATTAAAGAGACACACCCCACCCCATGCTCTACATGCCACTGTACTTAATCTGATTCTGATTCTGATTAAAGAGACACACCCCACCCCATGCTCTACATGCCACTGTACTTAATCTGATTCTGATTCTGATTAAAGAGACACACCCCACCCCATGCTCTACATGCCACTGTACTTAATCTGATTCTGATTCTGATTAAAGAGACACACCCCACCCCATGCTCTACATGCCACTGTACTTAATCTGATTCTGATTCTGATTAAAGAGACACACCCCACCCCATGCTCTACATGCCACTGTACTTAATCTGATTCTGATTCTGATTAAAGAGACACACCCAACCCCATGCTCTACATGCCACTGTACTTAATCTGATTCTGATTCTGATTAAAGAGACACACCCCACCCCTGGCTCTACATGCCACTGTACTTAATCTGATTCTGATTCTGATTAAAGAGACACACCCCACCCCTGGCTCTACATGCCACTGTACTTAATCTGCTCTTGCACATCTAAATTGTGTGTATATATTTATACATATATTTATACTTATTTTGTTTGTTCTGTTTAACCTGCAATAGAGAATGTGACGTGCACCTACATCACCAAGACAAATTCCTTGAATGTTTAAAAAACGTACTTGGCAATAAAGCTTTTCTGATTCTGATTCTGATTAAAGAGACACACTCGAAAAAAATCAATGTCACTCATGGGTTGGTTTGAGTGAAACGCATTGATGTGTCGTTGAGGTACAAGAGGGCGAAGGGAACATTCAAACCTGCACTATGTAACCTTTGACCTGCCGCTTTTTATTCCATTTCAAATGAGCTGAAGTACAACGTTTCTCAAGAATAAAACGCACCCATCCACGGGGCAATCCACCCAGGGAACTTTCCTCTATTAATCGTTTTATTCTGGTCCACTTTTAATAACACAAGTCTTGAGTCATTCTGAAGCGTCGACATTTATGACAGTTATGAAAATGGCGTCTGAAAAAACATACATTTTCAGACTACAATTCAAGCCCAATTTGTTTGTAAATAAACAAACAAATCAGCCAATCGTAAGATCAAAACATGTATTAGAAATCAAGTCATTGTTTTACAAAGGCTTTATTAGGCAATGTGTGATTCTCTCTTACACAAATGTACGTATTGTATTATAAAATATTGAACAGTGAACAGTAAGCTTGTGTTAGAGTTTGACTATTAACCATGCAGGCATTTAGCCTACTAATGTTGTATAGTTAGTTTGTGAAAAGCCTCTAAATAAGCTAAAGCATTGCGGAAGGGTCTATGGTTCAATCAATGTGCCAATGGAAATACAATAATGAAAAGCTTTTTCGAAAGGTCCGTGAGCAGCGTTAACAATGAACTCTGTGAGACGTCTTTGTTTGGCTGGCAGAGAAAGTCCTGCTAAATAAACATGGACGCCTTTCTGGGAAAAGGTGTTGTACTTCACGCTCCAAGGGTCACCACACACACACACACACACACACACACACACACACACACACACACACACTCACACACACACACTCACACGCACACTCACACTCACACGCTCTCTCTCTCTCTCTCTCTCTCTCTCTCTCTCTCTCTCTCTCTCTCTCTCTCTCTCTCTCTCTCTCTCTCTCTTGCAGTTATTATATAGTATATAGTATCCTTGCTACACCCTACGTTAAGGGACTTTTCTTTTTTGGCCCAGTGCTTCAGAACGGAGCTCTATCCACTGGTGGCACCACCGAGCAACTGGTTCTCATTAGAGATAAGCCATCCGTATTGTAATGATTATGACTCACACAGAGAAGTACAATAGAAGCGTTTGTTTGAAAAGCATTGGAAAAGCATTGCATTTAGGGAAATAACGTTTGTTAACGGACTTGGGAGTTTTAGCACACCTTAATGGGGGTAATAGAGCGCCCCACTTAGTGCGCGCACTTGAACATCCCTCCCGGCTGTCATAAGGAAAGTATCGCGACGTCAGCCGGAGGCCTGTGGGTCCTCTAGACAGTGGGTGTCACCATACCCACCCAGTCGCGTACCGTGCAGCGAAGTGAAAGTAGCAGAGACGAACGTCAAGAAGGAAGGATTAAGTCTGACCACAAAACACGCTGCAACACTTTCACAACGGATGTAAGTCGTAGTGCGGAGGAGAATAGGCTTGAGCAGGGAACTGCAACAACAGGTTAACCAAGCCCACGATTACACTCACAATATACCGATCTCCAAATGCGTGCGGTTCTTCTGTGACATGCTTGGACAGAAACTGGTCGTGACTTAAACATGGTGAGTAGTGTTTTTTTAATGTTCATATTCACAACTCTGCAAACAGAACCAGGGAGCCCTGCAACAAAGTAGGAAGACTTTCGCGATATGTCAGAAACAGAGCTTCACAAAGTCCTCAAACAGCGACGTTGTAACTCATTCGTTAATCATCTATTAAGTGAGTGGGCTTTTCATATAGGCCTACCCATGGTTACTAATGCAAACACAATATGATTAACCAAGCTCGGAATATATACTTTTTCAAATAGTTACTTATACATGCACGGACCTTTGTTTTAAATATATAGAATCACTCAGAAAAAGCAAAGTTGTGGATATGGCCTATGTTTATTTTATGCTGAATAAATTAAATTAAATTTAAATACACCGTCAACTGTTTGAGAAAAATGCCAGCTACACCTAGCGAAGAGGGAGGGAGTGAAGGCATGAAGGAAGGAAGGAAGGAAGGAGGGAGGGAATAGGAAGGAGACGGTTAAAGCAGTTCCTGTTAAATGTTCCGGTTAAATTACTAACAAAACCATACCTCACCCCTTGGAAGATTGATTTAACTGGTTCCATGCCCATTAAGTGGTTAAAGATGTCTCGACCATGAGGCTGTATCAGCATGCTGCGTTGAGCCATTAAGGTATAATTATAGTGTGATTGACTTGGTAGTATTACAGCAGTGTGTGTGGTGGTAGAAACACTGCTGAATGTTGAAGGGCACACAGGACACACACACACACACACACACACACACACACACACACACACACACACACACACACACACACACACACACACACACACACACACACACACACACACCATGGACCTCCATGGTTCAGCGCCCTGTAGCTTCCTGAGGGGTGAAGACACTAAGACTGTTACCATAGAGACCACCACTTCCTCTCCTGTCTTACACACACACACACACACACACACACACACACACACACACACACACACACACACACACACACACACACACACACACACACACACACACACACACACACACACACACACACACACAGGGCACACATTAATCCCCTGTCGTCTCTTCTGCTGGCTGTTTACAGTAAACGGTTGGGCAATATTCAAAACCTGAATGACCTGACCTGAGTTTTATTTTTCAGTTTCAATAATTTCAGTTTCAAGCAAGTTAATTACTATATTAACATTAGAACTACTAATGAAACTATTACAATGTATATAGCTACTCTGCTCTCTGTCCAGTGGGCCACATGTTTGGGAGCTACTCCAATTACTAATTACAATCTTTGCTTGTTCTCAGCCTCACTTATAAGTAACTTCCTCCTCCTCCTCCTCCTCCTCCTCCTCCTCCTCCTCCTCCTCCTCCTCCTCCTCCTCCTCCTCCTCCTCCTCCTGCACTTCCTCCTGCTCCTCCTCCTCTACCACCTCCTCCTTCCCCTCCTCATCCTCCCCTCCTCCTCCTCCTGTTCCTCCCCTCACCACCTCCTCCTCCCCCCTCCTCCTCCTCCTCCTCCTCCTCCTCCTGCTCCTCCTCCTCCTCCTCCCTCCTGCTCCTCCTCCTCCTCCTCCTCCCCCCCCTCCTGCTCCTCCGTGCAGAAGAATGGGAAGACCCGCCTGCAGAGGGCTGAGGACGAGGTGTTGGAGGTTAAGGACATCATGATGGACAACCTGAGGAAGGCCGACGAGAGGTCGGACAAACTGGACGACCTGGAGTCCAGGGCGGAGGACCTGTTGGTTAAGGTGAGAGGTCAAGGTCAAGCTCCCCCGTCTCCACAGGGTGAAAGGAGAGACTTAACGGACACGGCTGAGATGGTTAGTGGAGATATTATGTTAGAGATGGTTAGTTTAGGTATTATGTTAGAGATGGTTGGTTTAGGTATTATGTTAGAGATGGTTAGTTTAGGTATTATGTTAGAGATGGTTAGTTTAGGTATTATGTTAGAGATGGTTATTGTAGGTATTAGGTTAGAGATGGTTAAGTTTAAGTATTAGGTTAGAGATGGCTAGTTTAGGTAAGAGATGGTTAGTTTAAGTAAGAGATGGTTGGTTTAGGTATAATGTTAGAGGTGGTTAAATAAGGTATTAGGGTAGAGATGATTAGTTTAGGTAAGAGATGGTTAGTTTAGGTTTAATGTTAGAAATGGTTAAATAAGGTATTAGGTTAGAGATGGTTAGTTTAGGTAAGAGATGGTTGGTTTAGGTTTAATGTTAGAGATGGTTAAGTAAGTATTATGGTAGAGACAGGTTTCGTGTGGCGCGGGTGGTTAGTGAGAGGGTGAGACCACACAACTCCTCCAGCTGTAGCGGTTTAGTCTCCCAGGGTGAAGCCACACGCTGTGGCTGATATGTTGTGTTGAGGACAGACTGACAGAGTGGAAGGGAGGAGGTCCAGATACACCAGGCCTCTATGATGTTATCCATATATACATTTACACACATATCCATATATATATATATATATATATATATATATATATATATATATATATATATATATATCCATATATCCATATCCATATATCCATATATATATATATATATGTATACATATACATATATATATATACATATATATATACATACATATATCCATATATACTGTATATATATGGATAAACGCTCGTAATGTGGAGGAGGAAGCACACAGAGGTTATCTTGATGTCTTAAAATACCCCCGTAAGGTGGAGCAGGAGAGGAAAGACAAATGTACAATTTACATCCTGATTGTGTTTTATGAGAGTATTTTTAGAAAGGCATTTCCTACCGTGTGTGCTGAAGATGGCTGGACCCGCAGAGGTCCAGGACATGCCAGGGGTCGGGGGGCGGGGGGCGGGGGGGGGGGGGGGATACTGGTCAGGGGAACGGGTCGCACCGCTCCCACAATGCCCTCCTTCAGCCTGTTACATCACCTCGGTGCTGAGAAGGCCTGCTGTGAATGAGTGGTGTGAACCAGGGCAACAAAGAGGAAGGGAAACAAGAGCCTTGGAAAGCGGACAGAGCCACGGCACTGGGGCTGAGACCGGCCATTCACTGGCCGGTGACACGGAGCTCTGCGGTGCACTGCTCTGGTTGATGTATGAGAAGTAGTTCAACTCTCTTGTAGTTACATTTCTGTGCAGCGTTGCCGTTTTATTCGGGATCTTGGCTCATGTTTGCACCACATGTACATCCTGGCAAACTGACCTTTATGGCATAGTGTGTGGTCAGCTTTTGTTTGATTAACCAAACAACATCTGTCTAAGAAGTGTTGGTCTAAATGACCAAAACAACAAGACAACCAGGACAAAGAAGCTGATTGTTTTCTTGTTGTTTTCTGACCCTCACGCCTGCGCTCCTTTTGGATTGGTTCTCAATTCCCACTGGTAGGGTTTCCCTTGGCACTTTTACTTTGTCATTTTAATTTGTGTATTTTAATTAAACGAACTAACTAACCAAACTTCCACCGGCTCCTTTACGACATGTATCGGAATTGACTGTACGGTAAGTGACTATGCTAAATGACTCCATGTGAAATGTTAATATTATATTGTTCTCCTTCCAGAGTAAAACGTTTGAGAAGACCACCCAGAAGGTGAAGCAGCAGAAGCGCTGGGAGAACATGAAGATGAAGGTGGTGCTGGGGGGGGTCGTGTTGACTGTCCTGCTAATCGTCATAGGGATCATTACATACTACATCGTCATTTCAACCAGGGGAGATGAGTAGCTTTGATGCTAACAGGAAAGGGATCCCTTCCCTGAGGAAGTTATTGTGAAAGGCAAGACTGAGATGACAAATAAGCGGATTGTTTTCTTGTTGTTTTCGATGTTCTGGTGTTGAAGCTGCACGTTCTGTTTTATTCTTTTGTTTGGGGGATATAAAAAATGCATTTAAAGCTGTTGTAGGTAAGATTTTAGAGTAAGAAAGAGAGAGAGCAGAAGAGGGAATGATTTTGAAACCGATTCAATCAGGGAAGACAGGCCCTGATTGGTGAGGAATGAGCCTGCTCAATCTAAAATGTAAATGCTCTCATAGAGAGGCAGGCGCAGTCCAACCAGAACAGATATTCTCAGAGCAATTGACTCACTAATAGCTGACGGATGGCGATGGGATTTCCAACTAATTACACTCAGATTACAGTTCTAAAATCTTACCTACAGCTCCTTTGAATACTCACCTATTCATTGTATGCACTTTTAAGTAGGTTTGTCTTTTAATATGGTACCATCAGCTGCTTCTGCTTAAAGAGCTGTGCTGAAAGACATTATTCCCCAGAGTTATTGTGGAGTGGTGCTTCACTGCCTGCACAGTGCATCACAGAGTAAAGACCTGCGTTCTGGTGTAACATGCTTTCCTATAACCTAGGGAAAGAAAGTTGTAACACCTGTTTTGTAAATGTAGTAACCTTCATACAATCCAATCCTGCTTGACATTGTTATTCAATTACATAACAAATGTTTTTGTTTAGGCTTACTGAAATATCGGACATTATTTTGAATATAAAAGAAAACCATGAACTGGTCTATTTGGCATCATCGGACCTTCCTTCACTCAAATGTTTTAACAGAGGAGATGAAACGAATTAAGGAGAAGTGTAAAGTATTTAGTGTTTTTGATTATGGCAATTGAGGAAGATGGCAATTGAGGAAGGAAGGAAAGAAGAATAGACACATTTCACTCCGTTTAGTTTGTGTTGAAAGTAAACACAGGGTCATTACCAAGGCAGGTGTTCTGGTTCAGTTGGAGAATAAGCAAACTCCTGAGAGTCAGTTGCGACAAATAACGCTTTCTCTTTTCATTGCCAGTACTGATCCCAACTTGACGTGACGTCATTTTCATTATTTTTGAATGGATTGCGAGCTCTGTCCACGTGAGAGTTGTGGAGCGCCTGCAAACGTCACTGCAGAGCAAACAGTCAACTGTTACAGCTCAAAACATAGACACACTTTTGTGTTTCATTTTGGCTGGCTTTTTATTCTCAGCACGGTTTTGTATTTTCGTTTGTTTTTGATCTCCGAATGTATAAACATACCATGGCCACAGTTGAATAAATAAAAATATATAAAAAAGTAACGTTCAATATTTCTGTATCTGTCTGCAATGTCAAAATGTGTACTTGCCCCAGACATTCTATTACCCCTTTTTGGGAAGTTCCCCTTTCTTTTTCGTCTTTGTCTTTCATTGTATTCTTCTCTTCTCTGTTATTGTACTATTATTCATATTATTATTATTATCATACAGCAATAGGCTACATTTCTATACTAGTAATCCAGTATGAGACTCATACTAAACCCGACGAACCCTGAATTAATTGATTCAGGGTTGGTTCTGCTGGTCTGTCTGCATTCAGGCGTTGTCTCTCCATGTGCAGATGGAAAGCAGGCAGTGTGTAACCCAATTACTTATTTCTAAATATCTCATCCTGACATCATCGAATAACAAGGAGTTTCCCGCAAAACAGCCTTTTCATAATTCACCATCTACTGCTATAACAACATACACATCGCTGTGTAAGTTGTTATCATTTATTTAGGCTATCTTTTTAAATATATTTATATATTTAAATAAAGCATTATCTTCACTGCATTATTCAGTGTTGTTCACTTGAGCATTGTGTTGGTAAGAAGCTGCTCACACAATGAACATTTATGCGTTCCTTCCTTCAAATAACTTCAGTGGCCTTTTAGTTTTTTTGGATTGTTGTGAATGACTAAATGTCATGACCTTGCTGGCATTAAACCAGGAATCCCGTCAAACGAGAGTGAATCAACTTCTGGTCGGAACGGTCACGTGGTGGGGCGCCGTCACACCCGGAAGAGTGACACGGGTTTAGCATTGCTAACCGAAAGCTACGGTAAGTATCACTTGTTCATTCTGCACAGTTTACGGACCAATCCTACAATATTCAGCGTAGATCGTGGTCTACCTACCACTCTTCGTTATGAATCGTTCAAAAACCAAATTCATATTTTAATGAACCAAGTCCCTGCCTTTCTGTGGCTATTCATAACCTCTGTTAGCATTTAGCTTCAGTCAGCTCTGTTTTCAATACAATACTCCTGTTTTTATCCCTTTTATTAACGGATATTACGTTCCAAACTACTGCCCGATTATATACCAAGTGGTCGCGTAATATGATGTTATGTTTAAAAGTGTTTTTCTTGGTGACTTGTGCCATAATACTTATTTATGATATGTATATCTTCAAACAATAATACTTATATACATATACTTATTTATACTTATCTTAAAACAGTGTACTTATATACCATATACTTATTCGTAATGCTTATATCTTCAAACAATTATAATACTTGTATACCATGTACTTATTCATAATGCTTGTATCGTGCAGGATTGATCCGAGGACAATGGCGTCCTACTTTGATGAGCATGACTGTGAACCCACAAACCCAGAGGAACAGTACCGCCAGAATGCCCTTCTGGAGCTGGCCAGGTGAAAAGAAATGAAGTGGAACCATCACATCCCCATGTTGGATGAATGAAATCCAATGTCTTCCTAAAACGTCTGTCTGACCCTTCCCCTCAGGTCTCTGATGCAAGGCTTGGACATCGACTCGGACGCGTTCGACCTGTCGGACTGGGATCAGCGCCTCCCTCCTCCAGCCGCCAAGGCTGCGGTCCGAACCCTGTGTGTGGTGGTCATTTCCCCCGAACAAGCAGGTGAGCCCCCGCAGCACTGCAGTCCACTGACCTGCTACCACCTACGAACAGGGTCACTAGAACACCTCTACTTCTACTGCAGTCCAAAAGCTCAGGGAAGATGTTGTACAGGACATCCCCCAAGTATTAATGTAAATTATAATGTAGAAGGGATATTACTAACCTGTGTGTTTAGCAACAAGGCAAAAACCCTTACCATGAAGGTCTCAAGACGGATGGAATTACTGCTTTTTCCATAGAGGCCCACTTACAGGTGTCTTGATGAAGGGGTGGAGGGTGTATGTGGGTGGGTGAGATATTAACTCTTTTACAGTTTAACGACAAAAAACATAGGATCACAGAAACATTTAAAGGATAGAGAATTGTCAAGATGGTTGGACAGTAATGGCATGCTGAAAGAAAGGGGGGTTTAGTGTTTGAACCTCCTCCGTTCTGAGTGATTGAGCCTGGCTGTGTTGACGTTCTGACAGACAGAGGTCTGAAATGTCCTGTGTGTCTGCTGGAGTTTGAGGAACAAGAGACGGTGCAACAGATGCCCTGCAAACACTTCTTCCACTCTGGCTGCATCCTGCCCTGGCTGGGGAAGGTGAGGTCCTCCCCTTCACACCATACCCTCATCCTCATGACCTCATCGTGACCCCAACGACCTCATCCTTACGACCTCATCCTCATGACCTTCCGAACCTCATCATGACCTCTACAATGTCACCCTGACCTCATCATCCTCCTCATGACCTTAACGACCTTATCCTCATGACCTCATCATAATAACCGTAACACCACGACCTCATCACCCTCATGACCTCATCATAATAACCGTCACACCACGACCTCATCACCCTCATGACCTCATCATAATAACATCACACCACGACCTCATCACCCTCATAATAACCGTCACACCACGACCTCATCACCTCATCACCTCCACAACCTCATCATCACCTCTATGACCTCATCTCTGCCACTGCTGTGTGTGTATGCGTGATTGCCAATTTTCCCGTTTTGGAATCTCGTCTTTCCACTCCCAGACCAACTCGTGTCCGCTGTGTCGTCTGGAACTACCGACGGACAACCCAGAGTACGAAGAGTTCAAAAAGGACAAGGTGGGTTGTTTTTCCGTTCAGTTTGGTTGTGTCTGAAATCTCTTTGTTTGGTCAGCGATGTGGTGTTTTGATAGGTCCTCTACTTTACCACCAGGGTTACGTAACATTTAGTCCGTAACAGATGCTTTTATCCAAAGAGACTTGGAAGATACATTGGGAGCAATGAAAGAAAAGAAAAAAAATTGGATTAGCTACAAAACCAAAACAAATCGAAAGTGGTGCGTGAAAAGCAAAACAGCTGGACAGTTAAATACCGGTGATTAAATACCATTTCAAAGTGCCCTCTACAGTTGCGGTTCGTTGTGGCCCTTTAACCTTTAACCTTGTGGTAAAATAGGGTCCCTTAAACCTTAACCTGGTGGTAAAATAGGGTCCCTTAAACCTTGTGGTAAAATAGGGTCCCTTAAACCTTAACCTGGTGGTAAAATAGGGTCCCTTAAACCTTAACCTGGTGGTAAAATAGGGTCCCTTAAACCTTGTGGTAAAATAGGGTCCCTTAAACCTTAACCTGGTGGTAAAATGGGTGCCCTTTTAACCTTAACCTGGTGGTAAAATAGGGTCCCTTAAACCTTGTGGTAAAATAGGGTCCCTTAAACCTTAACCTGGTGGTAAAATAGTGTCCCTTAAACCTTAACCTGGTGGTAAAATAGGGTCCCTTAAACCTTAACCTGGTGGTAAAATAGGGTCCCTTAAACCTTGTGGTAAAATAGGGTCCCTTAAACCTTAACCTGGTGGTAAAATAGGGTCCCTTTAACCTTGTGGTAAAATAGGGTCCCTTAAACCTTAACCTGGTGGTAAAATGGGTGCCCTTTTAACCTGGTGGTAAAATTGAGGCCCCTGACCAACTGGAATTTTGGTGTCTTTCAGGCGAGGAGGAAGCAGAGGGAACACAGACTAGAGGACCTACATGGAGCCATGTACACATGACACCTCGCCACGCTTCGGTGCTGCCAGGCAAAATGGTGCCCATCCCTCTGCCAACACTCTCCCCGTTTTCTTTTGGTTTTTCTTATCTGGGGAAGCGGGAAGGAATTTTCCTTTCAATCAAAGAATGAACTGATTTAGCTTAGAGATATGAGCTTGAATATGGGCTGCACACACATTCCAACGTGTTCCCCATCACCTGGACCACGGAGACTACTGAATAGGCATGTTCAACATTTCCTCTGCCTTCTACCCGCACTCTTTTATAGTTGTAATACTATATTATTGACCAATATTGTGTATATGAGAAACGTTTTTACGCTGTCCCCTGAAGATTTTGGAAAAATCATTGACGTCTCAGGCATAATATTGCTGGATGCGTTCGAAAATGAAGAAAAACATGGATACTTTACAGGGTTTATGAACTGCATCACTTGCGCCATTGGATTGGGTGCATATATATATATTTATATAAGTGTGATACATAAATCTATTTACCTGTGATTACTGATGTCTGAGATCTCTATGCAGCCAGGCCACTGTAGGCTTCTCCACAATGCAAACACCCAATGCCACATCAAACATGGTCATCCATATTTCAGCTTCTTCTGCTTTGTTTTTGACATGAAAATAAATGATAAATCTCAAGGCTGATGTTCTACTCAGTTCAGTAAACCCAATGGACTGGCGTGGAGCTGAGTGTCAGTAAGAACGGTTCTCTATCGTTTCAAGACTTCACCCTGTATGTTTCATATGTATATACATGCATATTAAATGGTACGTGTACTATTTAATATGTAGTAATACATATGGACATATAGTATGCATATGAAAGTCTCTTCAGTCTGCTTCAGACCACCATGGGTCCCCTGTCGTGTTCCGTGCGTGATGCATGATCCACAACACTGAACACTTAACAGACTTGTCCTTGCTGTCATAGGTGATAAGCCACTGTACACTCCATGTGGGTGCTTTACCCAAGTGCCTTCGACAGACTCAAAGAGGTGTGTGTGTGTGTGTGTGTGTGTGTGTGTGTGTGTGTGTGTGTGTGTGTGTGTGTGTGTGTGTGTGTGTGTGTGTGTGTGTGTGTGTGTGTGTGTGTGTGTGTGTGTGTGTGTGTGTGACCAGCAACAACGCACACGCATGTGTCGAATCACATGGTTGCCGTTTGGATACATGGAATGTGGTGAAGTCATCGCAGGAAATCGAGGTCAACATGTTGATATGCCATAGGTCAAGTGTGCAAGTATCCAAGTGCCCATGAATGGAATAACAGACACCCTTGTTGAATGTCGACCACAATATACAGCATGTGAATGTAGTTTGGACCTAAAGAGAAAACTACTGCTACAAATGTTGACAATTTGCCTGAATATAACTTACATTGTTTAGGTTGGTAATTTCATTACCTTATGAAATGACCAACCAGGATTGGAGTTATTGTAATGAATCAATGAACTCTTAATTGCCATCTGGGTCTATCATGTTAAAGTGTATGGCTGTATGTATTTATGTATGGATGGATACTGTAATCTTCGTAAGCAACGGGCCTTATTCACTTAGCAGCCATCTTGGCTCCTTCTCAGCTCTAAATGCTAGCCAGCTAGCGTTTGGGACCAAGATGGCCGCTAGGTGACTAAAGCTCATTGTCTTGTGTTCCCAAATGCTTCCACAGCAAGTTGTATTGTGGAGTGAGTTCCTTCCGAAACACATTCAACAATACAGTAGTTTATTGTTTGAAAGAAATCTTGGCATATGAACAAATAAGTCAAGTGTATCTGGGGAAGTAATTGGTTAAGCATCGTGTGTATAATATGTCTCAGGATCTGGTTTGAAAGTCTACGTATGCTGACGCCTATGTTCCTCTTTAATAGCATTAAAAGGCATTGTTTTGTCAAGAAATGCCACCGGCGGTGTGTAAGCCAGCGATATATTTAAATCCCGACATCAACGTGCACCAAGGAAGGAAGTTTGTCAAGTAGTGCAGCTGGTCAACAAGGTAGGCTAAAAAGTTTGAGCCCTCCATGCAGCCTTCACTACATCCAGCGGTAGTTCCAGTTACATGCAAAACAACCCTGAAAGTTGTCCTAATCAAACCATTCATTCTTTGTTCTCTGTAATATCCATAAAAGATTGACCCTCAAAATAAATCATTTCAAATTGACGTTGATTTGATATCAGGACTTTTTTATTATTTATTTTTTAAGAATAATAAAGTTCGTATTCGGTTGGCAGTAACTTGGTATAATGATCAACACCTGCCCGCGGTGGACCTCCAGCTGGGAAACCACCGCTTCATCAAGTCTAAGTACCGTTGGTCAGGTCCGTCCATGCGGATAACATGGACGGGAGGCATCGAGTCACGTCTAAATATAATCTGCGCAAAGAAGCCGCCCGCTGAGGTGCCTCCACGAGCCAGACTTGGAAGGCCGCGTGGACGTCTCCTTCGTTCGTCAAGCTATTTCCCACAATCCCTTTCGCCAGCTCCGTTGCTCCGACAGGAACATGCAAATGGCGACCAACCGCCCCGAGTTCGTGAAGAAAGTTGAGTTCTATTGACTTTTAGACCACCGCTACCGCTACAAGAAATAATGCTACTCTTAAAACTGCAGTTAGTCCGAATGACCGACAGGTGGTAATATAACCGTTATCGCTGATGGACGTCAACCGTCGACATATTTTGGCAACAGATGACGTCGTGACGCAGTGATGCGTTTGAAGTGATTGATGCTCAATCCGGACTCCTTCACTGGTAACTTCATACAGCAAGGCAGCCATGTGAATCTGGGGGAAATAGGTGGAAGAACATTCTTTGAAGTTACAGATACAATTAACTCATCCACACATTAGGAAAAGGCTACGCAATCATATCCAAGCGTCTCGACGTCCCAGTAAGACTGAGTGTTGGATCAATAGTGAGGGCTTGGAAGCTGCAGCATCTTACCACTAGATGACCTTAGCATGGCACTGTAAATGAGCTGTGCACATTTGAGCAACCTTCTGCTTACAGAATAAGGTATTTCATCAACAATGACTGGCTAGGTGAAACAAGCATTGTTTATAAAATAATATGTATATCACATGGACACAAATAAAATCAGACACACTTGCAAATAATCGTTTTTAATTTCATATTTGAATATAAATCTCTGACATATTTACAGAATTTATAAAAAACCAAACAAAATAACCTGTTGACCTTTTGTTGGAGGGGGTGATCACTGATTCTATTACCATCAGAGTGAGTGAAATACATATTTTATACATTTGTGTGTGTGTGTGTGTCAAACAGGAATGGGGGGGGGGGGGGGGGAATTCAGTCATCGTAGACGTTTGTTTCTGCGATGCAGTCTTCATTGTTCCTTAATAGCATGCTATAATTATTGAAGTGAAGTGTGTGCAGCCCACACAGAATGAAAGAAGAGCAATAGTCTATAAAGCCACTCCTGGTTTGGCCGTTGCTGTCCAGTGGACCACGAGGGCGAGAGCGCCAACAGGACGTCCTCGTGGGGTCGGTACACGAGCTGCCAGTCCAACCGTTTGACTCCATAGGTCACATCAGTACAACACGTACAAAAGAAGGAGTTCTGACCCACATCTGTGTGGCAGATCGGGGTTAAGGCGTAAAAGAAAACGAGCATTGAAGAGCACACAGGCCTAGACGCTAAGCTTTCCTTTACAATGGGAAGCGATCCACTACTTTCACGTATACTGGCACCCCGATCCACGTACATTGACCCCGGAAAACAGTGTTTATACAACTCTTTTAATGTAGTTGAGTAACATATCTCTTTATATAATGGTATATTTGTCTTTAGGAATAGCCAACTTGAGTGACGAGTTCTACTGTTTGGCTTCCAGCGTATTCAAGACCAGACCATGGGACCGTGGAGAACTGACCAATCAGAATCCTTCGCCCTGCTCTTCAAACCACCACGTCAGCGCATGTCACAGAGGTAGGTGATGGTACAACTTGAACATGTATTGCTGAATTAAACATGATTTGACCGTATGTCCGTCAGTATGACCTCCTAGACCAATGGCTGGGTTAACAGACTGAGTTTAGCATTGTAATACACACCTGTAGAAATGTTATGGATGAAATAGGACTCCACACGGAACTGCTACACAACTTATTTGGCTCTTCTCCTCTAGGGGGTGCTGGTCTGCTAGTTTGGGATGTTACTGTAGCTAGCCATGATGTACAGGTGTAGTTAACTCTGAAATAACTGTTTAATATAAGTTGGCATCCACACATTCATGTTTAATGTTTTTTTTTTTTATCAAAGTACACAAAGGTTTCATACAGTCGTGGCACTTTTGCCTCCAACTCCGGTATGTCTTGTAACCGACCGGTATGGTGCGGTGGCAACTGGTTTCAGACCACTGGGTTTATGGCACAATGTCTACAAAGCACTGAGTGTTCCCTTAACAACTCAGCACCTGTTGATCAAAGCACCTGTTGATCAAATGATGGAGCGACAGGGAGCGTCACATTACATCCAGACCTCGCAGTCTGACCAATACCTGGAGCTGCGCCGTTTCAAACGAGGCGTTGTGATTGGATGTAGGTCTCCCAACCTCATGGGTTGGAACAGGTGAAGCCGTTTTACAATCCTACACCTCATGTGAAAACAACGCAGACCCGTGGAAATGACGTCACCCCGTTTGTGATCCGACTCATGCTAGCACTCCCGCCCGACTCATGCTAGCACTCCCGCCCGACTCATGCTAGCACTCCCGCCCGACTCATGCTAGCACTCCCGCCCGACTCATGCTAGCACTCCCGCCCGACTCATGCTAGCACTCTCGCCCGACTCATGCTAGCACTCCCGCCCGACTCATGCTAGCACTCTCGCCCGACTCATGCTAGCACTCCCTCCCGACTCATGCTAGCACTCCCACCCGACTCATGCTAGCACTCCCACCCGACTCATGCTAGCACTCCCACCCGACTCATGCGTTCAGGTGTGGACTGTCAAGAATATATTTGAGGAAATGAAAAGAAGCTGGTGAGGGGTATGAGGTCTGACACGAATCACACACACCCATGTGTGTGCTTGTGGGTGACCTAGGGGGAAATAACAATCAGCTAGACTAGAGGGTGCGTCTGGTTTAGGTGACAGGTACTCCCTGTGTCGGACGGTGCTGGTTTGCGAAAAACATCACAGAATACGGAAAACCTTTCAGAATATAAAAAGTGTAGTCTGGTTGGATAGTAACCAGTAACAATATTACATACTTTTCAATCTTATTGGAAATAATTGGTGGACAGTGCCGGTGGCCATTGTTAAAAACAATGGGGGGGGGGGGGAGGGATGTACTAATATGGAGTTTGCATTTGACTACATTTCAAGTCAACTTGAACATCCCCAGCTTTGTCAGAACACCAGGCAGCCACATTTGACTTTCAGTCGGCGAGAGACAGATGAAAAATGAGCAATCAGTCAAAAACTAAACTTTCAGAACCCATCTGCACAGACATCACCAACAAAACTGATTAATGACCAAAACGTAAAAATGTCAATAGCTAAAAATACCAAGGCATATTGTGTGTATAATTATATATATATATATATATATATATATATATATATATATATATATAAAAACCACAATTAATGCAAATTAACATTCAAATCACCTGCCCATCCAGGTTTTGGGCTGATCACATGCACACAATTAAATGATCAAAGCACAATGATTTTCTTGACCACCTTGACAAACAAAGGTGATCATTTTTCAATAAAGGCAATGTGCTTTTAGCCTGCCGACGTTTCAGTAACCTTTTATCTACCTTAACTATTCACTGGTAACATTCAATATTATCTAACTTAGGATACTTAGTAAACTCAAAGCTTGATGTACTTTGTATGATTCTCTTTCATTCAGAACTCTGTGTGTGTGTGTGTGTGTGTGTGTGTGTGTGTGTGTGTGTGTGTGTGTGTGTGTGTGTGTGTGTGTGTGTGTGTGTGTGTGTGTGTGTGTGTGTGTGTGTGTGTGTGTGTGTGTGTGTGTGTGTGTGGAAACCTACTGTTGTTGGCTGAACATAATGAACACAGCCACACAAAATAAAAAATATCCGCCGGTCGAAACGCCATTTTGCTTCCCGCCAGTTGGCGTGGAAACCGCCGTGCTCTGCTCTCCCAGAGGTCCTCTGCACATTCAGGCTTCTTTTGTCGAGTCGTGTCCGTTCAGCGAATACGAAAACGCACACGGGTTGGCACCCCAGTGGTCAACCCGGATGTCATGTGACCCCATTGACGACCAATCAAATAAAACGATACAGGTTAAAAAAGAGGATACTTGGTCTTAGCCTCTGCTGTGCTCAACAAACAGACGCCATTGGTGGAGAGCTCATTTGACTTCCTGAATCCTATTGGCTGGAGTGAGGTTGTGGTGGTGGTGGGTGAGATGGGAGGGGGGGGGGGGCTACAGCATGGCTATGCTCTCGGGGGTGCAGTTGAGATGGGTGGAAGTGCTGCTGCCGCCGGGGGACTTGAGGCCCTTGGAGCCGGTGCCCAGGGCGGTGGGCCGGGCCCCGGGCCCCAGGACGATGCCAGAGCCGTGGTGGAGGTGGTGGTGGTGGAGGTGGTGCTGCTGCTGGTAGACGTGCTGCAGGCCCGCCAGCACCGTGTCGTGGCTGACGGAGCCGAACTCGTAGGTGAAGGTGCCGTAGAAGACCAGGATGTCCACGGTGAACACCCACTCGCAGATGGCCGCCGCGTGCTGCAGCACGAAGCTCTCGTGGATGAAGAACGCGCCGCCTGGGAGGGGTCAGGGGTCAAGGAGGAACCACGGTAGAGACCAGGCCAGGCCATGCTAGTAGACCAGGCCAGGCCAGGCCATGCTAGTAGACCAGGCCAGGCCAGGCCATGCTAGTAGACCAGGCCAGGCCATGCTAGTAGACCAGGCCAGGCCATGCTAGTAGACCAGGCCAGGCCAGGCCAGGCCATGCTAGTAGACCAGGCCAGGCCATGCTAGTAGACCAGGCCAGGCCATGCTAGTAGACCAGGCCAGGCCATGCTAGTAGACCAGGCCAGGCCATGCTAGTAGACCAGGCCAGCCCAGGCCATGCTAGTAGACCAGGCCAGGCCATGCTAGTAGACCAGGCCAGCCCAGGCCATGCTAGTAGACCAGGCCAGGCCATGCTAGTAGACCAGGCCAGGCCATGTTAGTAGACCAGGCCAGCCCAGGCCATGCTAGTAGACCAGGCCAGGCCAGGCCATGCTAGTAGACCAGGCCAGGCCAGACCATGCTAGTAGACCAGGCCAGGCCATGCTAGTAGACCAGGCCAGACCATGCTAGTAGACCAGGCCAGGCCAGACCATGCTAGTAGACCAGGCTAGGCCAGACCATGCTAGTAGACCAGACCAGCCAAGCCCAGACCAGGCTGATCTCAGCTTTCTGCTGAAGATGACCTATGTGTCACTTACTATCTCACGGTTTTGTCTTTGGTTAGTCGTTATGAAGACACCCAGCTACAGAATGTTAGCCAACACCAACATGTTGGAAAACAAGCGAGTTCAGCCAACCCCCACCAGAGGGCAGCCCGCTGGGCCGATGTGGAAGCACCCTCAGGCTAAACCGGCGGACTTGGGGGCGAGTCAAATACAGTCCAGACAACTTCATAATACATCATCTTATTCCGTTAGGAAAAAGCATTTCACCCACTGTGAATAAGCCAAAAATAAACAGACTAGTCACATAACGAGAGGAGACGTCTCACAGAAACGCCCCAACGTAGACGCGCCACCAGCCCGGCGAGGCTCAAAGGATACTGAGGACGAGGGACACCATGGCGGCGACGGCCAGCGCCACGCGGCAGTGGGCCATCCAGTAGTCCAGCGCCGTGACCGCCACGCGGTACGTCAGCACGCACTGCAGACACACAAACAGCAGCCCCGCGGGGAACGCCACGCCCGCGCCCACGTAGTGCAGGGACTTGGCGTGGTCCACCTGAGGGCAGACCGCTCCGTCAGAGGTGTGTGTGTGTGTGTGTGTGTGTGTGTGTGTGTGTGTGTGTGTGTGTGTGTGTGTGTGTGTGTGTGTGTGTGTGTGTGTGTGTGTGTGTGTGTGTGTGAACTGCATCTATGTGTGTAGCAATGGCAGGGAGAGGATAGCAAGACGCTAAGGCTAATCTGCTTAGCTTAGCTGCTAAATAGGTGGTTTATGCTGCATTCAAAGTCAGGGAACTTGGGTATTGCCTACAGAGGGTACATAAATGCTGTTTTAATACTTAGGAACCTCTAGAAGAGGACTGGTTTGAAAATGGACGAATTAAGAATGACCAAGATGGTGAAATGATCCTAGTTGTAATAAGATAAGATTGTACTTTATACATCCGGGAATACAGTGTTAATGCTATTAGTTTGAATGTATTACAGCAAACAAAAGCACATATCTTAAAAGGTTAGCTGCAGTTCAAAAATGATTTGTTGCATAGGCTTACTATAATAATGCATTACAAAATTCAAAGTTTCTGCTTTGTTTGCTACCTTTACATGTCTGCCCATTGGCCAGACGTATGCCCCCAGCCCTCCCCTCTCTCTGGGGTTTACCTGGAAGTTTCCCACCATGACCAGGCCCACAGCGTTGGTGCAGCCCGAAACCAGGGCGCTGGTGTTGAGCAAGCAGTGGTGGCTGTGCTCGATCACCTGGGCGTAGCGCAGCAGGCACACCATGATCACTAGAGGGAGAGAGAGAATGAGGAAGAGATAAACAACTCTTAATTAAATGAAATATCCAGTGCTGAAATGATTCATGGGTTAGTCAAGAGGAGTGTAATCCTGATGATCGATAATTGATTCTAATCTAATTAAAATTGCAGCCTGATACACAGGAAGCTGGGGATCCAACCCTGGTCCTTTGATGTACAGTGATGAAGAGTGGGGGGGTGGAGGATGAAGAGTGGGGGGGAGGAGGAGGATGAAGAGTGGGGGGGAGGAAGATGAAGAGTGGGGGGGAGGAGGATGAAGAGTGGGGGGGAGGAGGATGAAGAGTGGGGGGTGGGATGAAGACTGGGGGGGAGGAGGAGGATGAAGAGTGGGGGGGAGGTGCGGTTGTGGAGGATAAGAGGAGGGGACGGGACTAAATCCATTCATCTGAGAGTGCAGGGTATTTATAGAGATCCGCCCACATCTTCGCTGGCCGGCCCGTGTAACTTGAGCCAGGCGTCAAGAGCGTTGTCTGATGCATGCACGCGTTTTGTTTGGATGCTTTGACCGTTCCCAGCTTCACTTGCCGGATCAAAAAGTTTGAAGATACAGTCCGGCACACAGAGCCGTCAACTCCATCTCCACTTTGAAAGTTTGAGTTGAGAGAGGGTTTGGGTGAAGTCCCTTCACCCAAAGGGACTTGGGGTGAATCTTAGATACAAGTCATTATAGGGGCGGTAGGGGTTAGGGCACCTGGCTCAAGGACGCCTGCAGGTTAGACTGCGGAAATCGGGGTTCGAACCCCTAACCTTTCGGCTGGGAGTCGAACACCATAACCACGACACTCTGAACCTCTTAATTATTATTTACATTAAATAACGTTAAGATCTAAAAACACTTCAAAACGAATCAACTACTCTCAAGTAAAAACGTTGTAATCTTCAAAAATAATAATAAAAGGTTAACTATTAGGGGAAAAATACACACGACTTGCTAATGAATTGATGTTGGCTTACCCATGAACGCCCCGACGTTTCCGATCAGACTAAACAGGCAGCTCTCTGGCGGGAAGGACCCACACTTACTGCAGAGAGGAGATAAACACGTTACTACACAGGAAGAGGAAGCACTAACACGCGTTACTACACAGGAAGAGGAAGCACTAACACACGTTACACAGGAAGAGGAAGCACTAACACGCGTTACTACACAGGAAGAGGAAGCACTAACACGCGTTACTACACAGGAAGAGGAAGCACTAACACACGTTACACAGGAAGAGGAAGCACAAACACGCGTTACACAGGAAGAGGAAGCACTAACATGTTACTACACAGGAAGAGGAAGCACTAACACACGTTACTACACAGGAAGAGGAAGCACTAACACGCGTTACTACACAGGAAGAGGAAGCACTAACACGTTACTACACAGGAAGAGGAAGCACTAACACGCGTTACTACACAGGAAGAGGAAGCACTAACACGCGTTACTACACAGGAAGAGGAAGCACTAACACACGTTACTACACAGGAAGAGGAAGCACTAACACGCGTTACTACACAGGAAGAGGAAGCACTAACACACGTTACACAGGAAGAGGAAGCACTAACACACGTTACACAGGAAGAGGAAGCACTAACACACGTTACATAGGAAGAGGAAGCACTAACACGAGTTACTACACAGGAAGAGGAAGCACTAACACGCAAAGCGAGAAGAGGAGGAAGGAGCAGAGAGAGAACAGAGTTGCTTATGGAAGACAACGTTAAACCACATTCTTCCATCGATGCAGCGAGTTTCCACGTGAAACACGATACGAGGGCTCTGGGTATGACGGTGTGTATCGACCCATTCCTGATTTAACTAGCGCTAGCTGGAGTGGCTAAGTGACGCCTCAACTATATGGTCGAAATACCATTCACGGTTCAGGATGTTATGCAGGCAGAACCTGGATTTGTGAAACAACGACAGTGCATCTCCAGTCCATGACAGACAGAAGCGGGGGGGGGGGGAGACGGGTGAGGAGAAGGTGTACTGACCTAATGAGCGGGATGTCCTGGATGGTGCAGCAGGTCTTGGGGAAGCCAGGTCGCGGCATCTCCTCTGTGCATGTGACGTTGTAGAACCTGTACCACCCCACCGCACGAGTTAATGGCACTTTACTTTTATCACTTTCAACCAAACATCTCAGCTAGTCCCCGCCCACCAGCCACTTTAGTTTTTTTTTAAATACCTTCTGGCTTTTGGTTGAATATTTTGTTTTCATTTAGGGGCGGGGCTTTTTGCTGTACAGGCTTTCGCTCTCCAGCATCTCCAGTTATTTTAACATCGGTATCGGCCAAGAATTTCACAATCGGTGCAAACCCCATATATTTACTTCTTACCCTACATGTGTAAAACTCTGCTATTTAGTCAAGAGCCATCCTACTTCCTCTAGATCACTCTTCATCTAAAATAAGTTTTAGGGTTCAGTGTACCCCCGGGCCCAATGTCTAGTACTGATGAACCATGGTTGTCATGGATACGGTCATGGCCCAGTTGCAGTAGACACAATAACTCCTTAATTTCATAGCGGGTGTTTTTCTCGTCTTTGCTCACCAGTTCTCCACAGGACAGACGTGATGGTTCATCACTGCCATGGCATAACTGAGAGGGAAGATTAAGCACAGTGTTAGCTAAACAACACACAAGCTAACCAACACACAAGCTAAGCACACAAGCTAACCGATACACGGGCTAAACAGCACACAAGCGCAACACATAGTTACACTATGCAGAAGCTAAACTACACATCAGCCTAAAAATACACAAGCTAACACAAGCTAGCGGTGAGGCCGGAAGGTAGAATGTCCGGAGCCTAACCTGTGGGCGCCCTTGAGCAAGATGCCCTCACCTGACCCCTACCTGCTCAACCGTAACCACACATACCTGGATTCAGTCGCTTTGCTATTTACTGTAATCGACAACAGTCTCGTCATTAACGGGCCCCTATTTGACCAGCAGGTGTGAGTGTGATTAGCCATTACAAGCCGTTTGAAAATCGGCCCTTCCCTGTGCCTTAGTGACAACAAAAGTGGGCGTGTCCACCTAGATGTATGATGGATATGATGGATTTTGAAACGGCTTGTAATGGCTAATCACCCTCACACCTGCTGGTATAATAGGGTCCCTTTAAGCATTTATCGCATTTATCCAAAGCGACTTACAGTGAATTCAATTACAGGGTACTAATGAGGGGGAACTTTGGAAAGGTCAGGCTGTGTGTGTGTGTGTGTGTGTGTGTGTGTGTGTGTGTGTGTGTGTGTGTGTGTGTGTGTGTGTGTGTGTGTGTGTGTGTGTGTGTGTGTGTGTGTGTGTGTGTGTGTGTGTGTGTGTGTGTGTGTGGACATCGGGGGGACCGAAAGGACCAGCTCTCCGGCTGGGAGTGGACGACCCTGGCCACCACACCACCCTCGCTCCCTCCAGACAGGCGCTTCACTCACACGATCCATATCCCCGTGATGGAGAAGGCGGAGAGGCTGACGGGCAGGACGATCCAGGCAGTCATCGGGCCGACGGGGTGTGGGCCGCGTGCAGCGCATGGGCCGTTGCAGGGTCAGTGGGCGGAGAGCGGGCCGGGGGGGGGGGGCACACACACACGGACCGGGGGGTGGACGGGCATGAGAGGGGAAGGGCGCGCACACACACATACACGCGCGCACGGCGACTGACCACTTGTGCTCCACGGAGCCCTGCAACCACCACCAGCAATCTGGAGGGGGGGGGGGGGGGGGGGGGGGGGGGGGGGAGGATGTAGCGATGAATACATCAGGCATTTGACAACATAAATGGTTGCGTGTCAACAGACGCGCCAACGTGGGCAGCCATCTACTTGGGAGGGAGTTGACAAGGCCAAGGTCGGGGGGGGAAGAGAGAGAGAGAGAGAGAGAGAGAGAGAGAGAGAGAGAGAGAGAGAGAGAGAGAAAGAGAAAGAGAAAGAGAAAGAGAAAGAGAGAGAAAGAGAGAGAGACAGACAGACAGACAGACAGAGAGACAGAGCGAGAGAGAGAGACAGACAGAGAGAGAGAGACAGACAGAAAGAGAGACAGAGCGAGAGAGAGACTCGCCAGTGTACAGTTACCGCGGCTATAGTGCAATCAAAGGGATTAAACTGAACACAGAATCAATTCTTCTCAAAGGGAAAATCCAAACCGCAGACAGCAGTCCTTGTTCTCCACAAAGGTCACGCACACAAGTAAAGCCATTTGACACCGGTGTGTCATGAGATCAGAGGCGGTCTAAATAGTTTATACATCCGTTGATGCAATCAAATGTTTGTCATGGTTCTGGCTTTACCTCTACGAATAGACCGGGGGACTTGGTGTTGGTTTATTTGCACAGTTGCCCTAATCAAGGCTACAACTATGCACAAATCCCAACGCATTGTTTAAGGTAGACAGCTTCTCTTAGTTCCCAGTTCTATGGTCCTGATGTTTACCTTCCCTGCTCGTTTAAACCTTACTTTCAGGTGTAGGTACATTTAAAAGGGTCTAAAAACTAAACGTAACACAATTAACCATGGGGATGATCAGGGTCTGACGCATTGATGACATGTTGCAGAGCACATCTTATAAACCCGACTACAGACCAAAGTGCTAGTGCAGATACATTGTCGATCACATACACATCTTGTGATAAGTTATTGACTGGAGGGAGATAGTCATTTCTATTGCTGTTTTTTTTTTTTGTCAAGAGGAGTTTACCTTTTATATGGACTTCTTTTACATCTTGTGTATCTATATTTTTCAGTATACTCTGCCGTGTCTCTCCTATTTTGTCTCATGCTTCTTATAAACGTAGTGCACTTTCTGCGGTGACACCCAAACGTCCCGTCTGGGATGAAGAAATCCCTCCTTATATGTCTCTCACCCGGACCTGACAGATGGCATGCCAGGAAAACCAAACGGGCTTCAGTGCGTTCTGCTGAGCGGCTCACCTAACGCGGACACCTGCTGTTAACAACGGCCCCATCTCTTAGTGACCGGACAGTGGGCACACCCGTTAAGCACACTATGAAAACAAAAGAGAGAGAAAACCGAAAGGGCACGACAGCTGTGCTCAACCGGCTAGCATGAGACGCAACCGTTAGCATGCAGCTAGCCATTCACCAGAGTCGTCGATTTCGTTCAATTACTTGCCCGATCTCAAATGATCAACGCATCGATGTGATCGTTACCGCCAAGATGAACAACGGGTAGCATCCAGATGAGTCTTTATATTACTCAAAGATCACCTACCCCGATCTCCCTCTTGTCCACCACCGACTCCGACAACCTTGGCTTCCCTGAGAGACTGCTCTGCCTGTTCGTCTTAGGCCCCACGTCGATTAGCCCGCGATGCTACCGGCGCCCATGTTTGTAGTCTTTAGTGGCATTTTCTGGACTACAGACAAAGACAATACGTTCGAGGGAGGTTGATTCTGTTAGCATTGTCCACTCTTAGTAGTCTAATTTTATTCCTACATTTTGTATTTTTACAGTAACAAACAGGCTGATGCAATGTTGGGCTGAATATATTTAGTCACGCTTGAAAAGAGTAATCTGAATGAGACTTGCCTGGTAAAATAAAGGTAAAATAAAACATACGTGAATTAGATTTGCCCTGTGTAATTATTAGTATTATGTTTTCATGAAACGGATTAAAATATATTTGCACGTAATATTTGCTGTTGATTCCATACTATACCATAATTCCAACACATTTTGTTGTCTCTTTTTTTTTAACTCTTATGAGTTCTTCAAAAATAAAAATACATTTTTAACATAATTACTTTTGACACATTCTACTTTTAAGCAGGGGAATCCGTGGAAACCGGACAGTATAATAAAACCCAACAAAACGGGGAGAAAAAGAATGAAATAGTGCCCCTTTTCATATAATGCTTGTGGTTACGAGGCAATAGAAATGTAACAACATAAATAACACATTTTAAATCAGCGTTAAGTCTTTACTTCGATCTCCAGATGTCGAGGGCCACAGAGGGAGCCAATATGGTTGTTAAAGAGCCAGTGAACACAAAACCACTTTTTGTTTTGTTTTACACGTGGTCATTTGTCATATATGATCGTCAACACAACACTCAATGCCATGTTATCACTGTTACTGAAATAAGTCCCCAATGTAGAGAGAAAAGGGGTTAAATCCTATGTTTTTGCCATTCTCCCCAAAACACGCGAACGTTCCGCTCTGCTGCGAACGCAGGTGGCGTTCTTTTCGTGACGTAACACTACCTTTTCCGAGGTAGTCTGACGTCACGACCAAGGGGCCCCGGTGGCGCGGTCTGTGCGGACAGAGAACCGAGGGGACGAGAAAGATGGGCTTTTCGGACACGTGTAGTATGACGCTGCCACGGTGTGTGGATGGGGAAGCTCCGTGCGAGCAGTGATTTATTTAATACCCGGTTAGGCTTCCCGGACACCTACAGTGTAACGGTGTGTGGCGCATTTCATATACAACATCGCTCATTTTAACGCTCACAACAGATACACAACGACGGGACTAAGAAAGTATCATAAAGTTGCCGAGGGTCGTAACCATGGGGATAACGCGCCCCCCCCCTCTTTCCTAAAACGCATTTTTTTCATCACATAGTGTTCCAGCTGAAACAGTGGGTTCACTGGTCTAGCCCCCCCTGCCCCCCCCCCCCCCCCCCCCCCCCCCCCCCCCCCCCCCCAGAGCCCAGTTTGAGTTTAGAATAGGGTTCCTATTATGTGTCTTATCTTTCACGAAATCCTTTTGTATTTCAGGATGGCTAGAAGGAGGCTGACTTGACCAACTGGTTCACAACACACATTCACATCGTTGGCGTGACACGGCCAGTTCAGCCCCAGTTTGCCACCGCGTCTTCAAGGTAAGGCTTTTTTAAGTTATGATTTGAGGACTTCTTTTTTTATATAGCCCTACTAACAGCCCTACTAACAGACAACATTCAAGTTGTCTGTTAGTAGTTTGACCCACGTCCTATTAATTATTACATTTATTTATGACAACGAATAAGCCTATTTCCTATCCATCGAATGTAGTATTAACTCAACGTTACAACAACTACAACTACAACGACATCTTAACGGCACTGTCCGCTGTGCAGTGCGCCGTGCCGGGTGCGCCATGCGAGGTTTGCTCGGTCGCTGGCTCCTGGTCACCGTGTGGGTGACCGGGGCTTCGACGCAGCACTGTAGCAGGGACGAGGACCGAGCGCTGCCCTTCCCCTCCTACCGACAAGCCCTGGCGCCGAGGGTCGAGAGGTCCGAAGACGGCCTGCAACCGCTGTACTCCTTCGCCCGTTGGTTTCTCCGGGCGGTGCAGCCCAACGCCTTCCCCGGGGGTAAGGGTTTCCACGTGGATACAGGCTTCTCACGTTCAGGAAAGTCCCCAAACAAAGCGGCTGAGGACCTCAAAAAGAAACACCATGGAAACGGTCAAGACGCCTTTGTTTTGTAAACGTTTGGATTGATCAGTTTTTGGGGACTTTAAAATGTATCTTTCTTCTGTAATTGATGCCATAAAGAAAAAAAATACTTTTTACTTTGTTGAGATAATCTTTTGGGTTCTATATTCCAGACCTTATATCTAGAGTGCTGAAGAACGGCACGGAAGATGAAGATATTGCTGAGGTATGAGCTACTGTCATTCATAGCACAAATGAACTGACTTATTTGTGTCATTCATACAAATACCATTAGACATATTGTTACATTTTGTCGTTGAATATTATTCACTTTACTTTTTAGAAAGCCTGTGAGTCGTTTAGCGTACATTCATTACCATTTCCTCAACGTATATCTATGTTCGTGATACTAAGAATGAACCCAACGCAGTCTCGTCCGCTCAGTGTCAGTAGCCCATGCTGAGTGATTGATGAACGCCCTTCATTCTTATCTCCTCGGCTGGCTGTTACACGCATTCTCCGCCTATGTCTTTTTAAGCGAAGGTTTGAGCTCTATGCTTTTTTGTTACTGATGGCCTGAAAGGGGATGGTGAAGCTATTGTAGAAATTAAAGCTTTTAGCTTATGTTTGTGGACTGTGTGTGTGTGTGTGAGTGTGTGTGTGTGTGTGTTTGTTTGTGTGTGAGTGTGTGTGTGTGTGTGTGTGTGTTCTCTATGTGTGTGAGTGTGTATGTGTTCTGTGTGTGTGTGTGTGTATGTGTGTGTGTGTTCTCTATGTGTGTGAGTGTGTATGTATTCTGTGTGTGTGTGTGTTTGTGTGTGTGTGTGCGTGTGTGAGTGTGTGTGTGTCCTGTGTGTGTGTGTGTGTGTGTGTGTATGTGTGTGTGTTCTCTATGTGTGTGAGTGTGTATGTATTCTGTGTGTGTGTGTGTGTGTGTGTGCGTCCCCCCAGCTGGTGCACTACGAGGCAGGCTACCTGGTGTGTGTGTTCCTAGCCGTTCTCTACCTCCTCTTCCTGCCCATCACCGGAGCCCTCCTGCTGTGGACCCACTACCACCGGTCCCCGGACCCCCCCAGCCCGGCCTCGCCCTCGCGGTACCCCAGAGACTTGGTCGTGTCGGGGGCCCTCATCCTCACCACGCTGCTGCTGATGTAAGGGGTCCCCTTCCTCCAGGACTTGGTCCTCAACCTCTCCTCGCTTCCCTGTGGAGTGAAGCCGCGTGTTTGAGACCCAAACCAGGGACCAAAAGTTGCAGAAAGAACGGCAGATGCTCCTATGAAGACAAAAGTTCAGTGATTAAAAATAACAATGTGGCTGTTTTAAACGACACAAAACAGGGCCGTCAGATTTAACATCTTTTATATATGTTTCAACAACATCCAGCAAATTCTTCTTCTTCTTACTTTTTTCTTTTTGGCACCAGACTCATATCTCTGTCTCTGTCTCTGTCTCTGTCTCTGTCTCTGTCTCTGTCTCTGTCTCTGTCTCTGTCTCTGTCTCTGTCTCTCTCTCTCTCTCTCTCTCTCTCTCTCTCTCTCTCTCTCTCTCTCTCTCTCTGTCTCTCTCTCTCAGGCCCTCCTGTGTGTGTGAGTGATAGTAAGTGCTGTGTTCCCTGTTTGCTGTAGCATAGGAGTGATCCTGGCCTTCGCAGCCAACAGCAGATCCGGGTCCAGCCTGCGGCCCGGTCTGCTGCATGTGGACACCAACGTGGGCGTCATCGAGAAGAATCTGGCCTCCATTCCCCAGGTCAAAGATTGCCTGTTAGATATCTGTATATTTGATGGTACATTTTCATTTGGAAGAGTTAGCGCTCGAACGCGTACGAACAGACCTAACCTTATTTTTAACGAATAGTTATGACATAACTAAGCGTAACGTGTGTAAAACCTGAACACATTACCTCGTCCATGAACGTGACGTCTGCCCGAGTCACGTCAGATAGATTGTCATTGTCAGTGGTGGTGAAGACTACAACTCCCATGATCCCACGCTACGTCACGCTCATCAAATTCTATAATTCCATAATATTAATAATATTTACTGCTTTCATTATATTATTTCATGTTGTTCCTTTCTTTACAGGAAATGGAATCTGTGCTGGAACAGTACAGCATTCCAAAGGCAGCAATCTCACGGCGTATGCAAGGTGATCTTGGGTTTGTATGTGCGGTGGACATTGTCTACGTGTGGTGTGTGTCCCATCTTAAAGAACAGGAGTTGTTTTGGTTTTTCCCCACCTTTTAGAAATGGATGACACTGTGGGAGGAACGATTATGGCACATTTACAAAGCCCATTCCAGAAGGCCCTTGCAGATTTCTCCATTGTTGTTGAAGGTGAGGAGGAGGTGTCAGGGTCTGGGTGGAGGTGTCTGGGTGGAGGTGTCAGGGTCTTGGTGGAGGTGTCTGGGTGGAGGTGTCAGGGTCTGGGTGGAGGTGTCTGGGTGGAGGTGTCTGGGTGGAGGTGTCAGGGTCTGGGTGGAGGTGTCTGGGTGGAGGTGTCTGGGTGGAGGTGTCAGGGTGGAGGTGTCTGGGTGGAGGTGTCTGGGTGGAGGTGTCAGGGTGGAGGTGTCTGGGTGGTGTGGGGCATTGTGGTGTGGGGGATTGATTGCAATCTGCTGAGTGATCAGCGAGGTGCTCCTTTGAAAACAATGTGAGGTGTCTTTGTGCGCCATGCCGTGGTAAGGGTGGAATGTGGGTCTTTCAACGACACTGGCATTCCACCAGGGGTGTGTCGGGGAATATGGTGTCTCTGCATACTTCAGACTGGGCCAGAGGTTGGAACGAGGAACCACCGAGAGGGCTACATGCTTATTCGTCTTCGCTTATTCGTTACCACCAGGTGTGATGTTAACTAGCCATTACCCCCTCCCCCCCCACCCACACCCACACCCACACACACACATAGATGCTTCTGGGACATCTGAGACCCTTCGCTCCATGGAGGACATCCGGGGGTCTCTACAGCGGAGACAGAACAACCTTCAGATGGGTCTGAGCGAGCTTAGGGCCCGTTTGAAGGCCCTGGTGGACGCCTGTTCCAGCTGCCAGCTTCCTGACCCCAGCAACCTGGAGACGGCTGCAGCTTACCATCTGGTATGAAGACACCCCCGAAACACATGAGCCACGATCAAACCACAACCCAGGGACAGACGGTTTCTGAAGAAAACAACAGTTCTTTGGTCGGTTTGTACTTAACACAAGATAAGACGGACGCCCGTGAAGATGTGGATCTGTGTTGTGTTGTTGCAGATACCCAGCGTGAAGAACCAGCTGGATTCCATTCCACTGAAGAGTGTCTTCACGTTTCACGTGGAAGAAGTGAGCGACCGCATCGCGTGTGTTGACACACTGCCTGTGTCACTGGAATCGAGTTCAGCAAGGCTCTGCCCTGTGTTAGTAAAAAAACAAACAGCTCTTCTTCAGCTAAACCAACCGGTGTGCTGAGGGTAGAAGGGTCAAAATATTAAATTATTTAACACTGATAGCCAAGTCAAAAAAGAGAGCAAAAGAGAGTAGGAGCGAGAGAGAGGAGAGAGAGAGAGAGAGAGAGAGAGAGAGAGAGAGAGAGAGAGAACTGAATGTAATTTTTAGAGAAAGAAGAAAAAGCATTTTGTGTCAAGGATTACAAACAAAACTTGTTTGTAGTTGCTAGGTCGAGTTTCTAGTGATAATAAATCATGCCCTTCGGACAGATTAGTGCTTGAAGAAAAAGGAAGGTCCCGTTCTGAACAAAACACTAATCAAAACAATGATCCCGTTTCTTTCAGAGTAATCTTACATTTCATAGCATTCCTCTGCTCAGCTCGGAACAACTGGCGCCCACAAAAGCTGGTGGGTTAAAACACTGCTGACATGTTATTATGTCATGTTTCTGTGGAATCAGCGACCAACACCCCTTTATTTCTTCACTTTTTCTGTCTGTCTGTCTGACTGTACCTCTTGATGTCTGTGTAACTGTCTGGCTGACTGGCTGTCTGTCTGTCTAACGCTCTTCCTGTCTGTCTGCGATGTGACCAACTGCCTGTCTGTCTCTGTCTTTATGTTTGTCTACCTATATGTCGTACCTGTCTGTCTGTCTTAATGCCTCGCTGTCTGTCTGTCTGCTTTACTTTACTATCTGTCTGTCTGCTTTACTTTACTATCTGTCTGTCTGTCTGTCTGTCTGTCTCTATATCTGTCTGACCGTCTGTCTCTCCGTCTGACTGTGTCTTTCCATCTGTCCATCTTAATTGTACTACGCTCTGTCAACCTGTCTGTCTGTCTGTCTGTCTGTGATTGGTCCACCAGCCCTGCTGTCAGAGCTGAACTCCACCCAGGTGTTGCTAAGGAACAGCAGCAAGGGGTTCCCCTCCCTGCTCTCCCTCCGTCAGGTCGCGTCTGAGCTCAGGAGCTCTGTCAGGCAGGCTCAAGACCCGCTGGACCGCTACGACCATGCCAGGTGGGTTCTAGTGGTCCTGGTTCTAGTGGTCCTGGTTCTAGTGGTCCTGGTTCCATTGGTCCTGGTTCTAGTGGTCCTGGGTTCTATTGGTCCTGGTTCTATTGGTCCTGGTTCTAGTGCTCTAGACCATTAGAACTTAGGACCATGATGACATCTATAATGATATCTATATATATATATGTGTGTGTGTATATATTTCTATATGTATGTATGAACATTTATATATTTTTTTAAATAATTGTTAGCTATGTATTTAGATTTTTATATTCTGTTATTTTATTTTAATTTTTCATATAATGATTCATTTAAATTGTTATTCCCACATAGTGAAATGCTCTTTTCCTCACTGTGTCCTTTTGGCGCCCTCTGCAGGTGGGCGGTGGCCGTTGCACTGTGCTTCGTGCTGCTGGTGACGGTGGTGTTGCTTCTTGCCGCCGTGTCCGTTGGGCTGCCCCTGCTCTTCGACCCGGCCGTGTACTCACGCTATCCTTACGCACGGCTGGAACGCACGGCACTCTGGATGTTCCAGATGTGGGTACCTTCATCGCCATGGTGACCCATGATGACCCTCCTTTATATTCAATACTTTATTAATCTGGATGGCAATTATTACTGTCCCATTCCTCTGCTGAAATAGAAAAAGAAATCATAAATCATAAATCAATAGAGGAAAAAAAATTACATATGGCAATACAATATAAAAATATGAAATATAGACAAACATGTACACAAAAATGTACATACAAGATACATAATATAACTATAAAAATATGAAATACCGACATGTCATCATGTGCATTTTAACCCTGAATGGCTCAGTAAGATCTACAGGTGTATACTGTTGATCTGTTATGTCTGATTACATGTGTATACTGTTGATCTTTTGTATCTGTTTACAGGTGTGTACTGTTGATCTGTTGTTTCTGTTGATATACAGGTGTATACTGTTGATCTGTTATGTCTGATTACAGGTGTATTCTGTTGATCTGTTGCTTCTGTTGATCTATAGGTGTATACTGTTGATCTTTTGTTTCTGTTGATCTACAGGTGTATACTGTTGATCTGTTATGTCTGATTACAGGTGTATACTGTTGATCTGTTGTTTCTGTTGCTCTACAGGTGTATACTGTTGATCTGTTGTTTCTGTTGATCTACAGGTGTATACTGTTGATCTGTTATGTCTGATTACAGGTGTATACTGTTGATCGGTTGCTTCTGTTGATCTACAGGTGTATACTGTTGATCTGTTGTTTCTGTTGATCTACAGGTGTGTACTGTTGATCTTTTGTTTCTGTTGCTCTACAGGTGTATTCTGTTGATCGGTTGCTTCTGTTGATCTACAGGTGTATACTGTTGATGTGCGCATTCTCTTGGCTCTTCATCATCCTGGTCTTCCTCACGCTCTTCATCGGGGGAAATGCTCACACCCTGCTGTGTGAGAGCTTCACCAGCGGAGAGATCTTCACAGTAAGCTGTTCAACGTCAACACATTTTATCATCCAAGAGTCACACACACACACACACACACACACACACACACACACACACACACACACACACACACACACACACACACATACACACACACACACACGCACACACACGCACACACACACACGCACACACACTCACACACACACACACACGCACACACACGCACACACACACACGCACACACACACACACACACACACACACATACACACACACACACACACACGCACACACGCACACACACTTACACACACACACACACACACACACTCACTCACACACACACCCCCACACACACACACACACACACACACACACACACACACACACACATACACACACACACACACACACACGCACACACACACACACACACACGCACACACTCTCACACACACACACACACACACACACACACACACACACACACTCACTCACACACACACCCCCCCACACACACACACACACACACACACACACACACAGAGGCATGATCACGCCCTTAAGCACTTAATCGCCACCTTTTACATTTATTTGTGGACACACTGAATTATTGGTTCATTACTTGTATTGTACAACATGACCTAACGCACGGTTTGACGTGCCCAGTTCTTGGACAAGCAGGAAGACTGGTTCACCAGTCTGGTTGTCGCTCAAAAAAACCAAAGCACCCCGATTCCCCCCACGTCCTCCAGCATCTTCCGGTAAGACCTTCCCGACACCCCCTTTATTCTCAGACTCTTTAAGACAGTTGGACAATATTTTCCCGTTCATGTCTGAGATGTATTCAACTTATTCGGGCGGATTGTGTTTCAGTGGCTGCCAGAGAGGAGAATCCTTGTTCCACAGCATGGAGATGAACCAGACCTTTGACCTGGAAGAGTTCCTTGACCCTATCAAGGTGCGGGCTCTAAACCACTTCAGTTAGCCCTGGCGAACACACACTTGCTGTTTGTCCTTCAGAGCTATTAAATACACATTTAATAGATCTAAAACCACACATCAATTCTGACTGAACACAAAGCAAACACATGATTGCAAGACCATTGTTAAATATTTGTACATGTATTGATCCACGAAAGGGGTTTCTCGTGACCAGAAATCCCACTTCACTTTTTGTTATTATGGGAAATCATATCACATAGCATAAAATAACATAACGTGCATTTTATTGATCTATCGTGTTATGTGCCTGCTCTTGGCCACAACAAAAATGAAGCCTTACATTAGGTTTAAGGGTTCAAACAATCAGTGTGTAAATAAACAAACTGATGGGTTTTCAACAACGAGACATGGGATGTGTAACTCAACAGGTCAGGGATGTGAGTGGAGGGATGGACTGCATCGTGTAGTGGGCGTTAACCTAAGAACGTCTTATATATATTCACTATCTCACCGAGAACAGGGCTTTCTCAAATACAAAAGCACAGCATTATCAGAAGAACATTTCTACAAGGGTTCATTTGAACCAGCTGTGGTGGGTTTTCATAGTCACCAACACAAGCTTCATCTAAAGCTCCGTATTCTCTGCTACTTCCAGTACTTTGAAGGGTTCAACGACTCGGTCCGGAACATGTCAGTGAGCACAGAGAACCTGAAGCTGCTGTCTGACCGGGGCAGACAGGTCCTGTTGAAGTACCAACAGACTGGCTTGGAAAACTACAACTATGACGCCATGATACTGCTGGTACAACCAGCCACCGCCTCTCCTTCCCCTTCTCGTGTGTGTGTGTGTGTGTGTTTGAGAGATGTATCTATGGGCAGGCTTGTATGTGGGTGGGTGGGTGGGTGGGTGGGTGGGTGTGCATGTATGCATGCGTGCGTGTGTGTGTTTGCATCTCTGATATTGGGACATTCTAATAGCAGAGGTCTCTCTACTGTGTTTTTCTCCTCTCCTTTCCTCCCCTCCCTTCCCCCTCTCCCTTCCTCCTCTCCCTTCCTCCTCTCCCTACCCCCTCTCCCTTCCTCCTCTCCCTTCCTCTTCTCCCTTCCTCCTCTCCCTACCCCCTCTCCCTTCCTCCTCTCCCTACCCCCTCTCCCTACCCCCTCTCCTTTCCTCTTCTCCCTACCTCCTCTCCCTTCCTCCTCTCCCTACCCCCTCTCCCTTCCTCTTCTCCTCTCTCAGTTGGAAGAACCGGTGGTGAAACAGAACCTCCTCGTGTTCGCCAGCGAGCTGGACCAGAAGGCAGAGCTACCTGTGAGTATGTTGGCATGGCAACGCTCAGAGACCTCCCTCATCTGGGGGATCGGGTTCTGGTGAAGTGATGTAACAACCATCTCTCTCTCTCTCCCTTTCTCTCTCTTCCCCCTCTCTCCCCCTCTTTAACCTCACACACTCTCTCTCCCCATCCCTCTCTCTCTCTCTCTCTCTCTCTCTCTCACCCTCTCTTTCTTTCTCTCCCTCTCCCTCTCCCTCTCTCTCTCTCTCTCTCTCTCTCTCTCTCTCTCTCTCTCTCTCTCTCTCTCTCTCTCTCTCTCTCTCTCTCTCTCTCTCTCTCCCTCTCTCTCTCTCTCTCTCCCTCTCTCTCTCTCTCTCTCTCTCTCTCTCTCTCTCTCTCTCTCTCTCTCTCTCTCTCTCTCTCTCTCTCTCTCTCTCTCTCTCTCTCTCTCTCTCTCTCTCTCTCTCTCTCTCTCTCTCTCTCTCTCTCCCTCCCTCTCTCTCTCTGGCAGGAGAATGGAAAGATCAAAGTGGATCTACATATGGCAGCGAAGAACGCTAGTCTCCTGCATGACCTTGTGGTTCTTCAGAGAACCGCCGCCGTACGTTAAGATAAATGATCACGTTAGACACGCCATACTCCCCTGTAAAATAACAACAAGAGACTAGGATGTGTGTGTGTGTGTGTGTGTGTGTGTGTGTGTGTGTAATAGGAATAATGGCGACCATGTTTACATTGCAAGGCAGTAGAAGGTAGATATAGTGCAAGTGAAGATAGCTCCAGTGTGGATGTGAACAGTGGGAGACGGGGCGTGATGCTCTGGTGTTACCCTGACAACCGTCTCTCTCCATCCTTCCAGGCCAACATGAATAGAAGTGTCAAGACCTTGAAGATCATCAGCCAATCATACAGGGTACTGAGCATTCTACATCCATATGATTTTTTTTGTATCCTCAATTCATGTTTACATTGCAAACAAGTAATTCTGCTTTAACGTTACATTGTCCTCCCCTCTCATGCGTTTACTCACTCTCTCTCAGTCATGTGCATCTGCCTCTGTGTGCCTCTCTCTCTCTCTATCTCTATCTCTCTCTCTCTCTCTATCTCTCTCTCTCTCTCTCTCTCTCTCTCTCTGTCGTGGTCTCTCTCTCTCTCTCTCTCTCTCTCTCTCTGTCGTGCTCTCTCTCTCTTTGTCAATGTCACTTGTTATTCTTTGGTGTGTTTGTCCCACAACGCATGTGTATCACAATCGAACAATCTCTTTTCTATCTTCCATCTTTTTTCCTGCACACTTCACAGGCGAATGTCGCCACGGCACTGATCCGTTTCAACCAAACCCAGAGTGCCATGAACGCCCAGGTTCCACTCATCACCGCCAATGTAAGTCCAACCCTCTCCTCAGCCGTCCTCTGTACCGTCTCTTGATTTCCCTGGGGGGTTATCTGCTAGGACTGTTATCGGTGCTGGTGGCGGAGACAGCCCACATTTTATTGATGATCCTCATTACTCCCCCCCCCCCCCCCCCCCCCCTCACTCCACCCTCCCTTCCTCCCCCAGGTCTCCCAGTGCACCCTGGAGAGGGGCAAGGAGCAGCTCCTCCGCTACCTGGCCTGGGCGAGACGCTCGGTGGGTGAATCAGCGGATGAAGTGGGCGTGACGCCATCCTTCAGATTAAAACACACACTGCGGCTAAGTGTTGCGCTGGCTGAAGACAGTAGATTGTATTGGTCCAAGGTTCAGCGTTAACCGGTTCTTTGGTACTTGACATGTTTAATCATTTCTTCAAACAAATCCAAACACCTCAAACTCTCTCCCTGCTGACCGCCATCTCTGCACAGCCTGGAGGATTCCGATTGTATTTTGCACATATATGTTTTGTATATGTTCACATGTTTCAGCAGTGGCCCGATCGGGACGGTGAGTTGAAGGTTTTACCGTCCCGACGGGAATTTGGACTGTCAGTGTTGAACCCTGCAGTCTTTAGGCTCACGTTTCTTTCCACAGCGACGACAGCAGGTAGAGCAGGTGCAGCCTCTTGCTTCGAGTTTGTATCAAGTTTGGCCGTAAGAACAACACTAGGTCATTGCAGAGGCAACAGCAACGTGTATACAATTTGTGGCACTTCTTACCCATCCAACATTTTGTAACTTGCCGAAACCTCCGCAGATGACGTCAATGCCAACAAAGTCTGATGAGTCAGCAAAGCAAGGCAGGATCAGAACTCATGGAACTGAAACCACTTTGAGTATAAAAACAAGTCTGTCTTCGGTCTTGGACAGCCTAAATATAATCTGCTTCTTTGGAAGTGTGCCGACTGTTTTAGTCAACAATTGTGCTCGTTGGAGTATAATGCACATCCTTGGAACGTTATTGACCAATCAGGATAAAGTGTTCAACAATGCTGCGGTATAAATGCATATACTGAATGGTAAGGTGACCTCTGTCTGTAGATCCTGGAGGATGTGTTGGGGTGTGGCTGGCTGACCAGGTCGGTGGACAACATCTACACCGCTGTGTGTCTCAACGTGGTGGACCCCTGGGTGAGAGGGCTGGGAAGAAACATCTTGTCTCTCCTCATCTGACATGACCTGACCTCATCTCGTCTGACCTCATCTGACCTGACCTCATCTTGTCTCACCTCACCTGAGCTGACCTGACCTCATCTTGTCTCACCTCATCTAACCTGACCTGACCTCATCTTGTCTCACCTCATCTGACCTGACCTCATCTTGTCTCACCTCATCTGACCTGACCTGACCTCATCTTGTCTCACCTCATCTGACCTGACCTGACCTCATCTTGTCTCACCTCACCTGAGCTGACCTGACCTCATCTTGTCTCACCTCACCTGACCTGACCTGACCTCATCTTGTCTCACCTCACCTGACCTGACCTCATCTTGTCTCACCTCATCTGACATGACCTGACCTCATCTTGTCCGACCTCACCTGAGCTGACCTGACCTCATCTTGTCTCACCTCACCTGAGCTGACCTGACCTCATCTTGTCTCACCTCACCTGAGCTGACCTTACCTCATCTTGTCTCACCTCACCTGAGCTGACCTGACCTCATCTTGTCTCACCTCACCTGAGCTGACCTGACCTCATCTTGTCTCACCTCATCTGAGCTGACCTGACCTCATCTTGTCTCACCTCACCTGAGCTGACCTGACCTCATCTTGTCTCACCTCATCTGACCTGACCTGACCTCATCTTGTCTCACCTCATCTGACCTGACCTCATCTTGTCTCACCTCATCTTGTCTCCTCTCACCTTACCTCAGTTCATCTCGCTTCACCTCACCTTCTCACCTCACCTTATCTCCTCTCACCTTTCCTTATTTAATCTCACTTCATCTCACCTTGTCTTCTCTGTAATTATTAAATTATATTATATTATATATATAAATTATCTAATTTAATGTCATTTTATGTCATGTCCCTTAATCTCCTATCATCTCATGACCTCTTCATTTCCCCTCACCTGGACCTCATCTCTTCCCATCTCATCTCATGTTTTGTAACTGCCCCCTTCAGCTGCTCATTGGGTTCACTAGTGTGTGTAACATGACCTTACTTAGTCTGACCATCACATGGTTCTGCAGAACGGGTTCTGGTTGAGTCTGGGCTGGTGCTGTGCCTTCCTGGTTCCTGCTGTGTTCCTCAGCCTGTATGTGACCAGACGCCTGCCCCCCCACCCTACAGCTCAGCCACAAGCCTCACCAGCCTTCACTGGGTAAGGCTGAGAACCCTCCAACACAAGCCATCCATTTTTGTAGTTCCTTATCATTATGTTGTTGTAGTTCATGATGTCCCAGTTTTGCTTGTGAACCAAATTACAAAGCCAAGTATAAGCACACTTGTTAATTGTAATAATAATCATTATTATTTATATATCTGTTACACAGTTAGAGAATGCTTGACAGTACAAAAAAGAGCAAAGTAGCACAATCACCTCATGATTCTACCAAGGAATTTCTCACATATGGCCCCATCACACAAGCGTAGTTGAGGCACCACATACAATATTATTTATAACATAATTCTAAATCTACTGGTGATGCTGCAAAACAGTGGAGCTGAATGGCTCCTGAACAGTCAGGCATTTGTATCATCATAAATCATAAATCATCATCATCATCATCATTATGTCTCTGTTGTTGCAGTAACGATTATCCAGATATGTCGTCACTGGAGAAGAAGCAGTATACTGAGAAGAAAGGAGAGAGCAACAACTCCGAAGGGAACGCTAAATCCAATATTTATATGACATTATCAGAGCTCGGTGATTTAAATTGTTAAACGTTAGCACTTCAAAGATCGATTGAGATGGTGTGAGAATGCTTTATGTGTTTTATATTCCGTTAGGCTTGACTCTATCCTCTCTGCTGCTCAGTGCATTAGGGTAATATAATGTGAGGAAATATAATGATGTTAATCAGAGCTGCTCGTGTTGGTTCAAAAAAAGATGAAGGTAATAATAAACGGGCAATGAATGATGGTGGTGGGTATTTTATTGTAATGTTTGTCATATTTGTTTATTCTATATTCCATAAAAAGTTTTTTGCAATTAACTGCTTGTATTTATATCACCTTTGTATATGTGTTTTTGGACCATGTCTTTCGGACGGCGCCGCTGGTGTAGTGGTATCATGCAAGATTCCCATTCTTGCGACCCGGGTTCGATTCCCGGGCGGCGCACGTATTTTGCTACGACGCCAATTTTTTTTAACTTCATTTGTTTTACATCGTTAGATACATAGGTGTAAATATATTTAACAACACGTGAAATTGAAAATATCCTTGGGTCGCTGGTGAATTACTTTACTATATTTGAATAAAAAAAATCACCACCCTCCAAAAAACAACAGCCTCTCTTGGCATTTATTCAGCTGACGCTTTTATCCGAAGCGACTCGCAGGAATTGCATTCAACCATGAAGATACAACCCAGAAACTGCAAGCATCATGCGAGTACATAACATGCATCATAGATGTGTAGAAGCACAACGCTGTAGAGTACGTGTATGCCTGGTAAAGACGACTGAACGTGAAATTCGATCAAATTGTATAATGAGAAAACGTTTGGATACACATTTGGATTTCAGAGCGGGTTCAATTAACTGCTGGCGGCATGTCCGTCGGTGGATTCGATTCGGGCATCGAGCGGGTTACGCTTCTGACGTACGTTACGCCACCGACGCTGCTGACGCTGCGTCTCCGCCTTCTTCAACGTCCCATTGTTTGCATCAGACCGAGAGGCTGTCTGCGCCGTGTGTGTTTGAGAAGAAGATTCGGCCTGCCGATTTCATTTAATTAAATAACCAGCAGATAGCTAGTGGAAACCGTGGCCTTCTCGAGTTTTTCCGTACAAGCCATTTGTATGTTAACGGATTAAGCAACAGGACGTGACCACTGAACCATGATGATGGACGACGACCAGCCCAGAACCTTGTAAGTAACGAGCGGACCCCGGCTATGTTCTGCAACCCAGTAGGTTAACAAGGGACCCCGGCTATGTCCTGGAACGGGTCATGTCTGTTTTGTAACACCGATGTTCAATTCGGCGCTAGCCTGGGTCTGTATCGGGTGTAGTCACCCAGGACACAGGTTATGTCCTGGAATGGATGGTATACCCGGGTCTAGCAACAAGGACCCCGGTTATGTCCTGGAACGGGATGGTCTTGTCTGTGTGTGTATATATACGGCCATACGTTGGGTTATTGTATTCAATCAAAAAAGGACAATAAAATATTTATTTTTGGCACACTGTTAACATTCAAGCGTATTTCGTTCGGATCGCGGCTTGCGGGGACGCGAACGGCATCACGGTGCGTTCCCGCTGTGTGTGTGGGGGCCGGGTCAATAGACGGGCCCCGCACAGCCTGCCTCAAAATGAAACCGGAGCGCTAACGTTAGCTTAGCCGCTAAAGCTAGCTCCGATGAAAAGCGGAGTGGAGGCCCAGAATGCTTCAAAAATGTCCCAACTAGTTAGCGTCACGTTTTATTAGCACACTCACATTGCCGTTTGGGTTCCCCTCCTCCGGGTTGGACCGTGATCCGGCAGGTCGGGTGGGTTCGGTAGGGTTCTTTCAGGCTATCCCGGTTAGCCCCTTAGCTCGAGGCCCATGTGAACCCCATGTCTCCACCGGCGGGCTACATGACAGACCAGCCACGTCAACGCTCAGACAGACACCAGAGAAATGAAGCGCCAACACGGCGTCTGTATGTCCGACTTGGGTGGTTTTCCCCAAAGCGTCTGTTCCCACAGCGGTCGAGACCCCATTTTGGGGGTTTCGTTTGCGATGCAGTTGTTATCCTCTAAGCCATGTCCGAGTTTGGAGCTAGCCGTGGTTAACTAGCCTTTGTTTGCTCACCACTTCCTGTTTCACTAAGACTGCATCTGAATTGTTCCCATTTTAATGCAGGTATGTGGGGAACCTGTGCAGGGATGTCACCGAGCCCCTGATTCTAGAGCTCTTCCAGCAGATCGGGCCATGCAAGAGCTGTAAAATGATTATTGATGTGAGTGTTTTCCTACTTGAGTGAGGCCTACAGTATACACAAGCATTGTGATCAAAGCCATATGACAGAAACGTGCAGTTCCCATACTTGCACTAGAACACATTGGAGTAATGCATCCCTGTAATGTTTAGCCTAATGTGTTTTCGTTAATCATTTAAAATATGGAAATTTGTTTTAGTTTTTCAACAGCTGTGGAGGCTTTTGTTTATATCCTTCACTGTATGGATCACACGCCTGTTTACACAGAACTAAAGCACGTTGACGTGATTCACGTCCATTTGCTCTCGCGATAAACGTTTGTTTTTCCCCCACGGGTAGACGGCCGGCAACGACCCGTACTGTTTCATCGAGTTCTACGACCACAGGCACGCTGCGGCCTCGCTGGCGGCCATGAACGGACGTAAGATAATGGGTAAGGTAAGCTATCGGACCTGCTCGGTGAGTGGGGACGGGCGGGCTGCGGGGTTTTGGACGCGACGTGCCTTCCAGTTTAGCGCGTTTTATTATTGGCTGCAGCGCTCGCCCTTAATCACAACACCAGAGACCCCTTAAGGTTCAGCCCCACAGGGTACCCCATATCCATGATATTCTCTTTACTTCTGCCAGTCCTAACCCCAGTCCACACCGTGTAGTAAACAGTGTGGGTTTGGTTGAGCTGTATCTGGTGCTTGCACAGCCGAAGCACGCACCTTCCTCCCATCCATGGCCGGTTAACCTATTGCTGGTATTAGATGTCTGTTGCTGGTATTAAATGACTACTGCTGGTATTAGTGGAAGGCACGAGTGTTGGACGTTTCACAATGTCATTTTACCCCACCTGGCCTGTTGTGTGTGTTTTCCCCCCCATGCCACAGGAGGTCAAAGTCAACTGGGCCACAACACCAACCAGCCAGAAGAAAGACACCAGCAGTAAGGCCCGATTCTCAACTAAAACATCTGTGCTCACAGAAACACCCCCATCTTCAAGCATAGATGTCTGTTCGGCGTGGAAGACTTGGGGCTGTATTCAGTTGGTTTATGCATGCCGTGTTTGACCAATGCGGTCTCCTTCCTGCAGATCATTTTCATGTCTTTGTCGGGGACCTCAGCCCTGAAATCACCACAGAAGATGTCAAAGCTGCCTTCGGGCCCTTCGGCAGGATATCGTACGTACTCTGATTATTGACCCGTAAATATATATTTAATATCTGGAAAGGCCCTCAGTGAAAACATATGAGCGGTGATATAGCCGTGGTCAGGAGAGCTTAACGTGAATATTTCCCAGAAGTATAAATGTATACCTTGTTCGTTCGTATACGTGTCTATCCACTGATATGTACTATCTTTTTTGTGTGTGTGTAGGGATGCCCGGGTGGTGAAGGACATGGCGACAGGGAAATCTAAAGGCTATGGTTTTGTGTCTTTCTTCAACAAGTGGGTAAGTTCTGTAGCGCACGGTTCCTCTTTTCTAAAAGGCATCCTGTCTGTTGGCCAGTTCGGCTGATTAATGTGGGGGAAAGTATGCAGCAAACCAATGTATCAAAAAAGAATGTTGTAATGCACAGTGCGCGCTCAAACCAAATGGCTATCTTGAGCGCGGCGTGTGGTACGACAAGTGCGAGGACTGAATGGCCACGGTAGAACGGCCATATCAAGGCTGTATCTCAAAGTCGAAAACACACACACACACACACACACACACACACAGAGAGAGTTCCCTGACTTTGTTGCTAATGGCTCTGTGTGGCTTGTGTTCCAGGACGCAGAGAACGCCATCCAGCAGATGGGGGGCCAGTGGCTTGGGGGCCGGCCCATCCGGACCAACTGGGCCACAAGAAAGCCCCCCGCCCCCAAGGCCAACTATGAAAGTGCGTTGACATGTATGGAGGAGTATAATTAACCATCACACTGACACGTTCCTGTGTATGGTTGTGGTGGGTGGCCCCCGCATGTAAACGGGTTGTTCTGCTTGCCCTCCTTTTCAGATAACTGCAAGCACTTGTCCTTCGATGAAGTAGTGAACCAGTCCAGTCCGAGCAACTGCACGGTGTACTGTGGGGGAGTCAGCACGGGCCTGACAGGTGAGACCCAGAGAACCGCCCAACCGGTCCCAGCACTGGATCTGGGCTGGGGCCACAATTGAATCACTTGTTTGTCATTCCGAGGGAGCGTCATCGCTTAGTTAAATTGTCTTCAGAGTGAGATGATTGAGTTTCATACAAACTATACGTTTATGTCTATTTTGGTGAATTTGAACTAGGTTTCATTTTGTTTTGCTTTATTCAAGCCAACAGTTATTTCTTTACAATGGTTTTCGATCGGATAGGAAGATAATACTATAATAGATAATAGAGTAACTATCCATTGTTTCATATACTTCAGCCCTGGAAGTTCAACATCTTTGCATTGAATTGATGTCGTGAGGCAGGAAATGCAGGTCATGATGCCTTCACCAACCCACCATCCAGGGAACCCAACATGATCCGACTTCTCTCTCTCTCGTTCCAGAGCAACTGATGAGGCAGACGTTCTCCCCCTTCGGACAGATCATGGAGATCCGGGTGTTCCCAGACAAAGGATACTCCTTTGTGAGGTAGGCCGTCCACAGTGTCTGTTAGCAGAGTCGACGCGGACATAGCCTCATCTTTCTCTCATGCTTTCCTCCTTTTGTCCTCCTTCTCTTGCTGTCTTTTTATCTGTCTCGCCCTCTCTCGCTCTGTCTCTCTCTGTCCCTCTCTCCCATTTCCCTCCGTCTCTCCCGCTGTATCTTTCTCTCTTTTTCTCCCTCCCCACATCTCTCGGTCTCCCTCTCTGTATCTCTCTCTCTGTCCCTCCCCCATCTCTCTCTGTCGCTCCCTCTCTGTATCTCTCCCTTTCTCTCCCTCCCTCTATATCTCCCTCCCTCCCTCATCTCTCTCTCGGTCTCCCTCACTCCCCCTCCAGGTTTAACTCCCACGAGGCGGCCGCCCACGCCATCGTCTCCGTCAACGGCAGCTCACTAGAGGGTCACGTGGTCAAGTGCTACTGGGGCAAGGAGACCCCCGACATGGTGAACCCCATGCAGCAGCAGATGGCCCTGCCCCAGGTAAGGAGGACACCGAGCCCCACCCTCCCTGGTTCTCTTGTAAGCCTGAAGCAACGGCTTCACTGTCTAAAGCACTGATTCTCAGCTGGTGGGTCGCGTGCGGCTGGGGAACGTACTGATGTGTCGATGTTGGTTCATGTTTCAATGGATTACTATTTCATTGCGTTTAGCCCCAATTGTGGGCACCTTTGTTCGCTTCGTGTTTTTAACATGAAGGCTTGGTTGATTACTGCAATATCTGTCAATAAATATTGTAATTATTTTTGGAGGGTGACTTCAAGGCACATGTGGGGCCTGAGGCTAGGCCAGTTATGAACCACTGGTTTAAAAAAATAAAACCCACACAGCCCACGACTTGATTAACTTGGTCTTCCTGAGGAGAACATGCCATTTGCTGACTGGTGCTTGTGTTGTAGTTTGAGTACGGAGGAGGACGCAAAATAAAGCCATAAACGTGTGTTGGGTTGAGCTTGCAGACGTGTGCGCAGGAGCGTCTGTGAACACGCTCTCACCAACGGGTTGGCTGTGGGCGGGCTCCGCTCCACCATCATGCAGTACCTTAAGGTCCTGGAGGAGTCCCGTAGCTTCCCGTAGCTAGTTTTAACCAGGAGAAAACCGTCCGGCGTCTTCGGGGCTTCAGTGTTCAGAGAGGACTGCATGTTCCAGATAAAGGAGATCCCAACAAGATCCACATTATTTGTTGCATTGTAGAGGAAGGAGTAGTTTAATGTAACATGTTACATTGAACCAACCAACATAGCGTTTTAAACCCATGTTAATCTAGTGTGTCTTGATTGGCTGTTGATGTGGTAGGGGCGGGGCTAACCAGATGTTGATGTGGGTGCTAACCAATCTTTTACGTTTTGTCTATATTCCAAATAAGGTCGTTAGCGGTGCGCAAGGATTGGCTTCTCTAAAAAATGTATGTATCTAAATATATATACAATTAATCTAATCCTCTTCTGTTTCTGTAGTCTTCTTTTTCTGAAGGATTTTATAATATTATGCTGTGAGTTGTTAACCAATTAAATCTCAAGGAGTGTGTGTCTGTGCAGGTGTGTGTGTGTCTGTGCAGGTGTGTGTGTGTCTGTGCAGGTGTGTGTGTCTGTGCAGGTGTGTGTGTCTGTGCGCGGGTGTGTGTCTGCGCGTGTGTTGTGTGTGTGCGCGGGTGTGTGTGTGTGTGTGTCTGTGTGCGGGTGTGTGCGCGCGGGTGTGTGTGCGCGGGCGTGTGTGTGCGCGGGTGTGTGTGTGTCTGTGTGTGCGCGGGTGTGTGTCTGTGTGTGTGCGTGTGTGTGCGCGCGGGTGTGTGTGTGAGGCCATGTGGCAGTGCGGGCCGCCGTCCTGCTTCCTGGCCGTCCGTCATCGTGTTTGACCCGATCACACGGAGGAGTGTTGGCGCTGTGTGAGCCTCGCTGACCCGCGCTGTGTGTTCTTGTCGTCCACCAGCAGAACAAGGTGGGCTACCCGGCAGCCCAGCCCTACGGCCAGTGGGGCCAGTGGTACGGCAACGGGCCCCAGATCAGCCAGTATGTCCCCAACGGCTGGCAGATGCCCACGTACGGCGTCTATGGGCAGGCCTGGAACCAGCAGGGCTTCAAGTAAGTACGCAAGAGGCGCGCGCCAGAGCCCCTACCGCCATCATCATCATCACCATCATCATCATCCTCCAGGGGCTGGGGGGGGACGGGCTACTGGTGCGGGCCCCTCTCAGAGCCAGGGGAAGGATTGCCATCTTGGGCCTCAGGAGGGGGGTCCCTTGCACCCCTTACTCTGCAGCCATCTCCCCCGTCCCAAGTTGTACCTCCCCCATCCCCCACACATGTCACGTGTCCAGCGTATGAAGATTGCGACAAAAGCACACCAAATAAATATATTTGAACTTTGGTTTATTTTTTATTTTCTTTGCTCTATTGATTTGTGTTGCCCCAGCCCCCATGGTGGATTAATGGAATACTTCTGTGGTAACTCTCAGGCTGTCACGTATTGAAAGATGTTTATTTTGTTCTTTTGTTTTTACATCTCCCTCCCTATCCCTTTTCAAACCACGCCCCGTATCACGGCGGGACGGCCTCGCTAGCCGTCCCGCCGCTAACCAGTTGAGTCCTTTTGGCTCGCCGAGATGACGAGCGCTTTACAGACCTGGCATGAACGTGCGTCTCTGGCGTGAGCCAGTCACACGGCGGCGGCCCGACGCGTGCCATGACCGCCCGCTCGGCGTAACACCGAGCTGACGCCTGGTCTCAGACGGGCGTCTGCTCGGTGATACGGTGGCGCAGCCATCGCACGGTTGACAGCGTGAGATGTGGTCAGTGATTGGCCCATGGAGGGAGTGTTTATTAGTGGGTTGCTGGAGGCTCGTTCTGCCAGGTCTGACTGCAGGCTCTTATTCAGGTCCAAAAGTCTTATTCCGGAAGAGTCTTTGGGAATCCTTTCAGACGGTGGGGGAAGCTTCCATCACAGGTCCGCTCCCCCGTTATGTTTTATAGTTTTCATCGGAGAGGACGCTGTCGGAAGACTTGTTTTTTGTTTTTGTATGAATATATATGTCGAAGGCCATTCGATTTCAGAAGTGAAATAACTTCGAACAGTTTGGTATTTGTGTTATTCCTCCCCCCCCCCCCCTCTTTTATTTTTATACTTTCTGGTGATTTGGAAAACATTGTTAGAAATGTGAAAATCTATTAAAAATCCATGTTGAAACCTCTGAAGGGCGAGCCTATGTGAAACACCTAATGAAAGATGGGCAGTAGACTCTAGAACAACAGAGGCAATGCCTCTCTGAACTTGAACTCTTTAAACTATCGGTATAAGCTGTCCATCCTTTACTCCACCTTTCCTTTCTTTTTCAATTTTGTGGAGCAAATTGTACATTATTGCCAAAATGTAGACTTGCTGCTAGCTGAACTAAAGCCACCTCATTGTTGGCAGGTAGCATGTTAGCAACACAGATGCAGTGCATAGCATTAGCGCCACAAGAGGTTCCTATAGCTTGCTCTGCTTTAGCCTCTGCTTTAGCCTTTAGCCTCTGCTTTAGCCTTTAGCCTCTGCTTGTCTCCAGTCGAACACATCCTCATCTCCTCCTGTCTTCACCCGGTCTGTTAATCCTTCCCTCCCTCTCCGATGTCTGCTCTGCTGTCAGCTGTAGCCTGTCCAGATTGTAGCATAACTCTTCATAAAAAAAAAAAACGTCAACCCCCCCCCCCCCCAAAAAAAACGCCCCCTTTTCTTCTTGTCTCTTCTAACCTGCTGGCGATGTGTGTCTCTCTCTTGTCTCTTTCCCTGGTTTTTGCAGCCATTTACCGGCCAGTGCTGGGTGGACTGGTGTGAGCGCCCTCAGTAACGGTGGGGTATTGGAGCCTTCCCAGGGATTGAATGGGAGTATGCTAGCCAGCCAGCCTGGCATGGGAGCCACAGGATACCCCACACACTGATTTAATTGACAGGGCGGGAGACAATTTCCCCCTCGTATGGATTTTTATTTTTTTTGGGAGGGATTTTGGTTATTTCGTTTTCTTCTGTTGGTCAGCTGTCAGCGTGTGATTGGCTGTAAGGCGCCCTGCAGGGCTGTGTAACACCGCCTCCATTCTGCTGGCAGACTTGAGACTCTTGGGCTCCAGGTCCTTCTTAAAGGGGAGGTTCAACGCCCGTAGAGGATGTATAAATGGTTGGGTTCATGGGGTGGGGCCTAGGCTGAGGGGGGGGGGGGGGGGGGATGGGGGGGGGGGGATGGGGGTTGCCATGGGGGAAACTTTGACCCATACAGGTTTATTACGCCCTTTGGTCTTTTGGTTTTTTTGTTTCTTTTCTGTGGCCGGCGAGACTGGCCTTGAATCAGCGGGCCGGGGCCACGTTTAAGTTAACTGTAAATGAATATAAAACTAAAGAGGAAAGCTTTTTGGATTTGCGCTCCCCCCCCCCCCCCCCTCCCCCCCACACACACGTTCTCCTCCTCCTCCTCCTCCTCCTCCTCAATGAGTTTTACATTTGACTGAACAACTGCTTCCATTTCCACACCTTTCCGCCGGGAAAGACCACGAGGGGTTAATGTCTTTAGTTATTTTCCTTTTTTTAAATGAAAACCTTCAGTCTGGATCATGTTCTAAGTTATAAACTTAAATTCTATTGTTTTTGGAGGAATAGAAATCGGTTAGACATTTTGTTTCCTTATTTTCTATTGGATTTCCAACCAATTGCAGGGATTGTTGACTCTGCTGTCTCTGTAAGGGCAGATAAATATTGCACAGTTTTCTCTTCTCTACTTCGACAAATTTTTATCATCCTTTTTTTTTAACTTTCTTGTGCATTCCATTCCTCCTTGTGTTTAGGACAGCCTCAAAATATTTTCCTCCACCTGTAAATAACCACACATTCATTTGAAACGATGTAAGTAAAAAAAAAAACACAACAACAAATGCTACTGTTAACTGTGGGTGCTTGCTTTTTATTTTATTTTATTTTTTTGGATTACTCGACAGTTAACTCTTAACATTGTTCGTAGCAGAGTGCCACTATCAACGTGACATTGGCACCACGCAGCGCTCACCCGATTCTTCCACGAAGGGCCGAGACGGCTCTGCTGCGACGGCAGTGCACAAGTTTAAAGAAATAAAATAAAAAAAGCCTTCACAACGATTCAGATTTTAAAAGGGGTGAGCATGTGTTGACATTTCTGACTTTGTTTTTGTAATAACTATTGAAATGCCAGTATTTTGTATCACAAACCTGTGTGGATTCAATTTTTACACTGTTGCCCTTTTTGCCAGAGAAATGGGAGGCCTACATTATAACTGTTGCCTTATAGAGCTGGTTTCTTTTATCCGACACGGCATTCTTTTAAATTAGGCAGTGCCTACATATTTTCAGACCCGTTCTGCTCAAGGAGTTGGCCCTGAAAACTGATAATGACTCTGCTATGTAATCAATGTTTTCTTGCTTTGTCCAATTAAAATGCTGATGCGCATAAAACCACGTGCCGTGTCGTGTCAGTTTCCTCTGCCCCAGCGCACGGTAACCGGTCTCTGGTTAATAACCCCGAAATTGGCCTGACTGGAATGCTGAAATGAGTTGCTTTAAGTGGCCGGGTATTCTCGTGAGACCATCCCAATCTCGCGAGTTAATTGTTGTCGTTACGAAACAAACGTGAATATCAGGTCGGTCTCACAAGGCCAGGGGCCCGAGCGCAGAGTGGCTAAATCAACGCACTGGGTATTTGGTTTCTCTACTGTAGCCTACTATTAATCCACAACTTTTATTTATCTGTGCCTCATATTTTGGTGCGACGTCTTGTTCGTCCGTAGGGTTTAAGAATCACGGATTTATAACTGCGGTAATGAGGAGGCCCTAAAGTCATGCTAATACAGTAGTGGTCGTATCTAAGGTCAATGTAGTGAAAAAGAAATGGACTAAAAGATGCCTAGTGATCACAAGAGCTCATTGAAGACAACGTACCGCGTACAGCTGTTGGTGGGAGGATCTCGCGATAATGCAGCTGTTCTTTATAAACACGCAGTCTCATCTAAAAGTTTATTCCCACGTGATATATCCTATTGGATAGGGGTGAGGGGAGGAAGTGTTTTAATTAAAAGCTTTTGTGGTGTGCTTATTCACACAGTGGAACATAACGTCTGTCCTTCGGTCCTTTTGAGTTCAGTGCTGCTGAATTAACGTATGTAATCATACAAAATAAAATACACACATTTTCTTAAATAGTTGTGCTCCCAGAGGCCAATTTTCCGTGATTATCTTGGTTTAGATTAGAAATTCCACATGGAATTATGCGTGTCTTTTCTAAATCGAACCACTAGATGGCGACCTTTGCCTAGCTTTTAGTCGTGTGGGACAGTGCGGTGGCTCGCTACTCAGTCAGCGCATGGCGTGTGTGTGTGTGTGTGTGTGTGTGTGTTTCCATGGTAGTGACAGCTCGTGGCGAAGGCTGCTGGTGAATAAACATGTTCCGGTAATTAACCTTGACAGGCGTGACGTGGCGCCAACAGCACAACCCTGCTAATGACACAATTAATCTATAATTAAAGTGTTGTGTCGCACCGCACGCACACACACACACACATACATATATACACACACACATACATATATACACACACACACACACACACACACACACACACACACACACACACACACACACACACACACACACACACACACACACACTCTCTCTCTCTCTCTCTCTCTTTCTCACTCGCAGTGGGCCATGCATGTGCCTGATTGGGAGGAGTTGAATGTGGCTTCAGGAGCAGAGGATCTGACCAGACTGAGCCCAGACTCCTCCCTTACAGGGCTCCATCTTTCTTCAGCACGTCTAAGCACACCGACCGAACCCACTCTGGTCGCTCTGTACTGCGGTTAGCTTGCTGACTGCAGTGCAGGGTTAGGGTTAGACTGGGTTAGACTGGGTTAGACTGGGTTAGACTAACCCTTACACTGCTATGAATGCAACATCACCGAAGCGAGACACGACGCGGGCTGCACTTTGAGGAAGGCTGGATCTGGAAGATAAAAAAAAAAAAAAACGTTTCCTCTCACTTGTCCCAGGCGAATGGTGATGACCGTGGGACTTTGTTGTGTCTTCTGAATCTGGTCCGGGTCGTGGATGGAGCTCAGCCTCAGCGTGTGACGCTGAACTCTGCGTCCTGCTGTGAAGACGGGTAGAGTGACCGGTCAGCAGCCTCCCCTCCGCCTCTGAAGGGAACCTTGATAACGGAGGCCTATGTAGTACTCTGTGTGAGGAGTATCTGTGTGTAGTACTCTGTGTGAGGAGTACTACCTGTGTGTAGTACTCTGTGTGAGGAGTACTATCTGTGTGTAGTACTTTATGTGAGGAGTACTATCTGTGTGTAGTACTTTATGTGAGTACTATCTTTGTGTAGTACTTTATGTGAGGAGTACTATCTGTGTGTAGTACTTTATGTGAGGAGTACTATCTGTGTGTAGTACTTTATGTGAGGAGTACTATCTGTGTGTAGTACTTTATGTGAGGAGTATCTGTGTGTAGTACTTTATGTGAGTACTATCTATGTGTAGTACTTTATGTGAGTACTATCTATGTGTAGTACTTTATGTGTGTAGTATTATCTGTGTGTAGTACTCTGTGTGAGGAGTACTATATGTGTGTAGTACTTTATGTGTGGAGTACTTTATGTGTGCTGTTTGTATTTCTATATTAAAAAAAGAAAGAATTTATGAACAATTGAAGAACGGATCAGTAAACTGGACTTGAATAGTTTTCTGCTCCAGTCGACACAGGTACATGGTCCTTGGTTTTCATATCATGATATAAAACCAGTCCACCACACTCACATCTGGGGGCTAAACCACTTTGTCTTCATATTGACCTAACCCAGTTTGAAGCCAGGGTCGGCAGTTATCAAAGCCAAGAGCTGTGAACAGAAACTCACTTTTTATGACTTCCTGGTTACATTAGGGGCCCAGAGAAGCCGGGGACCATCTGGTTTACTGGTCGGGGTCACACTCCCTCTACTGGTCAAACTACGTAATGCACTCTCTTGCTTTAACGCAGTGTAAGAATGTCGTTGTTGCAAATTGTCCATTTAAAATAGACACAGAGAACATCAGCTTGCAGTGCATGTAGACTTTAGGTGTTGTCAGGCGTAGGCTTATCAATCAACATGTTTGTTTAGTAGTTCCCCATGTCCTGATCGTGGAGATAAATAGACAACATTTCAGCAGAATAAACAGTATTATTACACAGACGACCACGCCCAGCTACACCAGAGCATATCGAAGAATGTCACAGTTACATCATTTGTATTTCACCACAAACAACAGCAATCAAGACATGAGCGTTGTTCTCATTCTGCGTCAACGTGTCGGCGACCAGCATATCATCACGTCTCACAGGGATTCGTTTGGAAACAAAGTTCCTGTTGCTTTAAGTCCACCGCCGATGCCGCTTTATGCACGGTGTTTGTATAAAAACTTTGAAAGCTTTTAACACTCATTTATGACACGTAGACCTTGAACGCGTTGTCAAAGCAGCAGCGAGACAGATCCGCGGTGATCGGCTGTCACCGGATAGACGCGGCGGAGTGATTTACAGTGAGTGATACAGACGCGGTGTCAAACAAGCTGTCAAAATGATAATCCGACGGACGCGCTCACATCAAACCGCGCTCTCGGCTAAGCACGTCCCATGTAAACAGGCGCTTAGCTGGCTGTCGTGATGCGCAGGCCTACAGTATGATATGAACTGAATGTAAAACTCAAACAAACTTGTAAATAGATACACACGACACGGGCATTTCCTGAAGTTATAATCGGGAGCAGGTGTGTGTGTGTGTGTGTGTGTGTGTGTGTGTGTGTGTGTGTGTGTGTGTGTGTGTGTGTGTGT
>JACYXH010000414.1:17500-20000 GCA_026745465.1 Lota lota | reverse complement strand
GTGGCTGTGTGTGTGTGTGTGTGTGGCTGGATGGGTGTGTGTGTGTGTGTGTGTGGCTGTGTGTGTGTGGGGCTGTGTGTGTGGCTGTGTGTGTGTGGGGTGTGGCTGTGTGATGGTCTTTTGACCCACTGGTCATTAATCTCACTCTTAGTCAGGGTAATGGACAGTGATGGACAAGGGGTGTGTGAGTGTACACACACACACACACACACACACACACACACACACACACACACACACATTGGGTTGCTAGGTCTGTGAGCCTATATATATATTATATATATATATATAGTATATATAAATAGATATAGATATAGATATAGATATAGATATAGATATAGATATAGATATAGATATAGATATAGATATATAGATATAGCTATAGATATAGATATATAGATATATAGATATAGATATATAGGCTCACAGACATCCAAAATAACCTAGCTGTCAGACCTACACATCCATAAATACACGCACTAATGCATGGTACTAATAATTGCTAATTATTAATATATAGCCTGCAGCACAACAGCTGGACATACAGCAGAGAGTTAGTAATTCTCTTCATTAGTTGGTAAGACGTTTATATTAGCACCTTAAAGCATTTTATACATTTGTAAATTTAAGTTTGCTCTTTTGTTTCCATGATTTCCACTGGCCGTCAGGTCCTAAATTATAATGATGAAGATGCTGTACTACATGTAACTGGTTTTGGGCAGTTCATCCATCAATGATTCACAATCACTAGTAATTCACTTATTGATTTTCTAACTGGACAATTGGAATAATGCTGGTCCAAGCATCCCTGTCTGTGAAACACATCATGCATCATAAAACACTTACTACATGAAAAATAGGCATAGGACTTTTGATGAATTGGGCTTCTAGGAAAGTGTAGAGTAAAGCACCTGAGATCAAATTAGTGAGTGAGTTGGTGAGTGAGTAAAAAAGGGATAAAAAATAAGAGCTATTGATTTGGAATTGATTTAGTAATACATCAGTGCTCAGCAGTTTGTTAATGTGAAGGAAGGACTATGTTGAAGCCATCTCTAAAAAGCAGTTTATCGGTATTTACACATTTCCAGTTAGCCATATGTAAGCAATATGTTGTGTTGTATGTGAACATATCCAGTTAGCTTTATGTAAGCAATACGTTGTGTTGTATGTGAACATATCCAGTTAGCTTTATGTTAGCAATGGGCAGTGTGGTATGTAGACATCCAGTTTGCTACATGTTAGACCAGTGGCCGTATCATAGCTAATACAGACCATGGGCATTACCATAGCTATGGGTATCATTTAATTGATTGCTGTTATTTGTTTGTTAAAAACCTTATAATTTATCATCTATATGTGGGTAAAAGGCAGCAGCACCACCCTTTTCTCTCTGTAAGGACATCAATAAAGACTCCGCCCCCCCCCCCCCCCCCCCCCCCCCACTCCATATCAAACATCCTTTTACGGAGCTGTCAGCTCCTGACAAACTAGAGCGTAATGACAGGCATCTGGTGCCCTAATGAAGCTAGCAGCGGGAGCTGTTTTAATGAATGGAAGACACTCCATTAGCCTTGATGCACTGCTTATCTGCCTAGCGCTCGTTATGCTAATGGTCATGAAATCCTTGAGCGTTGCTCGTATAGGAGATGTTCAGGCATTCCGTATTGTCTCCTGCTAACCACGCGACGAAAAGCTAACTGGTAACTGTAGTAGCTATGGTAACGCCCCTGGTCTGCAGTAGCTATGGTAATGCCCATGCTCTGTAGTAGCTATGGTAACGCCCCTGGTCTGTAGTAGCTATGGTAACGCCCCTGGTCTGTAGTAGCTATGGTAACGCCCCTGGTCTGTAGTAGCTATGGTAACGCCCCTGGTCTGTAGTAGCTATGGTAACGCCCCTGCTCTGTAGCATGGTAACGGCCATGCTCTGTAGTAGCTATGGTAACTCCTTGGGTCTGTAGTAGCTATGGTAACGCCCCTGCTCTGCAGTATGGTAACGGCCATGCTCTGTAGTAGCTATGGTAACGCCTTGGGTCTGTAGTAGCTATGGTAACGCCCCTGCTCTGTAGTATGGTAACGGCCCTGCTCTGTTGTAAGTCTCCTACACTGGTTGGAAATCTGGACCAATCACAAGTTATGTATTTCCCAAGGGCCTTCGCCTCAAGGTATTGCATTGCACATTCATGTTTGAGAGCCAATCAAAACAAGTTAAGACCACCGGAGGTTTACTACAAAGTTTGGAGCTAAACAAATCAGATCTACTGAATGAGGTCACACACGTCATAGTGAAGATCACTCATATTCAAATTTTTCATAAAGCATACGTGAGTTCATTTTTTACCATGTAAATTGAAGCATATTGGGCCTCTGATTACATGAATCCATCCTGGTTCTGTTAGCAAGACTTATCTTACAGCACTCCAATTAAAGGCCTCATTAAGGGTTGGCCAATATTCCCACTGACATCACATATTGTGTGTGTGTGTGTGTGTGTGTGGCTTAC
>JACYXH010000414.1:12500-15000 GCA_026745465.1 Lota lota | reverse complement strand
CCCTCTCCTCCTCACCCCACCCCTCCACCCCCTCTCCTCCTCACCACCACACCCCCTCCTCCATCCTCCTCACCCCACCCCCTCCACACCCCTCTCCTCCTCACCCCACCCCTCCCCCTCCACCCCCTCTCTCTCCACACGTCCTCCTCACCCCCTCCACCCCCTCTCCCCTCCTCACGCTTGGTCACCCCACCCCTCGCACCTCCTCTCTCCTCCTCACCCCACCCCTCCCCACCCCCTCATCTCCTCCCTCACCGCCTTCCCCTCCACCCCACCTCATCCTCCCTCCTCTCCTCCTCACCCACCCTCCTCCTCCTCTCCTCTCTCACCCCACCCCTCCACCCCCCTCCTCCTCCTCCTCACCCCACTCACCCTCCTCCTCCATCAGTCTCGACATCTCCTCCTCACCTCACCCCCCCCTCCCCCCCCTTCTCCTCCTCACCCTCACTCTCCACCCCCTCACCACTCTACTTGGTCTCCCTCTCCATCTTCCTCACCCCACCCCTCCCCTCCACTCCCCTCCTCCCTCCTCACCCCACCCCTATCCCTGTCATCCCTCTTGTCCTTGTGCTACTCTCCCCTTCTCCTCCCTCGCTCTCACGATTCTCTCCCTCCCTCCCTCTCCTTATCTCCCCCCTCCTCCCCTCTCCTCCCCCGTGCTAGCAGGGGCCCCCCTCCTAATCCCTGCCACGGGCCCCCTCCCCCGCCATCCGTCAGGGCCCTCACATTGTTTTGACGTCTAGTTAATTCTGCCCACGATGATTTATCAAACTCTTATTACGGCCCGCTGAAAGCCTCATTTATTGTCCTGATGAATGGTAATGATCGCCCCAACGCCACTGAGCACGCTCAGTCTCACGCCCGCAACACGCCCCGGATCCTAACCACCTCACTTTTGTCCTCTGCCATCCCCGTTCCCTTCATCTGTTCTCCTCCTCTGTTGCTCCCCCTTCTCTCTCTCTCTCCTCTCTCTCCCCCCCTCTCTCTCTCTCTCTCTCTCTCTCTCTCCTCTCTCTCCCCCTCTCTCCCCCTTCTCTCTCACTCTCTCTCCCCCCTGTCTCCCCCCCTCTCTCTCCTCTCTCTCTCTCTCTCTCCTCTCTCTCCCCCTCTCTCCCCCTTCTCTCTCACTCTCTCTCCCCCCTGTCTCCCCCCCTCTCTCTCTCTCACTCTCTCTCCCCCCTGTCTCCCCCCTCTCTCTCTCTCCTCTCTCTCCCCCTCTCTCCCCCTTCTCTCTCTCTCTCTCTCTCTCTCTCTCTCCTTCCTCTCCTCTCCCCCTCTCTCCCCCTTCTCTCTCACACTCTCTCCCCCCTGTCTCCCCCCTCTCTCTCTCTCTCACTCTCTCTCCCCCCTGTCTCCCCCCTCTCTCTCTCCTCTCTCTCCCCCTCTCTCCCCCCTTCTCTCTCTCTCGCTCTCTCTCTCCCCCTCTCTCCCCCCCTCTCTCTCTCTCTCCCCCTCTCTCCCCCCTCTCTCTCTCTCCCCCTCTCTCTCTCTCTCTCTCTCTATCTCCTCTCTCTCTCTCTCTCTCTCTCTCATGTTTTGTCATATATTTTGTGTCTCGCTGGTTGATTCTATCTCTGGGGACTTTTGACTCTATCTTCTGTTATCGCCTCTTGTGTGTCTTCTCTCTCTCTCTCTCTCTCTCTCTCTCCTCCTAACCATGTGTTGCTCAGACGTTGTCTCGCTTGGTATCTTGTGATCTCTCCACGCTCTCATTTCTCTCTCACTTTTCATTCTTTCCTTTCGTCCTGCCTCTCTTTCCTCTCCCTCTTTCACTCCCCCCTTTATCTACATTTATCCCTCAACCCCTATACTCCTTTCCCTCCCTCCCCCTCTTCCTATCTCTCCCTCCCTCCCCCTCTTCCTATCTCTCCCTCCCTCCCCCTCTTCCTATCTTTCCCTCCCTCCCCCTCTTCCTATCTCTCCCTCCCTCCCCCTCTTCCTATCTCTCCCTCCCTCCCCCTCTTCCTATCTCTCCCTCCCACCCCCACTCTAGCTCTCCCTCTCTCTCTCAATACATTTATCTCTCGACCCCTCTCCCTGTTTCTCCACCTTTATCTCTCTACACTCTCTCTCTGTCTGGATCTATTGTTCCTGCAGAGTGCTTCTGCCATGCCCCCCCCCCCCCCCCCCCCCCCCCCCCCGTGGTATGCCCAACACGCAGCCATGTCCCGTTCCATCGCGTCCCCGTCGCCCGTCTCTGCTCGGCGCGTCTTGAAGCAACGCGGCGTGGGCGAAGGCGTTCCTCCCCCCACCCCACCCCACCCCCCCCACACCACCCCACCCCCCCACACCCCACCCCGGACCGGTACCGAGCGCAGATAAAGACGTCAAAGGCCCCCGACTCCAAGTCACTATCTTCGCTCAGAGGCGACGTGTCACTCCTGGGACGGATCACCCAACATCTGCCGTCTAGAGTTACAACCCCCGCCTCCCCTGCCTCCCCCCCTCCCTCGCCTCCCTCGCCTCCCTCGCCTCTGCACGCCATACAACCGTCGTCCGA
>JACYXH010000414.1:0-7500 GCA_026745465.1 Lota lota | reverse complement strand
CACACACACACACACACACACACACAGACACACACACACACACACACACACACACACACACACACACACACACACACACACACACACCACCAGGGCAGTGTTCTGTGTCCACCAGTCATGCTACTCCATTGTTCTGTCAGAAATATGAATCGATGAGCGGAGAACGAGAGAAGTCAGTGACATATATATACTCTCTCTCTCTCTCCCCCCTCTCTCTCCCTCTCTCCCTCTCCCTTTTCTTTGTTTAAAGCACTCTGGTGCACATACCCCATGAAAGAAAGACAGACAGAGATGGGGATACAGAGAGAGGGGGGGGGAGAGAGAGAGAGAGAGAGAGAGAGAGAGAGAGAGAGAGAGAGAGAGAGAGAGAGAGAGAGAGAGAGAGAGAGAGAGAGAGAGAGAGAGAGAGAGAGAGAGGGGCGAGTCAGAACAGTTCTCTCCGGGGTCTTTATTGATCTTACCAATCACATTCATTTAAGCAGTTTATCAGCTGACTCTCCCCTTTCCTCTCCCCTCCACTCTGCCATCGAAACCTTCATCAGCTGTCAGTCAGTCAGCCAGTCAGTCACTCAGTCAGTCATTAAGTCGGTCAGCAGCTCATGCATGGTTATCTTAAGAAACAGATGAGTTCAACGATTACTGTGTGCGTGTGGGTGTGGGTGTGAGTGTGTGTGTGTGTGTGTGTGTGTGTGTGTGTGTGTGTGTGCGCGTGTGTGTGTGTGTGTGTGTGTGTGTGTGTGTGTGTGAATGAATGACAGCTGGCAGGTCTAGTTGATGAGTGGACAGGAGGTGAATAGAAGCCTCTCCTCATGGTAGAGTGACCTCCAAACAACCCCTCCCACTCCTCCGCTGACACCTCCTCCACCAGCTCCTCCTCCCCCAGCACCTCCTCCTCCTCCTCCTCCACCACCTCCTCCTTCTCCTCCTCCTCCACCTCCTTGTCCACAACCGCCTGTCCGAAAGAAAGAGTTTGGACAGGAGAGAAGGTCCCTGAAGAGTGATGGATGAATGGTTGAGAGGAGGTGAAGAGGTTAGGGAGCTATCAGTCACGGCAACCCCCCTACACAACCACCACCACCCCCACCCCCACCCCCACCATAGTTTCCCATCTTACATGAGCTGTATCCACTTCTTCAGAGGGATATTTGGGCTGTTCTATTGATTGAACATGTCAGGACACTTGGTGGATACAGTGGCGATGGTGTCCTCAACCGCAAGTCATAATTCAACTTGAGGATGAGAGAAATATTGCAGACCAGGAAAGGTTTTCTGTCTCTCCAGATTTCCAACTTTCAGAGGATAATACGACTCTGAGCGTCATCAGTGTGTTTGTGAGCAGCTAGACGTGCAACGTGAGACACGCTGAGACACCACTCCTATCAGAAGCTGGGGGACAAAGACGTGGTTAGGAATCTGGACAGGGGAATCTACTGGGATTCTCTACTGGGAATGTGGTGGGGGAAGGGGTGGGCCAGAGGAATGGAGAGAAGAGAGAGAGAGAGAGCGTCCCGTGAAGAAGAAGGAAAGGGAAGGGGAGGAGGGGGTGTTACTTTGTGGGCGATTTGATTGTCAGCGTGGAAACGCTCGCATGCATGCTTCCAAACGCACACACAAAGCACACATGACACTCTGTGGTGACATGACACCTCCTCATGAGGGGGTGACACCCCTTCACCCCTTCTCCCCCTCTCTTGACACCTTTTGGCCTACCTTGTATTTGTGCGGGAACATGGAAGGTGACATGACCATACGCCAGAAAAAGTATTCCTTTAATTGAAGCAGTAATGGTAAAGATAATGGACATTGCTGATGTTACTCTTTATTTGGGTTAATATATTCTTTGTTCTTATATATTTTGGGTTTATTTACCTTTTGTTTGCCTTTATTGATACTTTTACTTTGGTAAACCCAAAACTAGCCAATCCCAAGGTCTCTAAGGTCAAGCCCCGCCCTCCAATAATCATCATAAGCTGATGCAAAACACCGGCAGGGTCTTCCAACACACACTCGTCAGACAAAGAAAGGACAGCTGAAACTCAACTAAGAAACTACTCCAGAGATGATCTACTTGATATCATTTAAAGTTATACACTAACCAACAAATGATTGTAGGTTTATTTACTACTGGGATTTAACGATGTTCATGGGCCTCTGGGCAAACTACTTTGACATGGTAAGAGACTGCAATTACTTTCATACTAACTCGAACATGCTTGGAGATTAACTGATAAACTGAAAATGTAAGTTCGTCAAAGTAATGCAACAATGTAATGAATTCTGTTTTAATCCAGGTCAGGTGTGTGTCCGTATCGCATGCCAAGATGCCACTGAACCAAACATCAGTTTATTTTTCTATACCTGCCTGAATCCTGCCTGACTATGTAATGTTTGTTAACGGCAATAAACGGAATCTCTGCTACAATGATGTCTGGTTTAATTCATGGGAACCGTTTAGACTGTAGTGTGCCTGAACCCCCACGGGGAACGTTGCGTAGCTCGTAAGGTCTGAAGCAGTGCACCCCCGCCAAATGGTGCAGGTGACCTACTCCAGAGCGGCCATGTTGGCATTGTTGGGCGGGTAAAACCTCTAGAATCTTTGGAAACCATGACGACCAACGTGACGGCTCAGTGCGTTGTTCCAAGTTCCGCGTTCCATTTCCCCACCCAGCTAGCATTTAGCATGTGTTCCCATTGTGTTGTCATGGCTTCTCCAAAGATTAGAGAAGGTTTTCCCCACCCAAAGAACCAACATGGCCGCCGGGGGATGACGCTCTTTTGAAAACAGTTTGAAACGCTCAGCCCCCACGCCCGCGTGATAACCACGCCGTCAGCCCACAGCCGTGATCAACCAACGTATCACTAATCTGTTCTCTAATAACCTTTGTTCCAGCTATACTCTGTACAACCATTGGGCAATCCCCGCCTTCCTAATCAAGGTCCTTCCTTGATAAGTGGAGTTTCTTCTTGTCCTTTCGAGGGTTAAGGATTAGGGAAGGGGTCGTACAATGTGGTCTGTGAGGCTCTTTGAGTATCACTTTGGTTAAGGGCTATACGAACGAAATGGCCTTGATTTAACACACTTCAATCGTCTCCTGGAAGTTTTGGCCAGCCTTGCCGGCGGTGGGAGGTGTGAGCCATGCTCTCTGTGGCCCAGTTCCAGGAAGCTTTGATTCTCTCCTTACTAACTCATTTGTTTCCCTTTCGATATTTCCCTTTCAATTTTTGTAGTACTTTTTCTTTTGCAACGTAAATGTTTATTTTCCGTGCCAATAAAGCTCCTTTTGAATTGAATACTGTGTGGAAATGAGTGAAAAATATTAAGGCCAATATATATAAAATGAATCATTTCTGATGTAAAAATAAAATTTTCCGTTCAGATAGTTCGTTTTGCTGTGCATAACCTTACTATTTAGTATCCACAGCATGAACTACTGTCTAGTTATTAGCATCAATTGCAATTCTAGCCTGTCCAAGAACTCTGATTCAGCCTCTATTCGTTTCTTCAGTTTGAGTTTCGGGGAGTTTTTCCTGTCCCATCTATTACAAACATATCTCAGGCTCATGGACCGTAATTATGACCCTCATCTACAGCAGAGCCATTGTACTAAAGTTAATTCAGAGTAGGCCTACCTCCCAGTCTGCGGTAGGCTCCAGTACCAGTGCCACCCAGTACCCAGATTCACAGTACTGCGTTTGAATGGAGTGGAGAATTATGTAAATGTCAAATTATCATTCCCAAGTTTGCGTGCATGCAGGACCCCAGAGACCCCCTAGGGCTGGGGGGAGGGGAGGGGGTCTTGTCTTCACCTGTACCCCACCCCCCCACCCCCCCACCCCCCCATCCAGTGGATCGTATCCAAGGAGCCCAGTGTCACACCCCATCAGCAGCAACACTGTTTCTTGTTGCAGCTGCGGTGAGTCTGGGAGAGGAAGCGTTTGATTCACCCTCATCCATCATCGGTGGCATGTGGGGGGGCGGGGGGGGGGGGGGGGGTGGGGGCGGAGTGTGTTTATGTGGGGGGGGGGGGGGGGGTGCTAACACCCATGAGTGTCTGGCCTTTCTCAAATTCTACCGCCTGCATTACACACTCTCACCCTCACTCATATAAACACACACACACACACACACACACACACACACACACACACACACACACACACACACACACACACACACACACACACACACACACACACACACACACACACACACACTGAAGGAATTCACAAGGGGAAACCCACGTGCGGTCACACGTGCGCGTTGAGTGGCGCACCGGCCAGAGAAAACACTCTGACTCACGGCTCCTTTCTTCTGCAGTCCGTCAGCCATGTTGTTCCTTTCAACACACACACACACACACACACACACACACACACACACACACACACACACACACACACACACACACACACACACACACACACACACACACACTCTCTCTCACACTCTAAAGAGTGAATTATACCTCGTTTGTGGGCCTATGGGCCTTATTCCTCTAGCGGCCATATTGGTTCTAGCTTGGATCTAGGTGCTAGCTAGCGTTTAGATCCAAGATGGACGCTGGGCGAATAAGGCCCCCAGCCACCATCGGACCCGCCGGTGCATGCGTTTATTATTTTGTGTCGTAGCCGATAGCCACTGCTTCAGTGGTACCTGTTGACCTTTAACGGGACGACCGTGTGTCATACTAATGAGCGTGGAACGTCTTCAACGACCCGCTCTAAAGGAACCAGGAAACGAGGCCGGAACCACCACGTAACCCATGGCAACAGCTTGAGTGGGCGACGCTGGCGGCGTAGAGTTCGATGGCGCACGCGCGCACACACACAGTCACACGCGCGCACACACACAGTCACACACGCGCACACACACAGTCCCACACACACACAGTCACACACTGACACATGCGCGCTTTGAGCCTTTGATAAAAACTTGTGGCTTGTTCTCCAACTCTCTCCTCTGTCCTCACCTCCTCCCCCCCGCTCTCCTTTCTCTCTCTCTTTCCTCTTCCACCTGTCCTCTGTTGAGTGGGTGAATCGCTCTCGGCCATCTGGTTCACCTCTAGCTCTGCGGTAGATCATCTAATCCCGTGGCTGGTTGAAAACGAGAAATGAGTGAAGAACATGGGCTACCTTCATTTTAGCCTTGGCGTTCATTTCATTCTTTTTCTTCAGTGTTGTTGTCTCCTATGTCATAGCGGTCCAGCCAGCTCCATCCTTCTCCTCCTCCTCTGCTCCCTGTTCCTTGTGAGGACTTGGTGTGTTAGGGGAGTGACTAATGCAGTTCCTGTTCCCTTTGAGACTACGCTGTGATGAAGGGTCTGCAAAGAGACTGGACTGGACTGGCTTCTTTCCTGCTGTATTTCAATGTCTCTCTCTTTCTTTCGCCCTGATTGCTCGCCCACTGGGATGTGTTGTTAGATTCAAGATGGGCAGAGAGATATAGGACAGCCATTCAACAGGATAGAGAGAGAGAGAGAGAGAGTTGGACAGAGTGGGTAAGTGGAAGTGCAGACAAAGAAAGCAGTTGAAAGGAGGAGAGTGAGGGAGTGAGAGAGAGAGAGAGCGTAATGTACCTGACAGTTAGGGATCATTAATCACTGTCAAAACCGCAAACGAGAGAGGGGCGGGGTGATGCGGATCACGCACACGCACACGCACACACACGCACACACACACACACACACACACACACATTACTTTTACTCACACACATCAACACAACCACATACACACACACATTCCCAGACACAAGCGTTTGTGAGGGTGTGCTGGAGGGCCCCCGCTAGAGAGGGGCCCCTAGATACTGACACTAACAAGAGGCCCTCAGGGGCCACGCGACAGGGCCCGCTACACAGCAGGGCGGGTATTCAGAGGGCTGTCAGACTACCGTGTGCTGCCTGGGCCCGGACAAAGAGACGGGGAGGAGGGGAGGGGAGCAGAGGGAGGGGAGGGTGTACTTCTCCCACAGAAAGGACTTATAGACGCACGCCCACACACATATCCGCACGCACGCACGCACGCACGCACACACATCCTTGTCATTGCTCTCCAGTCCGACGCCGACAGCCGGGACATGAGCTGGCCCTGTTCGGCTGTCAATCATCAAGATCCCCCCCCCCCCCCCCCCCCACACACACACACTTCCCCCACCTCTCCACCTCCCACTGCAGAATTTGTGGAAACATTCTGTTTGCATTCCGAAGAGTGTGAGAAAATCTGTTTATTTTGACACGCACACACACACACACACATTCATTCACTAACACACATTCTTGCCATCACTCTCCCACTCTACTATTTCTACTCTTCTTCTTCCTCGCTCTTCCTCTAACTCCCATGTCTGTCGCTCAGTGGTTGGCCTGTTTGGCTGTCAATCAACGGGATTGACTCCAACAGGCAGTGCCATTGGGCCTTTTCTCTGCCCCCCAGCCATGCTTGAACAAACTGACTTGTCACCAACAGAGTCGCTGGCGTGCGCTCCTCCGACTCCACAGACTCTTCCAAAATGGGAATAAAAAAGATTTTGACAGTTGGGAATCTTTCTAGTAGTTTGAGCCTCCCACACCCTCCCATCATTCCGAGAGAGAGAGAGAGAGAGAGAGAGAGAGAGAGAGAGAGAGAGAGAGAGAGAGAGAGAGAGAGAGAGAGAGAGAGAGAGAGAGAGAGAGAGAGAGAGAGAGAGAGAGAGAGAGAGAGAGAGAGAGAGAGAGAGAGAGAGAGAGAGAGAGAGAGAGAGAGAGAGAGAGGGAGAGAGAGAGTGCATGCACTGCATGGGGAGTGTGTTATTGATTATTGAAAAGATAAATACAATTGCTTGAATATTGTTTGGTACGTGTTGTGGCTTCTTATTATTTCAAATGACAGCCCTTCCCATAAATAGAGGCTGTCTGAGCTTGACTTTAGTTGCAACGGCCATTCCAACGTTCGCTGCACCCATTTATTGATCTGTTTCTCAGCGTTGAATGTGATGGTGGTCTCGCTGGTGATCGAGCTCCGCCTCTAATCCAGTGAAAGGTCTGAGCGCGATGCGCCACTGATGTGTGATCACAGACGCTACGCTGTGACCGGGATCTGATCCAGAGGGATCCCGAGGGATTTCCGACTTCCGAGTCGGATAAATCCAAGACGCGGGACGCCCCGACTCTTGTGGCGCCTGAAGACTTCCTAGTCGGAACGTCGGGAAAGGTTTCTCAAACGCTGTTCCCGGCTTCACCGGCTGCCCACACGTTGAAAGTATTACTTCTAATACTTTGGACGTTTACACGCATGAGTGTGATGATCAGAATGAAATGGCGTTATTTAAACCTACAACATTGAAATGTGTAGTTCTTATGTAGTTCTAAGCTGCGTTACAAAGAGAATCACATGGTAACGTCAACAGTCGCCAAGGTTACCCATGTTAGGAGCTATTCGGACCTCAGATCTCCCACTAAAACCACGGAGGGCGTCGCCCAGCCTGACTCCCCCCCCCCCCCCCCCCCCACTACAAACGAACAC
>JACYXH010000413.1:140000-150332 GCA_026745465.1 Lota lota | reverse complement strand
GCTAGCATATCTCTGACCCAACACACACTAATGCACACGTACGTGCTAGCAAGCAGACTCTAGACTGCAGGACAAATGTGGGAACTCACCAGGGATGGGGATTGCAGTCATTGACGTCTGTGAAATGAAAAGCAACGCAGAATAAGGATTAATTATCAGACACATTGACGAACGTATGATAAATATATAAATAAAATGTACAGAGACCTGGGTAAGGAACCACGACGAGGTGTCCTGTTATTACCCCTGGAACGTTATCGACCAATCAGGATCAAGTATTCAAAGATGCTGTGGTGTAAATGTATATATTTATTACATGAATGAAATACATTGACAGACTAAGTGAGAGCTTTGCATCAAGAACACAATCTTATTCTTATCTGCTGTCCATGTGTCCGTCTAACACAGGAGGCCCCTGTGTAGCCGATGGATGTTTCATTATATATGTATATACATTATATGTATTATATATGTGTATATATATTATATAAGTGTGTATATATGTGTATATAAATTATATAAGTGTATATGTGTATATATATTATATAAGTGTATATATGTGTATATATATTATATAAGTGTTTATATGTGTATATATGTGTATATAAACTGCTCAAAAAAATTAAGGGAACACTAAAATAACACATCCTAGATCTGAATGAATAAAATAATCTTATTAAAAACTTTTTTCTTTACATAGTTGAATGTGCTGACAACAAAATCACACAAAAATTATCAATGGAAATCAAATTTATCAACCCATGGAGGTCTGGATTTGGAGTCACACTCAAAATTTAAAGTGGAAAACCACACTACAGGCTGATCCAACTTTGATGTAATGTCCTTAAAACAAGTCAAAAGGAGGCTCAGTAGTGTGTGTGGCCTCCACGTGCCTGTATGACCTCCCTACAACGCCTGGGCATGCTCCTGATGAGGTGGCGGATGGTCTCCTGAGGGATCTCCTCCCAGACCTGGACTAAAGCATCCGCCAACTCCTGGACAGTCTGTGGTGCAACGTGGCGTTGGTGGATGGAGCGAGACATGATGTCCCAGATGTGCTCAATTGGATTCAGGTCTGGGGAACGGGCGGGCCAGTCCATAGCATCAATGCCTTCCTCTTGCAGGAACTGCTGACACACTCCAGCCACATGAGGTCTAGCATTGTCTTGCATTAGGAGGAACCCAGGGCCAACCGCACCAGCATATGGTCTCACAAGGGGTCTGAGGATCTCATCTCGGTACCTAATGGCAGTCAGGCTACCTCTGGCGAGCACATGGAGGGCTGTGCGGCCCCCCAAAGAAATGCCACCCCACACCATGACTGACCCACCGCCAAACCGGTCATGCTGGAGGATGTTGCAGGCAGCAGAACGTTCTCCACGGCGTCTCCAGACTCTGTCACGTCTGTCACATGTGCTCAGTGTGAACCTGCTTTCATCTGTGAAGAGCACAGGGCGCCAGTGGCGAATTTGCCAATCTTGGTGTTCTCTGGCAAATGCCAAACGTCCTGCACGGTGTTGGGCTGTAAGCACAACCCCCACCTGTGGACGTCGGGCCCTCATACCACCCTCATGGAGTCTGTTTCTGACCGTTTGAGCAGACACATGCACATTTGTGGCCTGCTGGAGGTCATTTTGCAGGGCTCTGGCAGTGCTCCTCCTGCTCCTCCTTGCACAAAGGCGGAGGTAGCGGTCCTGCTGCTGGGTTGTTGCCCTCCTACGGCCTCCTCCACGTCTCCTGATGTACTGGCCTGTCTCCTGGTAGCGCCTCCATGCTCTGGACACTACGCTGACAGACACAGCAAACCTTCTTGCCACAGCTCGCATTGATGTGCCATCCTGGATGAGCTGCACTACCTGAGCCACTTGTGTGGGTTGTAGACTCCGTCTCATGCTACCACTAGAGTGAAAGCACCGCCAGCATTCAAAAGTGACCAAAACATCAGCCAGGAAGCATAGGAACTGAGAAGTGGTCTGTGGTCACCACCTGCAGAACCACTCCTTTATTGGGGGTGTCTTGCTAATTGCCTATAATTTCCACCTGTTGTCTATTCCATTTGCACAACAGCATGTGAAATTTATTGTCAATCAGTGTTGCTTCCTAAGTGGACAGTTTGATTTCACAGAAGTGTGATTGACTTGGAGTTACATTGTGTTGTTTAAGTGTTCCCTTTATTTTTTTGAGCAGTGTATATTGCTCCACTGGCCCGGTGTTAAGGACGGACTGTTAGGACTGGTACGATGGACAGAACACATGAACAGGAGACACACTTCCATTTCCAAGAATGATTTGTACTGAAGATTCAGGAAGGGTTTTGTGTGTGTGTGTGTGTGTGTGTGTGTGTGTGTGTGTGTGTGTGTGTGTGTGTGTGTGAGGAAGGGGGGGGAGGGGTATGCATGTGTGTTGTCTAGAAACAGACAAATGGGATATACATCAGTCACCATATCTATAATACATATAACATAAACATGTATTATAATATCTAAAACCATTCCTGCTAACCTTTAATAAAAAAAGATTCATATGTTGGCACAACAGCATTCTCTGCCATAAATCGCTGAATCACCGTTTTTATTTTTGCAAAGATAACAAGGTAGTGCTTTTGAGATGTCATAAATGATACGGACGGTAGATGATATTCCGGCCTCATGCTTATTACAACCAACTGGGAGGCCTTTTTAGGTCAAGAATTCAGCGGGCGTTTGAAGAAAGTGTGGAAAACAGTTGAGAAGAACAAACCCAAGTGTGTTTTTTAATGTTTAGGCACCTTGAGTATGACAGACATTACAGATCACAACAGAGTGATGTCATCCTTGCTATTTAATCATAATCAGGACCACATGTACATCTGTCTGAATTCCACTTGGCACACACACACTGGACACACACATGGACACACACACACACACACACACACACACACACACACTGTCGTAGCAAATTATACAACTCGTGGCTGGGCTGATTCAAAAGGCTAAGACAAATGGATATCCGTAGTTATTTTATTTCATACGCTGCAGCATACAAAAGACGCAGTTTCAAAGGCAACTCCACACTGGGCAGAGTTCTCGAGAAAAAGCGCGCTGAGCAAAGGAAGGAGGGCCTTTTGTAGGGTAAAACAAACAATCATTTAAACGTAACACTAGATGGCGTCCTGTACCATCTATAACTGGTTCAATGCACAGCTAAAGCCAGACCTCTGGTCGTATCTTATCATATATGGCGCCATCTAGATTTTATGGCGGGTCCTCTGTGCGGTCAGGGCAACAGGCACATAATAGGTGAGAGAACTTGCTCTGGAGTTTCTCTCATAGAACAAAGCACCATGCAGGAATGCAAGGACAGGCAACTGTGAGGAGGTAGATAATTAAAAGAAAACAAATAGGACACTATAATGTGCTCACAACAACTTGAGTGCCTAAACCAAACCAACTAGTTAAAGCGAGTTAGCTTTGGAATAGGGCCTGAGGTCATTTTTCCATCACAATTCCCCCCTTTCGATCATATATGATCGACCAAAAGGAAAAATGACGAAGAAAATAAAAACAACGCAGTACAGTACAATCAAACAAAATCATACAATAAAAATATAGTAAAATGCTGGTTGACGCACATATGGCTCCTTGAAAAACCCCATAAGGTCAGGACTTTAAACCCGCCTTATTGATGGGGAAAAAGGTGCGATATGCTTGCACAGCCAGTGGACCGTACACTCTAAACAAAGTCATCATCAGGGGAGATGGCATAGTCTGAGAAAGTGTAAGGAGGTGGACGGTCGGTACGGGACGAGGTAGTGGACAACAGAGGAAAGGACTCGAGCTGGGCAAATGTGTGAGCCGTCGGAGGTGCAGAGGGTAATTGGCTCACTGTGCGCTCGATGGTGCGGATGACGAGGCTGTGAACACAGGGAACAATACAACAACCGCACGTGGCGAGGATGGCTGCACCAATGCCATCTATATACACATGGTTGTCGAAACTACCGCCTGGGTTTGAGCGACGGGCACGATGTAGAATGGAGGGGTTCATACGTTGTAACAAGCAAAATAAACAAAGAAGTATAATAGTCAGACCCATAAGCCACGCCCATGGTCCCGGCGTGGCCTTTCTATACCAGGTGCATGTTGTAGCCATCGGACAGTCAATGTGGCAGGTAGGCACTGGTGATGGGTCTCCTGACTTCGGATCACAGCAAAACCACTGGATGTCAGGTGCTGTGTAGGGAGGTGATTCTTCATCCCTGTTGTCCGATGCAGGATAGAGGCCCGTCCTTGTTGGAACGGCTACTAGCGTCAATTTATGATTTTGGAGGCAGAGCACGTCGTACACCTTCTTTGTGTTGGGTGCGGGAATGTATATGCATGGGCAAATCAGTTTTGTTAAGGGGCTGGTGTGGGCGTCTGGACCGCTCCTTTGTACTTCTTGCAGTGGGAGGCATGGACCCATGACTGTCGCTCCCCCACCTTCACCGCCGTGTGTGTGGTAAGGAGGACTTGGAAGGGTCCCAGCCATCGTGGTGATTTCCATGTTTTCCGTCTGAAATCCTTGATGACTACCAGGTCTCCTGGCTGGATGGAATGCAGCGGGTGCTCAGCTTTCTGGGGGCAGCTGCTTTCACTTGGAGCCGTACCTGTGAGAGAGCATTAGACAAGGAGACACAATATTGTAACATTTCATCTTCACACAGTGTGGTGGAAGGAATCGCCCGCTTTCCTGGTGCCGCTGTACCTACAGGAGGTGGGTTAGCAAACAAAACTTCAAAGGGCGAGAGTTTGGTCCTTGTTCTGACTCTCATTCTCATGTACATCAAAGCAAGAGGGAGCGCCTTCGTCCAGGGTAGGCCTGTCTCTTTTCGCGAGCTTTGCCTTTAATGTTCCGTTCTCACGTTCCACTGCACCACCGCTCTGTGGGTGGTACGAGCAATGGTATTTGAGATCGATGCCGAGGTAGGTGCCAATCTCTTTGATGGCCTGGTTAACGAAATGTGAGCCGTTGTCGCTAGATAGTTTTGCGGGAATGCCCCATCGTGGCACAATTTCCGTTAGTAGTGCTTTTGCAACTACTCCTGCCGTTGCCTTTGAGGCAGGGAACGCTTCAACCCATTTAGACCACATGTCGACCATCACAAGGCAATAGCGTTTGCCTTCCGATGGTCCTTGTTCGACAAAATCCATCATGACGTGTTCGAATGGGTGTGTTGGGCTGTCGTGTGCTGCGTATTCGACCCTCTGTCCTCGGCCTATGTTATGATTGGCGCAAATGACGCATGCCTGGCAATATTTTTGTGCGTATGTAGAAAACCCTATGGTGTACCAATCCTGTTGGATAAGATCCATCATCCCCCCTTTTGACACGTGGTCAAGCCCATGTGTCAATTTAGCATAAGCGGGGAACATGGCCACCGGGAGGCACGGCTTCCCTGTAGGGCCTTTCCAATGGCCATCGACAAACACCGCCCCCCTTTTGTGCCACCGTGCACGCTCGTCGGATGTGGAGAGGTCCTGGACCTCTGCGATGGACGCTGCCACATGACTGACCGGAGTAGAAACGAGTGCGGTGTCAGCAGGTGGAGGTCGGGAAGCCGCGGCCTTAGCTTCTGCGTCCGCCCTATCATTACCCAGGGACACAGTGTCAGTACCGCACGTATGTGCTGAGCATTTAACAACTGCAATCTGGGTGGGCAGGAGAATGGCATCGAGTAACGCAGATATTTTGTCATGGTGCAAAATGTGCCCGAGGACGTGAGGAAACCTCCGTGCCGCCAGAGGGCCCCGAAGTGATGGACGACGCCGAACGCGTATTGGGAGTCGGTGTAGATGGTGACAGAGGTGCCTGCTGCCGCACGGCAGGCTTCGACGAGGAAGACGAGTTCAGCAGCCTGCGCAGAGTATTGAGAGGGGAGAGAGCCAGAACAAACCGTCTCATAATCAGATACCACAGAAAACCCGCGCGCGCGCCAAACCTGTTTCCGGGTGTCTGGAGGCAGAGCCGTCGACGTAGAAGACATAGTCGGGGTTAGGAAGGGGAACTTCCCCTAGATCAGGACGCGGCTTACAGACCAACTGTAATTCAGCCAAACAGTGGTGTGGCTCGCCCTCTCCCTCAATAGGAAGCAGGGTGGCAGGATTGAGAACATTGCAACGTCTAATATGTATATTGGGCAGGTCAAGGAGGATGGTATGATATTTCAACCATCGTGCCGCAGATAAATGGGACGTTTTCTGTTCTAAGAGGATCATAGAGACCGCATGTGGAACAAGCAGTGTGAGGTCGCCGTACCCCACCAAGTCTCTTGATGCCAGAACAGCTTTCTCCGCAGCCGCCACTGCTCGTAAGCAATGGGGCAGCCCCGCTGCTACGGGGTCTAATTTCGAGGAGAAATAGGCAAGGCGGTAACCTGTTCCCATGTTGTTGGAGGAGGACTGACGTCATGCAGCCCCCTCTTTCATCCACAGTCTGGGTGAAGGGTCGCGTTGGGTCTGGAATGCCAAGTGTTGGGGCACGCTGGAGCACCAGTTTGAGGTCTCTAAACGCACGTTCAGCGTCCGCGGACCAGAGAACGTGGTCCGAAGCCCGGAGTCCCTTTCCCTGGACGATAATCTATAGGGGACCCTCCAGGAGTGAGTAGTTGGGAATGAACGTTCTGCAAGAAGAACACATACCAAGAAAAGACATGACTTTGTTTTCATAGTTACAGGCCGTGGAATGTTGGCAATAGCGTCCACACGCTTGGATGAGAGGGCTGTGCCCTCCATTGTGAGGTTGTGGCCTAGGAAGACAACGTCCTGGCAGACCCACTGAAGCTTCGAGAGGCTGACTTTGTGCCCCTCAGACGCCAGGTGGTGCAAGAGTCGCAGAGAATCACTGCGACACTGGTCCTTAGTTGGGGAACAAACTAACAGATCATCAACATACTGTAACAATGCAGAGCCCGCTGTAACTAAAGTGATTCTAGGCTTAACCACAACAGGGTGTGCATTTTGTTTAGCTAAGCCAACATAATATTTGCTGGTCGCCCACAGTCGTGTGGGTACGTCTCGTAAGTCAGGGTGGATTGTCGAGGCCCTGGTCGCGGTCACGTCGTTTACCATGGTAGTGGTGGAGTCAAGTCGTGGGAGAACATGCAATTGGGGACGTGCAGGCATCATGCATGAATGGCAACTGTTAACATAGGAAGACAAACAATGTAAAAGACGAATTTGGCCATAATATGATCATCTGGCTGACTTTTAACAAGTTAGTAATTGTTAGACACAAAGGTAATTGTAATAGAAAGCAATCACAGTAAAAGCCATATCCTTATCAACCCTATTGTTTCATCTGTAGTCAGAGTCTAGTCCTCTCTCGTGTAGTCAACCACTCTGAGTGTGGGAGTGGCCTCCCTTATCTCAGGGGCCCTAAAACACGAGAAGACAGGCTCAGGCTCACACACACATTCACACATGGCTTTTCCTCCCCCCAATTTCTTTCTTTCCCAAACCCCTAGTATGGTCATTGCAGACAATATCATTGAATATTGGGACCCTTGTTAATTCAGTACTGAATGTTCATAATTATGTATTACACTACTCTCTGCGGTTTTTTTATCGCTCAATTATTATCTAAAAATTATTTTATAACTTTTAATATCATTTAGATTCGTAGTCCCTCAGGAAGGTTTTTATTTTTATTGGCTGTGTTGTTATTTTAGTAGTTAACCTCCATGTCTAATTTAACCATCCCAGTTTACAAGCTTACAACCCAACCAGTGTCTAGCACTCGTGTCAAGATACACAACACATAAACACACAGACAGACATTTGGGCCCAACAAGCTAGCTCTAAACACATAGACAATAGTTATAGGCCTTTGCTCAGAACCTATTGGATGAACTAAGACTTCATCAGGTTTGTTGGACAGTACATCCACCACCGCGCTCCCTCAGGGTCCATTAGGGCGGGTCCCACTTCCTCACTTTAGTGAGATGGGAATTTCCCTGAACTCCGAAGAGTCCCCAGCGCTGGTTGACCCCTGGACTTCTGTGGACGAGCGGTAGCGGTGGTATCTGTCCCAATCTTTTATGGCAGAGGAACTTTGTATATTAACTCACCCCTGGATGTTCATCTAATATCCTGCCTAGGTCCCTCTCTCTCTCGGCTACTTTCCTCAATCCTTTCTATCGTTCTAACCATCTGTGTAGCATGTCAGTGGGTGTTGTCAGTGGGTTAGGGTGTGTGTGTGTGGTTTTAGCAAGCAGTTCTTCATTGCGGTGTGCGTGTGGGTGTTTGTTACCACCGTTCGGTACGTTGTCGTCCGGTCGCACCATCGCCTCTCCGCATGTCCACCCGATCGCCAGTCAATCAGCCTGTTCTTGTCTCCGTCTCCTCCCCCAGCCGTCTCCCTGTTTGTTCCTCCTTGACTGTGGGCAGTGTCTCATCCAATGGTCCTTGGCTCCACAGACAAAGCACCTTTGGTCTCTCCTGCCGGTTCCTTGATAGTCTCTGGTGTCCTCGCCGTGAGGCCCTCCACGTCGTGGATAATATGAGTCTCTTGGTGGCCCCCTCTGCTGATATCGGGAGTGCCAGTCTTGATCTTTAGGCTGGGCCCCTTGATTGTGGCCTAAGCCTGTGACTGTCTGCATCAAGGAGAGTTGGACATGTTCTGTCCTTGGGCTCCTCCCCTTTTTCGGCTGCTCTTCTCTTCCTTTAGCTTCTGGGTGTGCTCCCCCCTGTCTGGGAAGAACTACAGCCTGTTGGAGAGATTCCAAGGGAGGGTAGATGGGCTGAGATGGTTCTCCGGCTGGGGTGTGGGGTGGTGGTTGTTGTTGGGCCTGGTCCTGGGCAGTGGGTGGTGGACACGCGTCGAGGTCCGGGCGTGCCTTCAGAAACGTAGGAGCAGTAACAAAGGATGGGTCACTGTACTTCACCATTTCTTTCCCTACTTTCTTTCTCGCTCTCTGAATTTTGAGTGTCTTTTCATTACTTTGTCCTAATCCGCCCCTAATTTATTATCTAATTTATTTATTTGATTTACTGAAAAACATCCCCCTTGGGGAAAAACACAATGTTTATACCAATATTCTACATGCGCTATCGCATGTGGTCCGTACTTTTATACCATAAATTCCTCAATGTTCCCTGAAGCCTCTCGCGGCTTACCATTGTTATTACCCATGCTTTATTTATATAGATATTTAGTAATAATCCCCTGTTGTTTCTTCCCGCACAACAGTAATGTTAGTGAGATAATATTAGTCCGGATAATATTTCACCACTTTTAAATAGTTACACAGATAATGATCTAGTTATTTATTTTCGCTACAAAAAAAATTAGAAATTAAAAAATTAGAAATAAAAAAATTTAATATTAAAACTTTCCAAAATAATATTCCAATGACCTACAGCTACCGCACCGCTGTGGCTTTACATACAGCAACCGCACCGCTGTGATCAACCGACAGCTACCGAACCGCTGTGGTTCTTAACACCAGCAGCCGCACCGCTGTGTTGCACCTCCAGCTACCGAACCGCTTTAATTTTAACTAGTATTTTACAAGTTTGTATTAGCCACCCAAAACAGCTCACCGTAAATTGTGTTTTTGAGTTCGTTGGATCCCGGCGGTGACAGTTGTCCGGAGATCAGGGACGTGGTCCTCTCGTCACTCGACTTAATGCTCGGTGGTAGAGACACGTTTTCCGTGGAGTGCAACTCTCCCCTCCGTCCCGTCCTTCCTTTCGACGATCAACCTCGGGATCCTGTTCGTGACGCCAAATTGTCGTAGCAAATTATACAACTCGTGGCTGGGCTGATTCAAAAGGCTAAGACAAATGGATATCCGTAGTTATTTATTTCATACGCTGCAGCATACAAAAGACGCAGTTTCAAAGGCAACTCCACACTGGGCAGAGTTCTCGACAAAAAGCGCGCTGAGCAAAGGAAGGAGGGCCTTTTGTAGGGTAAAACAAACAATCATTTAAATGTAACACTAGATGGCGTCCTGTACCATCTATAACTGGTTCAATGCACAGCTAAAGCCAGACCTCTGGTCGTATCTTATCATATATGGCGCCATCTAGATTTTATGGCGGGTCCTCTGTGCGGTCAGGGCAACAGGCACATAATAGGTGAGAGAACTTGCTCTGGAGTTTCTCTCATAGAACAAAGCACCATGCAGGAATGCAAGGACAGGCAACTGTGAGGAGGTAGATAATTAAAAGAAAACAAATAGGACACTATAATGTGCTCACAACAACTTGAGTGCCTAAACCAAACCAACTAGTTAAAGCGAGTTAGCTTTGGAATAGGGCTTGAGGTCATTTTCCCATCACAACACACACACACACACACACACAC